>CM077084.1:95247184-95797073 GCA_039513925.1 Platanthera zijinensis
GCAAGCAGCTCATTTTTCAGAAGTACTGACTCCTTCATAGAGTGGAAAGTAACATTGGTGACATGCTGATTTACATGATCTGCTGCACCCATGATCACCTCATCAATTGTACTCACATAATTCTTGAGATATCCTATGTCAGCTATAGAGAGTTTTTGGCTTGTGTCAAAGGATTTCATGAGGGTGGTAAGTTTGATGCTAGTAGTTCCAGCCCTATAAAACTAGGTGGTGACCAGTTTGTTTAAATGAGAGATTTCTTCTTTGTTTTCCATGACTTTGGTTGAGAGTTCATCTCTCAGTTTGGCAACTGATTGGTCAACATACTCCTTAAGGGTTATGGTATGGGCATCCAGGAGTGCTTTGATATTGTTTAAGAGTAACTTATTAGATATTTTGGTGGTGGTTGGTTGGCTTAATAGAGGAGGGACATTTTCCTTAGCAGGGACCTATGAGGACTCCCCCTCAACTATAAAACCTATAGAAGGAAACAATTCCTTTGCTAAAGCTGTTTTAACACAACTAAAAAAGAGGGTATGAGTAGTACCTATAGTGGGTGCAAACTCAACCACTCTATTAACCACTTGATCCAAAGTTATCAGATCCATCGGATCATGCTCCCCCTCAGACTATGTATTATTTTCTGGGCTTGACCCATCAAGATAAGTATTTAAAGCCTCAGGAGGCTCATGATTATCTTTTGTTCCAGGGATAACTTTTACTGCAGCTATATCATCAGTATTAGCCCTGTTTTCCTCATCTTCTGCAATACTCACTTCTTTAGTAGCATTCTTTGAAACTTGTCCTGACTTAGGACTGGCATGGATTTTATCAACATGCATATCACTTACTTGGAGTTGGAAGTTAGTATAGGTTTTTCTGAGTGATAAGTCAACTTGCAGACCAACATTAGCTTGAGAGGAGATTCCAAGCTCTGGTTCAGAGCTGGCAGTTCTTTCCTCCTCACCAGGTTTCTTCCTTGTGTCCCTAGAGGAGTTCTTTATTGCTGAAGGTTGGCTCATTTGTAGGACCCTAGTTAATTTGTCCAAAGTTTTTATGTCCATTCTTTTTAGGTAGTGAATCTTCACTCCTTGATCCTGCTTGAATATAGCAGAGTAGGTATTCACTAGGTTTAAGTAAAGAATTCTGCGCATGTTTGGAGTGTGTAGACAACCTACTATTCTCTGGTAGATGATTGATGACCAAGAAGTTTGCTTATTGAAGATTATCCTTGTCATGATATCAAACATTGACCTGGAGTATGTGTCATGTGATCCAGGTTTGCAGATGAGGGCTTTCCCTACTATATCTGCCAACAGTTTGCCTCTCTGATTGAAGAATTTTCTCTTAAGAGACCCAGTTTTGGCCTCACTATATTCACACCACCTGAGAGCATTGTCTCTATCCATGATTGTGGGTTCTTCTTCCTCGCTAGGGTTGATGGAGGGTAGATGAAGGGATTTGCCTAGTCTCTTTGGATTTATATTAATCTTGATGCCCCCAATCTTAGACTTCCGTGAGTTTTGAGAGGACGACACCTTGACGTTGGAGAAGAATTCCACTACCTCTTCTCTAAGAATGGTTGAAGGTTCAGAAATCATGTACTCCAAACCCGTGGTCTCAATCATCCTTTGCACTTCCTTAATCTCTGGCGAGGAATGACTGAATCCATTCCTCACAATTTCATAGCCCTCCTAGAGCTCTTTTGAGATCTTCGGCGCCATTGAGTCAGTACGGCAAGACACTGAGAGGGTTTCAGTCTCGATGGCTAGGGTTAAGGCTTTTGATAGTGATGTGGCTTTTTGTTTCTTGTCGCCTTTATATATGTAATGAAAAATTTTAATTACCTTTTTCATTTGACTAACCAATTAAATATTTTTAGACTTTACGGCTTGCTCTACGATTTATGTTATGATACAGGGCACTTAGTTCCAGATTAATTTGTAGCTTTCCTCAATGTCTGGATGTACATTCTATTTGTAACACCATTATATAGATATTTTATCAATTCTAAGTATGATATTGACCTAACATGCTAATTAGTCAGTTTTATTGGCAACCTTAATATGCACTGATTTATATGTTATTTGAATTTGAGAGAAAAGGCTATATAAGTTAACAATCTAGATAATTATGAAGGATAATTGAATCATTGTTATCTAATCGATGTGCTTGATTAGGTTCATCCTAAGCACATCTAATTTTATTAATGATTTTTCAAACCTAGTCTCTATGCAAGAGAGAGAGAGAGAGAGAGAGAGACATACCTTGAGGCTTACTGCCTCTAGCTTTTTAGGATTACACACTTAACCGCCTCAACCTTTGTTTATTTCCTTACATGGAGCATGTTCCTTGAGTAATCATTCTGTCCCAGGAATTTGCCTGGAACATCCATTGTCCAAATACCAAGTCTTATGTAGATAGGTATTTGGACTAACCTGCAAAAAGAAATTTATTTACCCTTAGGCACCCAACAATAGTTTGGTCCTAGGTTCTTGTTTGGATTAAAAAACTTTTGCCTATCTCTCTGCATGGACTGAGCATCTTTCTGTACACTAGCCATATTCAGGTTGTGCCAACAATCAATGACAAAGTGGCCCAACTTCCCACAACACTAACATTTATGAATATTGTATCTTCTCTTCAGGACATCACAGAATTGTTGTCCATGAGAGATGTGAGAAGCTCCAGATTTTGCTGGAAAAGTATTGCATGATGCTGCTTCCTTCTTCCTGAATGAAGGTGCTGAGGAACTAAATACAACTGGTCAAGGATGGGCCAATTGTATTTTTGGAGCCTGCCATCTAGTGGTCTCTTTCATCTCTTTAGATACAGGATATTTGGATCCAAATCTATAGAGCTTATCATGAGCTTTATGGCTAGATTGTACAGAAACACTCCTTCTAAGATCATGTGTCTTTACCCCACTAGAAGAGCACACATTTGATTGATCCTCAAGGGGAGGTGTAAACTTGACCGTTTTAGAAGGTAAATTCACCTTTTGAAATACTGTCAACTTATTAGGGAATTCAGATTTGAAATGATGATTAGTGTGATTAATACCCAGCTTCCCAGGAACTTGGTAGGTTACAGCTTTTGGCAACTGACCCTGTGACTGGGAAGGGTTAATCACAATCCCAATCTCTCTCTAAACTTTTGTTCCATATATCTGATATGCTTATTCTTCTCTTTTAGAAGCTTGGTCTGACACTCAAGACTTTTCTTGAGTTCAGACACCTCATGACTCTTCTTATAAAACTAAATAAATTTATTGTTATAGAGAGTTTTATAAGGCTTCAGGACTTTAATCTCCTTTTCTTGCCTTTTGGCAAGATTTCTGCTCTTCTATAGAGCATCTAGGAGTAGTTTATACTTATCAATCAATTGATTGACATCAGTCTCAGAGTCTGAGAAATATTCATCATACGATGAAGATGCATCAGTGTTTAGACTGGTTTTATACTCAAAGGAAGATGAAGGAATGGAGAGAGGTTGTAACTTGATTTATTCTGAATCTTCCTGACTTCTTTCCTCTTCAGCTATTACCATCTTCCCCTAGCATCCACAGTCTTCTTCATCCTCCTCATTGTCACTATGTGAGTGTGATAGAGGGGCCCTGATTCCTATCCTAGCAGCAGGATATTCCTCGTCTTTTTTTGGATTTACAGTAATAGATATCAGCCTTATATATGATTCTCCTCTTCACTTTCAGATTCTTAGGAGGAAGAATCTTTCCAGCTTCTCTCCTTCTTAGATACAAAGGACTTCTCCTTATTCTTGTCCTTATGGTGATTGTGATGCTTTTTATTCTTCTTCTTCTTCTCATCCTCTTCTTTGTTCCTAACTGTGCAGTCAGCAATGACATGTCCAGCCTTACTGCAAAAAAATAGATGACTTTAGATGAAATCTATTTATTGGATTTAGTTCCATACCTGTCCTTCTTTTAGTACCTCCTGTTATGGGATGATGATGATGGTCTGTTCTACTAGTGCTTATTCTTCATAAACTTCTGAAGCTTCCTGGAGAAGACTGCGAACTCTTCATCAGACATGTGGTTGTCTGAGGAACTATTCTCAAACAATTTTGAGCTGGTCTCAGCTTCTCTCCTTGGTGGAGAAGGAGTCTTTCTTCTGCTTATTCTTGGGGCTTCTGCCTTGAGGTCCACTGTCTTATTCTTGGTCTTGGATTGACTTTCCTTCTCCTCTTTTTGTCTAGCAGCCAGCTGCATTTCATAGGATTGCAGCTTTCCAAAGAGTGTTGGTGGAGGAGTGTCTGCCAGCTTAGCCATTTCCTTAATGGCACAAATCTTGGTGTCCCAGTCTCTAGTGAGAGATCTAAGGAACTTGTCATTCAACTTAGTTGCTGAAGACCCTATCATAGGTTCTTAGTTCATTAACTGTCCTGAAGAACCTTTCAAAACAGTCAGCTACTTTTTCAGATTTGCTTTGCCTGAAAGCCTCATACTCTTGATTGAGCATGGACTTCGTATCATCTCTAACTTCCTCGGAGCCTTCCATGTAGACCACAAGGGTGTCTCATATTTCCTTAGAGGTCTTGCATTGCAGTATACAAGATTTTGGAAGGTTGAGTCATCAATGACACTAGCTATGATATTTTGTGCCCTTTTGTCAATGGTACACAACACTAATTCATCTCTATCCCTCTCTGTATATTCCTTGGGCACTCTCAAGGTTGGATTTAAGGTGGAAGCCTTTGTGTGGATAAAAGGACCTTCCATAACTGTTACATAGATCCTAGGGTCAGATGTTTCCATGAATAGTTTGACCCTTTGCTTCTAGAGGCCAAATCCTTCCTTCCTGCAGATTTGTTGTTTCATGGCCCCTAGCTCCTTATAGTTCATTCTTGACCCCATACTTATATCTTATAGCTAACCTTGGAGGTATACTCAGATTTTAAAATCCCTTTTGAGTAACTTCCCTCTGATACCACTTGAAAGTTATTACTTCAAGGTTAGCTAGTCACCTAGAGAGAGGGGGGGGGGGGGGGGTGAATAGGTGTTTTAAACTTTCTTAAATCTTTTTGCTATTTTCTTATTAAATGATCTAGAGCTTTTCCTTAATACCTACAATACAAGAGAGAAATAAGCAACACAGCAAGCACACAAATATTTACAGTGGTTCCCCAATTGGGTACATCCACTTTCCCTCCAACCTTTCTAACTTATGTTAGACAAGGCACAAACTCCACCAAAATGATCCTCAGAGCTTACAGCTAAGGACCTCAGCCTTACACTCAGGTTCTCTTTAGAACCCTACCTCAAAACTATAAGGGTTCCAACCTCAGAGCCCTGTAGTGCTCCTACACCTCAGTGGTCCTCAAACCACCTACCTAAGCCTTATCTCCAAGGCCTATAACTTAGGCAAAAAGTGTCCTACAACTTCAGGCATAAGGCCCTACTCTCAGAGTGCTGCAATAATCCTACAACGCAGTACCTATCCAGGTACCTAACTCAGTTTCCTTTCAGGCACCTATAACTCAGCCTCCTCCAAGGCCTACAACTCAGTGACACACTTGTAACCTACAGCTCAGTGACTCACCAGTCACCTACCTCAGCCTTATTTCTAAGGCCTACTACTATGCTGGGAGGATAGCCCTACTCTCAGGTCCACATTTGGATTCTACCTCAGTACCCCAGCAGAGCACCTACCTCAGTGACTAATTAGTCACCTACAACTCAGGCCAAAAGGCCCTATAACTTAGATTCAGGTATACTGAATTCTATAGGAGTTTATATAAAATGTTAAGTAAAAATAAAACAATTTAATCAATGATAAATCTCTGAGTCTCTCTTGCTGGACTGAGCAGATATCAGTCCAGTATACTTACTGTAGAAGGGATGAGTCTTCTGAAAGGAGGGTGTTAGATCAGATTACGCGAGGGGGGGGGGGGGGTGAATAGAGTATTAAAACTTTGGCTCTTTTTCTAGATTATACCAGAGTAAATATAGTGATACCATATATTAGTTAAAGAATAAGAAAACTAAGCTAACAATTCAGCAATCACAAGCACAACAAAAACAAATGAAAAGGAGCAACCAGACGACACAAGATGTTTATAGTGGTTCCCCTAAACTTGGGTACATCCACTCTTCTACCACCCTTGGCCGGAATCCACTAGCAGGTTTTGATAAGGTGACTGCCACCATAAGATCTGGTTCAGGTAGATCAAGAAACCCTTCAGGCTTTTGATCAGGTGCCCAAAAACTAACTTCAAGTCTTTTGGAGGGATACTAGTCAACCAAACTAACTTTTGAAGGGAGATATAACCCTGTACAATGGGATGGAAGAGATGTTGATGGAAGTCTTCTCTTTTCTCAATACAACTGAGAAGACTGTGTGGATTCTTGTGTTGTCAAAGCTCCCCTTGAGAAGTAGAATGCTTCAAGAAGAAAAGAGCTTTGCTAAAGGGTGAGTAGGTCTTCAGCTTGATATGCCAAGGGCTAGAAAATCCAGTAACAGATGTTGAATAGAATGTCTCTGAGGATTTCTGGAACAGAAGTTGAAGAATACTCTTGATCTTGATGATTTGTTCTTCTTCAAACGATAGTGTTGGCAGAGAATAAAAAGCGTTGAGCATCGAGTGCTCATTCAGTATTTCCTATGCAGTGCTTCTTGATTTCTTCTTTTTTTCTATCTCTAACTGTCTTGCTTGTTATATTTCTCAAAAAGGAGAGAATTCCTTTTTATTCCACTGCTAAAAAATTTCCTTGAATTTTTGAATTCTTTCCATAAATGCTGGCTGCTGTGGGGAATAGAAGGCGGCTGGAATAATAGCATTAATGAGTTTCCCAACTGTTCTTGATAGAATAAGCAAATATTTATTCTGAAGAATAACACATTTAATGTGGCCAAACAACAGATATATTCAGAAGAATATTTCCATTAAATGCTCAGAATAATACTGCTAATAAGGAACAAAAGAGGGAAGGACTCATTCTGGAAATACACAGAAAACTTCGAACGCAAAACAGAATTTGTCGACCTGAGATCAAAGATCGTCGACCAGGGAATTCAAGTTCGTTGACCTGAGCTCTACGATCTGCTAACTGAGAATAACTTTCCAAATATGCACTTTGAGTTCATCGAGCTGAGAAACTGACAAAAAAAAACTAAGCATCGACCTGAGCTCTGAGAACGTCGAGCTCAGCTCAGAGAATTAACCGTGAGTTTGTCGATCAGAGATCGACGATCGTCAAGCTGAGTTCAAAGAATTTCAAACTGATCACTGTCTTTTGAAAGCTACTAAAACTGATTCACTGAAGTCCACTTCTGGCTTGTCCAAGGAGGTAGCACTAATCAGGACTTTGACTACTACACATGACCCTAGCTATACATTGTTGGGTCATACTCAGCCTAAGTTAGTGAACCTAGCCCAAATCCAACTAGGGATCCAACATTTTCTTCTACAACCATCTTCTTCTACAACCAACTTCTTCTTTGCTGCACAGGTGAGCAGTTATCTACTGTTTAAGGCTGACTTCCCCTTCACACAGTTAACTTCTCTTGCTGATAGATTGAATCAGCCAACTTGTTCTTTAAGGAACAAACTTGCTGAAATAGAAGAAGCTTCAGCTATCTTTGCCTTTTGGCTTTCACTGCTGGACTTTGCTTTCAAGCTTGTCGAAGAAGATGAAGTCCAGTCGCCTCTCTTTCATTTTCTGCTTTCGTTCTCGTTTTCATTAACCCTATTCTTCTTTTCTTCTCTTCCTTTAATATTTCTTGATTTGTATCAATGGAACAATTTGAATGTGGGCCCAGCCAAGGAATTGTGAGCGCCACCTCCCTTAGAGAAGGACAAAGCAGCTTTTGGCGGTACCATAGCTTTCCCGCCACGGCTTCATGTAAATTGACTTTGATGAAGTCAGCAGTGCTCATCACCATTTGGAATTAGAAAATATTCCAGAACTTCATTAAGCGTTGAGTGATCTTAAGTTACTCAACGCCATCTGTCTTAGCTCTCAGCATTTTTGAACTTGTGAATTTTCATTGGCTTTGTCTCAGCAGTTCTTTCTCAGTAGTCTAAGCAGTTTCTTCTTTACAGCTGAGACAAGCTTTTGTCTTAGTGATTTCTTCTCTGTGGTCTCAATGCTTTCTTCTTCTCAACTGTGACAGTCTTCTGTCTCAGTGGTTTCTTTTCAGCGGTCTCAACTGTCTCAGCGGTTTTTCCTTAGTCAATTTGTTTGACTTTAGGTCGACGAATGTTGAACTGCTTTCGAAGATCGATGGGCTGAGCTCAACGAATTCTGAACCTCAAGCTTCTGAATTTAGCTCAATGAGCGAAGAGTTGAGCTCGACAATATGTGTGCTGAGCTCGACGAATTGCGAGCTGAGCTCGACGAATTCTGAACCTGATGCTTCTAAGTTTTAGCTCAAAGAATGGTGAGCTGAGCTCTCAATCTGTGAGCTGAGCTCGATGAACTGCGAGCTGAGCTAGATTAACTGCGAGCTGAGCTCGACGAATTCTAAACCTCAAGCTTATGAGTTTAAGCTCAAGGAATGGTGAGCTGAGCTCGACGATCTGTGAGCTGAGCTCGACGAACTGCGAGCTAAGCTCGACAAAATCTGAGACCCACACTTTGAACTGAGCTTGACAAAATTTGAATTCTCCAGCATATTTTTCTTGTTGACCTATCCAATCATGGACTACCTGCATGCATGAACTTAAGCACACATCAAATACATTATGCCACTTATCATGATTGGTGATGCATCTTCAAATCTTAAGGAACATTTTAGGGCAAAATTCCCAACATAACTATTGGTGGAGAATAGGTAGACAACTGACACGATCCAAGCTCAACTGTACGTGGAAAGTTAATAACTCATAAGAGTCAAGCTCAACTATAGGTGGAAGCTACATCTTAAAGGAGCCGAGCCCAACTGGAGATGGGTCGATAGCTCTCAAGAGCCGAGCTAAACTGTAGGTTGATTTGACAGCCCTCAAGAGCAGTGCTCAACTAGAGGTGGAGGCTGAGTCGCGTTGAGCTCATAGTCAGCCTGTAGGAGGGGAGCTTATATAGGGGGCACGAACTATGGAAATAACACACACGAGGAATCAACATCTTACAAGAGCCAAGCTCAACTGGAGATGGGTCGACAGCTCTCAGGAGCCTAGCTCAACTGAAGGTTGAGTCGATAGATCTCAGGAGCTGAGCTCAATTAGAGGTGGAGGTCGACTCGGGTTGAGCTCGTAGTCAGCATGCAGGAGGGGAGCTCGTACAAGAGGAATGGACTACGACAACAACACACACGAGGAATCAACATCTTATAGGAGCAGAGAACAACTAGAGATGGGTTGACAAATCTCAGGAGCCAAGCTCAACTGGAGGTGGAGGCGATAGCTCTCAGGACCCGAATTCAACTAGAGGTGGAGGTCGATTCGAGTTGAGCTCATATTTAGCCTGCAAGAGGGGAGCTCGTATAGGGGGCATAGACTATAAAAAAACTCACACGAGGAATCAATCTCACCCGAGGGGGTTGGTCGCCGATATATAGGAGAGGAGCTCGTGCAGGGACTCAGACTATGATAGCTCCACTACCCGAGGACTTCTATCGATGTTGAAGTCATTCTCCCTGCTGCTTAGGAGATGGCCAAAAGAGTTAGATGCATCAATTTTTTCGAAGATAAAGGAAACTTTCTGAAGAGACGATGATCCGCTCCTTGTCTGGTTAGGAGGTTGTGGTCCAGACCTATTCATTATAGTTCCTCTAGTCGGAGGAGAAATGCAATCAGGGGTGGCTAGGCGACATACAAGGGGATCTGATCTCGACCGTCAATGTAGGGGATCAGTCTTACAAGGATGCTTAATTCCCAAAGCATCGTCCCATCATCCGCCCTAGGATTTTTAGGAGAATCAGGTTGAAGGCTCATTTCCTAACTCAATCGTAGAGACCGCTACCAGCTTTGCCACTTGGCAACAAAGGCCAGTGTACAAGTAAAGGGAAATGGACTTCGGGGGTCCTATATGACACATAATCAAGTCCACCATCCTTCCACAAACTCGTACTTTTCATAGCTTAGTTGCCCAGCTGCTTCTAAAGCATGACATGTTATCCCACCTTGGCAACAACATAGATGCGTCCCAGCCTATAGGACCAACAATCGCTAAGAGCGGGCTTTTTAGTCTTCTCAAAGACTGATGATGCCTTTACACAAAGGATCACTTTGTTAGGTCAATCCTTCATCGAGTTTGGAGGCCAGCGTCCAGACATGTTCCTGATAGTTCCTCTAATCGAAGGAGAGATGCAATCGGGGGTAGCTAGTCTGACATATAATGGGGAGCTGATCTCGACCGTCAATGCAGGGACTTAGTCTTACGAGAATGCTTAAAACTCAAAGCATCGTCCCATCGTCTGCCATGGGCATTTTAGGAGGAGCAGATCGGACGTTGTTTTCCTAAACTGATCGAGGAGATGGGCTTCACTTCTTCTAGCTGATTTGAGAAGATCAACACAAGGAAGACAACTCATAACCACCCGTGCCTCCAGGGGCAAGGATATTTATAAATAATTTAGAAACAAAGTTATAGGTAAGCAATACATGTTATCGCTAAGGGTAGAACCTTTTCAGGCCATCCCCACTCCAAGTACTTCCTAGTAGCTCTCCTTCTTAATTTTATAGGCAATAGCCTCGAGTGGCTAGAGCTTCCTAGACTATGAAAGGTCCTTCTTAGTTGGGATTCATCTTGCCAACAATAGTTGTTCTTACTGCTGCATCCACCTCCATCACGACCAGGTCTCCCGCGAGGAAGTGCTTGAGGCAAACATTTTTGTCGAAGTGCTATGACATTCGCCTCTTGATCTCCTTTTGATGGATGGAAGCTAAGTAATGAAGTTCCTTGATGTAGTCCAGCGAGTGCTTCTGAGCTTCTTTATTATCCAAGAGCCATTCTTCATTACCTTCCCCTACTTCCACCACCCTCGGGACTTCGAACCTCGAATTCTACTAGGATGAGTGCCTCAGACCCGTGGGACAACTTGGAATGTGTTTCCCCCGTGGCCATGCTAGGAGTTGTCCTTAGAGCTCATAAAACTAAGGGGAGCTGCTCTGCCCAATTGCCCTTCAAATTGGTGACCTTCTACTTCAAGAGGTTGATGATCAACTTGTTGGCAGCTTCCACTTTCCCGTTGCTCCGAGGATGATGTATAGAGGCAAATCGAAGTTCCATACCTAGATGCTTGCAGAAGTCTTCCAGCTCCAGGCGGGCAAATTGTTGTCCGTTGTCCGTGACGATGGTGAGAGGAATCCCGAACCTGCAAGCAATCTCTCCCCAGATGAAGTTCTTCATGACCTGAGATGTGGTCTTGGCAAGAGCTTTAGCCTCGATCCACTTGGATAAGTAGTTGATCATGATAAGAACTAACTTCCTCTGTCCACCGACTTGGGGAAAAGGGCCAATAAGAACCATTCCCCAGATGGCGAAGGGCCGTGGAGAGGTGATTGAACAAAGTTATTGCGATGATTGCAACTAAAGAGGTGCAATGAGTTGGCACTTCAGACACTTCCTCGAAAAGGCTTCTGCATCCTTTCGAATGGTCATCCAAATATAGCCGTGCCTTATAATCTGTTGCTTCAGAGTACGATTCCCCAAGTGGCTTCCACACTCTCCTGAATGAATTTCCTTAAGCACTCGAGGGATTTAAGATTCTAACAGGCATCTGGCTAGAGGGCCCGAAATGGGCTTGTGATAAAATTCTCCTTCATACAGTAGATAGTAAGCAGCTTTGTACCAAAACTTTCTCTGATCTTCTCCACTAGCAGGAAGCCGATCTGTCATTAAGAATGTAATGAACGGGACCTTTTAAGAAGCCCTTTGTTCGATCTCCTTCATCTCTCCTTCCTCGATGGATGGTCGAAACAACTCTATCATTATCTCACAAGTCCTGGGACCATACATGGAGAGATAATCTGCCTTTGAGTTCTCCTCTCGAGGCACATTCTCGATTAAGAAGGATTAAAAACCTCCAATCAAGCCCTTAACCTTAGCCAAGTACATCTACAAGACGGCGTCGCGCACCTCGAACTCTCCCTTGATTTGCGATGTGACCAACTTTGAGTCAGTGAAGGCTTTGAGATCCTAGACCCCCAACACCTTGTCTAGAAACAAGTCTGTCAATATGGCTTTGTACTCCGCTTGATTTTTCGTGATGTGGAAGAGGATCTTGAGTACTTGCCTGATCCTAGTTCCCTGTGGGCTCACCAGCACGACTCCAGCTCCCACAAAATTCTTGTTCGAAGCCCCATCCATAAACATCTTCCAAGAGACTATGCTGGAAGCGCCTTACCCCTACTACCCTGGTCGAGAAGTCGGCCAAAAAGTCCGCTACTGCCTGGGCCTTGATCGCCACCTTTGGCATAAGAGATATCGAACTTACTGAGCTCTACCGCCCGCTTTGCCAACCTGCCCAAATGATCCACTCCATCCAAGATACTTCGCAGTGGATTATCAGAGATGACCTTGATGGAGTGAACCTAAAAATATAGGAGGAGCCTCCGAGTCGAAACTACCAAGGCAATCACTAACTTCTCCATGATAGGATACCTTGCCTCTGACTGCCTCAGGACTATACTTACATAGTAGATGGGGAGCTACTTCCTTTCTTCCTCTTGACCAACAACGAGTTGACTGCTTCTGCTCCCACTCCTAGATAGAGATGGAGGTCTTTGCTTCCCTGTGGGACCTAGAGTAGCGGAGCTTCAGTTAGCTGTGGCTTGAGCTTTCCAAAAGCCCCCTCACACTCCACATTCCACTCAAACTATTGGTATCTTCGGATTGTTTTGAAAAAAGGAGATCACTTCTCTCCAATCTTTGACAGGAAGAGGCTAAGGCCTGCCAGCCTTTCTATCAGCCTCTGGACTTCTTTTGGATTCTTTGGGCCTAACATCTCTAGAATGGCCTTAACTTTGTCGGTATTGGGCTCCACTCCCCTTGGAATGAGGAGGTGACCTAAGAATTTACCCTTCCTGCTCCGAAACTGCACTTTGGTGGGTTGAGCCAAATCTTGAACTTTCTTAGGGTTGAGAAGGTCTCCTCCATATCCTTTATATACTTTGCGATGCTCTTGCTCTTAATGAGGAGGTCATCTACGTATACTTCTAGATTCTGCCCCTTTGTCCTTTGAAGACGTGATCTATCATCCTTACGTAAGTCATGCTCGTGTTCTTAAGGCCAAAAGGCATCATCTTATAGCTAAAGTAGCCATCACCCATGATAAAATAAATGTCGTGGTAGTCAGGGGATGCATCCGGATCTGGTGATACCCTGAAAAAGCATCAAGGAAACTCATCACAGGAAAACTGATGGTTGAATCAACCAGCGCATCGATTTGAGACATGGGGTAATAATCCTTCGGGCAAGCTTTATTTAACATTGAAAAATCGATACAAAGTCTCCATCCCCCTTCGGGCATCTTAACCATTACAATATTGGAGTCACAACCAGGATACCGGATCTCGAAAATAAAACCTGCCTCCAGCAGCTTCTCCACCTCCTTCCGAATTGGCTCGGCCAACACGATGACACTTTTCCTCTACTTCTGACGGACGGGGGCAACTTTAGGGTCCAGGTTAAGGCGATGGCAGACAACATCAACATTAATACCAGGTATCTCCACATATAACATCCCTCAAACAACTAGACATCTAAGAGTGGTATTGTCATGACTAGGTCATGAAAAATCCTAGGAAGCTCAAGAAGACCAAGTGAACTAGTTCATAAAGGTAGGAATCACCTTGGTCTGCCTATAGTACAACCTCATCACCAAACCTAGGGTTTGACTTTATGGCTTTAGCTTGACCCCATGACCCCACCGAAACACTCTTAACCCTTTGGGAGGTCCATTGGGCAACTAAGGACCCATTGGGGGCAACCCAAGTGGTCAAGTTGACCGAATTCAACCCTAACACTTAAGTGGTCAAAGTGCTCTATTATAGGTAAAGTTACCACCAAGGTGCCAATATAACCCTTCCCAAGTCTCCCTAGACCTTAGGGGAGGCCAATTGGTCACTAAGGACCCATTGGGTTCAACCAAAAAGGTCAAATTGATCAGAGTCAACTCAACCCTAAAATGATTCAAATTAACTCAAGTGGACCTAACAAGCTCAATTCACATGGGCTAAGCCTAATTGGAGTGGTCCACAAGCTTTAGGAGGCTGATATTTACGTAATAATTTAACAAAACAACGAACAAATATGATAATTTATTTAAATATCAAATAAAAAATTAAGTTAAAATGATGACTAAATTAATAGTCTTCAATCACCTCCATAATTGAGTTTTGCTCGTCCCGAGCAAACCATTCTCAAAAGGGTAGGAAATTTTAATGCTAGATAGAATCTTGAAAGCTAGAGTAAAAAATGTGAAGTCTTATGCCAATATGCGTAGACATTTTAGTAGAAAGACGTTCTTGGCATAAATACTAATTCATGAAATAATTAAAATACGTTTCAATTATTTATTATTACTTTTAAAGAGAGTCAATCAGTTAATCTCAAAGTAATATAAAGAGAGAAAATATCATGATCGCTGAGATTTAAATTACTAGATGTTGACACTCGGGGTGTCCTCCCAAGAAATCCATCAATGATGATGGTCATAGGCTTGTTTATTGTACCTTCTCCACTACACTTCATACTCAATCAACTTTATGGACCTTTAGGACTTAAATAGGATGTAACTTAAGGCTTGAGTATAAGGGAGAGATAAACAATGATAATCATGAAGACGTATTCCACTTAAACAAAGAGTTTTGAGCTAAACTTTTATTTTTCTTTTCATCATAATTGGGATCATTCCAAGTATGCACGTGCATACCTAAGCCGCATATCATTATGAAATTTTACTTTTTCACCCATATTATTTCCCTTTTCATAGTTGGGATCATTCCAAGTACGCATGTGCATACCTAGGCCGCAGAGCACTATGAAATTTTACTTTTTCACCCATATTATTTTCCTTTTCACAGTTGGTATCATTCCAAGTATGCATACACATACCTAGGCTGCATATCACTATGAAATGTTTTTCTTTTTGAATTTTTTTTCGACACCCGTATTTTACCAATTTTTTGGCTCTTCACCGCATCACTAAAAATGAAACCTCCAAGTTTTGCTCAAAATTTAAATGTTCATGGGTTTGGTTTTTTAGCTTTGGTGGTGAAGTGGTGAGGGTGGGTCAAAAAAAGGGTAAAAGGCTCAAGTTGTGTCAACAAAGGTAGTATTTTTAGGATTGGAATGCAATGGCTCAAACTATCCAAATAAAGGCCTAAATAATTTCTAAAAGATCATTATTCTAATGTGCAAATGTTCTGAAGTTTGCTAAGGGCAAATCCTAAACGTCGAGAAAAGAAACCCTTCTATTCGAGTCGAGTAATAGCTTTCTAATGATCTTCTATACACTCCTCTAAACTACTTTTGGATAAAATCGGATTCAAATTAGAACTAAAATAAATTTTTTCTATTCAAAATAAAAGATCACAATTTTTGATCTATGCCAAGAATTTAATTCTACACCAATACTACTCAAACACATGTATTTAACTAGAAGCACTACATGAGTCAATAATTTTACTCAAATATTTCAAAATCTATTTTAGCACTAAAAATTCATAGTCCACATGAGAAATAAAATTTACTTAGAACTTACAATTAAATGAACATGGAGATTTTGATAAACTAAGAGAAAAAAATTAAAATTTATTCCTAATATATATATATATATATATATATATATATATATATATATATATTTCTTTTGGTTAATTCCTAGACTTCTCGAGGTCTTTCTTATGAAGGGCTCGTAGTGGTACTAGGAGATATAATGGGATGACAAGCCCAAATCTCCTTTTTTTGGAAATTACATTTCAATTTTCTATAAATTTTTGTAGTTTTTTTAAAGTGATAAAAATGCAAGATATATGACTAGATTTTTTTGTTTTGTTTTAATTTTAAACAAACTAAGTTAAAAATAAACTAATGTTACCCCTCCATACTTAAAGATAAACATTGTCCCCAATGTTTAAAACTAAGTATGAAAACTACATTTAAAAAAAACGCTTTAAAAAGGAAGATTATAAGAAGACTTCCCCGAGTGGTCGTCGGGCTGCTACTTATAATCCAGAGAAAGAGCCTGCAAAACTTATTAGAACAAAAAAACAATAATAAAAAGAAGGATTACTATGGGGTACCTCCCACAAGCACTTTGTTTATCATCGCGTAGCTTAACTAAGTGACGATTTTAAATGTTTGGAAGATTTAGAGATTCAATTTTTCCAATTGAGGGGTCCCCGAGGTGATATAGTTTTAATCGACGCCCATTAACTTTGAATGAGCTGTTTTCCGGGTGTTCTATTAGCACGGTCCCATATGGCCAAACCTCTTTGACAACAAAGGGTCCAGACCACTGAGACTTAAGTTTACCTAGGAAAAGCCTTAAACATGAGTTATAAAAAAGGACTAGATCCCCTGGTGAAAAAGACTTTGGATTTTTAATTTTTTTATCATGATAAAACTTAGTACGCTCCTTATAAAATTTATTATTTTCATAAGCGTTTGCACTCCATTCATTTAATTCATTTAATTGAAATTTTCTTTGTTCATAGTCTAGGTTTAGATCTAAATTTAAAAATTTGAGCGCCAATATGCGCAGTGCTCTAATTCTACCAGAAAATGACACGCATTTCCATAGACTAATCGGTATGGTGTACAACCGATGGCGGTTTTGTACGCCATATGATAAGCCCATAAAGCGTCATCTAATTTTAACGACCAATCCTTTATTTTATTAGGCACAGTTTTTTATGGAATTCTTTTTAACTCACGGTTTACCACCCCCACTTGGCCATTTGCTTGTGGGTGATATGGGGTGGAGAGTTTGTTCGTAACACCATACTTAGCTAAAATTTTAGTTAGTTGGTCATTACAAAAGTGGGTTCCCCTATCACTTATTAGTGCGCGGGGTGTGCCAAATCGTGAAAATAATTTTTTTTAAAAATTTTATGACTCTCGCATCATTAGTGGGGATAGCTTGTGCCTCAGCCCACCTTGACACGTAGTCGACCGTAATAAGGATGTACTTATTATTATGAGAATGTGGTAGTGAACCTATAAAATCTAACCCCCATAAATCAAAATTTAATATTCTAAAAATATATTTTGGGGCAGTTCGTCCCGGTTAGAAATATTACCTGACCGTTGGAAGCTATCGCATTTGCTCACAAACATGAGAGCATCTTTGAATAAAGTGGGTCAATAGAAGCCAGCCTCTAGCACATTCCTAGCAGTCCGGTTTGCTTGATAATGTCCATCGGTTGGTCCTTCGTGGTAGTGTCGCAAAATTTGGACGGCTTCCTTGCCAAATACACACCTTCTTACCACTTGGTCCGCGCAGACACGAAATAAAAAGGGGTCTTCCCAAAAGTAATTTTTCAAGTACGAAAAGAATTTCTTCTTTTGTTGACTTGAAAAATCTTTTAGAAGGACCCATGCCACTAAATAATTGGCAAGATCTACATACCAAGCGGCGGAAGAAGTCATTACCTTATTCATGACGAGGAGGCACTCTTTAGGGAATTTGTCATCTATTTCGGACTCCACTAGTGCTCCTGCAGCTGGATTCTCCAACCAAAAATTTGATGAAGATTTTATTATTTTAAAAATAAATCCAAACTAAAAATCCCAAATAGGCAAGTGTACCTATCGAAATATAGTATAAGAAATGTCGTATTAGACTCGGGGCCTGTTGAGTAATTCTACTCACGCAAATTAATATTATTTTATCTAATAATAATAGAGAATTGTTAAACTAAAAGAGAAGTTTCTATGGAATGCAAATTAACACTTGATCTAGAATCTATTTGGATTAAAATAGACTTTCTTGAAATGATAAAAGTACAAGCTCCTAATCACTTACTTCGACCATAGAGGTTCCAAGAATACAAAAGCGTCTCTCTCGAGCTCATGCTTTTGACTAACCTTTGGTTGATCGACTAAGACCCCTCGGCCAGTCAAAACCCCTAAGCTTGTTTTCAGCGGTGTACTCCACTTTTGGATTTGACTCCAATCAGGCAGATTTATGTCATCCTCTCTCGAGGAGTGCCAACTCATTTTATATTTGAGCGTTCTAATCATATCTGTTGGAACCGTGGTTTCACATTCCTTGTCATTGAGAATATCAACTCCCAGGTTGTATTTGATCATATTGTATGTTAATAGAGTGTGCAGGGTTACAGGTGCAAGTAAAGAAAAAGGCATATATGAAAGCTACCGCCCAGCGTTAGTACTTATCGCGCCACGCTACCCCACTCAACGCCACATTGAGAGTGTTGAGACAAAAAGCGTTGAGTGTGTCAAGACGATGGCTTTGAGTAAAGGCTACCGCCCGGTGGTAGTACTACCGCAGGCGCTAGCGCGATGATTTATTTTGACCTAGCACTCTTGATTGTTTCGGTGCTAGCTCTACGACGACGAGTGCTACCACCAGGCGACTGTATTACCGCATGAGGTATCTTAAGGATTTATTTGGACCAAGTGCTCTGGAATCTTTCAGCAGTAGCTATACCGGGCCGAGCTCTACCGCCAGGCAACTGTATTACCACAGGCAGTAACTGAATGATTTATTTTGTCCTAGCGCTCAAGAAGATTTCGACGGTAGCACTTATCGCGCGGTGTTAGCCTTATCAAACGGTTGTTGCCTTTTCGGGAACGTCACATCCTATGTTACCGTGCAGAGGAAGGTCCTACCGCGTGGCGCTAGTTCAAATGAAAAGGAAGAATATCATTTCGAAGATTATTTTCCAGATTTGGAGAATAGTTGGAACAACAAGCGCGTGGAACTACCGCAAGCGCTAGTCTTACCGCCGGTGGTAGCCTGTTTTCATGAAGACGTATAAAAGCCACTGTGTTGCATGTTGTCATTGCGACTCCTAGAAGAATTTTAACGAAGGGTTTGAGAACTCCAGATTTTGGCTGCCTCCTTGCGTCCGTCTCCTCTTATCTTCATCAAAGTTGAAGGAAGCCTTCTCCCTCACGTTCTTAAATGAAAAACTTCGGCGATCCAGAATATTCATCGACCACTGAGAACCGACCGTTTGCTCGCCAACGAAGATCTCACGCACAGGGCGTAGATCACACACTAGAGAAGTCGTCAAGAGGGAGAACTTCATTTTCTTATTGTCTTTACTCTTAATCTTTGTAATCTTTTTCTATTTTCTGTTTAGTTTGTGGTGGGGAAAATCGACCGGTGAGGGTCGTCAGAATCCGGGTAGGATTCTGCGGTAAATCATCCCAGGATTTTGGATGTCTAGATTGGAGGATCTAGCGAGGCTCTAAGACCCTTTCTTGTGTGGAGGTGAAGAGTTGGCTCTAATACCGTCCCTTGTGTGGAGGTGAAGAGTGGGCTCTAAGACCCTTCCTTGTGTGGAGGTGAAGAGTGGGCTTGAACACCTTTTCTGGAGGGAAAGTGTGAGAGCCAACCACTCCGGGTAATTGGTCAGTATAGAAAACAAAAGAGATTATATTTTTCACCGCCTCCAATCTCCAGCGTCATGGAGATCAATTTGTTGTAATTGTAAAAATAGTTGTTGATTTAGTTTGAATAAAATTCATGTACTATTGTTTTTATTATTTGAAACGTTGTGGATGTTAGCCGGTGTTTCAATGAAGTGTGCATAAATATCCAAGTAGAGATTTACCCAGGAAAATGAGGTCTAAGACCTACTGCCGTGCGCTGACAAGTTAGCACCTCGTGGTAGCCTCAAGAACTAGTTTTTCTGGTAAAAAATAATTCGAATTTTCAATTAACTCGTAAAATATTATTCACCCCCCCCCCCTCTAAGGTTGGCCACTAGATCCAATAAGTGGTATTAGAGCCAGGTTATTCCAAAAATGGTTTTACCACTGGGAATAATGGCCAACCTCAATCTCGAATCGACTAGTGGGGATGAAAAATTATACACAGAAAATTCATATGCACCACCTTTATTCACAGGAGTGAACTATAATTATTGGAGAAAACTAATGAATAAATTCCTTATATTATTAGATATAAAAGTTTGGAACATAAGTTGTACCAAGCCACCAAATAACTTAACTAAGCACGAGTATCATATAAATGCCAAAGCTATGAATAGTTTGTTTTATGGGCTTGGTCAAGAAATTTTTAAACTCATCTACACGTTTTATACTGCCTATGATATATGGAAATTTCTTGAGTCTACTTATAGTTCTCCCTCTGTAGATAATGATTCCGAGCAATTTCTCATGGATCCAAGTGAAGAACCAAATGGAGACTTGCTCTTGGAGGAAGACAAGACAACCACATCATGGTAAAGGGAAGATGAGCTCTCAACAATGGATACGGCAACACACAAAGAAGTCAAAGAAACTATATGCTCCAATCTTGCCCCATCCAAGAGTACTGTAAGAAAACCAAAATCCCTTCCTGTATGCAATTCTATGTTTATAATCAATATGCTAGACACCGCTAGACGTAAAATTAAGAAACTAAAAAGTATCAACTCTAAACTATGTTTAGAAAATAACGTTCTAAAAGAACATGTTAATATAGAATCTGCCACTGTCGTGTCTTATTCTCCTATATGCTCTTTTGATGTCAACTCTACACCATGTATGGATTGTAATAAATTAAAAGAAAAACAAGAGGTGTTTGAGAAAGAGCATCTCGTGGCAAAAGAACAAACTAAGAAACTATGTCTGAAAAACTCATCTTTAAAAAGGGATTGCGTTAGAAGCGTAGACTATAAAGTTAAAATTAAGGGGATGAATGAGACCTTTGAGGAATACAAAAATAAGTATGAAGCTCACATTAACTCTACAGTAACCATTCTTAAGAATAGCACAGTCGCTTACAACAAAGCTAGATTGAATCTCAAAAATAAGAATAAGGAATTGGAAATGAAAATCAATGTGCTTAAGGAAATTATTAAGAAAAAATCGCAAAACATAAACATACAATATCAAACAAAACCAAGAAGCATGTTGAATAATAGCTCACACCCATTAGTTAAGCAAATCGAAGGGAGTAGAAAACCTCAAGTTGGAGCGTGCGAAATTCCTAAACATAAAAATCATATTCACGTGAAGAAACAAATTACTCTCTTCGTAAAATCAAATGAACGTAAATTTCCTTTTAGAAATTACTACTCTAGGAGTCTCTATGTTGAGCAAAACAATTTCAACCTGAAGAACAACTACAATACATTCAAACCTCCAACGCAGTTTCATTCAATTGAAGATCTTCACATAAAGACTCGTAGAACTCTACATGGAAATTTACAACATGAAAATAATATTAACTCAAAATATGAATGGAGACCAATCACTCAGAATAGCGCACCTATTCTGCTCAAAAGAGCCCATTCATTGTTATCTCCACAAGGCACATCACGTCGGGTTTGGGTACCCAAAGGAACCGTCACCTCTGGCTCCTTTTGGGTACCTAAATATCTTATCTATTAATATCCACAGTTTGCGTGAAGTAGAAACTATTCGAACCAAAAGTACTCAATAATCTACTTCACGATATGCTTAAATTTTTTTTTATTCATTTTTGAATTTTTTTATTTTTGCTTTTGTATTTTTTTTCTTCAGCCAACATGCCATGAAAACTTAAGATATATTTTTGCTATATGACTTTCTCATATGAAAATGAACGATAAATCAATCTAACGGAACAAATTGGAATATAAGTCATATCATTTAAAAGTGTCCATAATTTACCTTTTGTTATAAATCTATCATGCTATCTTAGTATGTTTGTGATCATTCACCAATATGTGTGTCACACAATAGCGGGGGCGTAGGTGTGTGTACTTTAGAAACGTTAACCTGTAAACCACATCTTGTCCTTAACCGGGGAAGGTTCCAGTAGGTCCTTGTTTGGCATTGGGGGGAAAGAGTGTTAGGTTGAGCGGGTTCATTTGGGTGCACATGGGATTAACAACCCACCCTACAGCATTTATGCAGCTCCTCATGCCCATTCGTCACTTAGTACGGGGCTAGGGTGTTGACATGTAGCTTAGGTAATGGATTGTTGGGCATACTTAGGACTCACATATCCACTGTATGAACATTATTTCACTTATCATGTACGTTATATTCATACACAATATTCTATCATTCTATCTTGGGTTTGTATCATATATTTTTGAGCCTTCATGTATTTAGAAAAACATAAGTATTATATATATATATATATATATATATATATATATATATATATATATATATATATATATATAACTATAAAATAATTTAAATGAACAAAAAAGTTTATACCTCTTTAAGTGGTTATTGCTTGGTACGATAGGCTCACTATCTTTCTCTTAGATCATGGCTTTAAGTTGGGTAGTGCGGAACAACTCTTTTTGTTCAAACCAAGAATTCAGATCGTATTATACTTCAAATTTATGTTGATGATATCATTTTCGGGGCAACAAATGAGAAGCTATGTGAAGAAATTGACATTTTAATGAAATCTGAATTTGAAATGAGCTTAGTAGGAGAACTCACCTATTTCCTAGGATTTCGGATTTCTCAATGCCAAGATGGGATTTTTATTAACAAATTAAAAAATATTAAAGATATGCACGTGCGCTTTGGTTATGAGAATCTGAAACAAGTCAAAACTCCTATAAGTGCATCTCTTAAATTAGAGAAAGATGAGAGTGGGATTTCTGTTGATCAGACTATGTTTCGAGGTATGAGAGGATCACTGCTATATTTGAGTGCCTCTAGGCCCGACATCACTTTTGCAGTAGGAATGTGTTCTAGGTATCAAGCCGACCCTAGAAAATCTCATTTGAAAGCTGTAAAAAATATCTTTAAGTACCTTATAGGCACACAGAACATTGGACTTTAGTACCCTCATTATACAGATTTCTCTCTTCACGGGTACTCTGACTCAGACTTTGCCGGACGCTCTCTCGACCGCAAGAGCACAAGCAATACATGCCATTTCCTAGGCTTGGCACTAGTCTCCTAGTCTAGCCAGAAATAAAACTCGGTTGCTCTATCAACCGCTGAGGCTGAGTACATTGCTTTAGAAAGCTGTTACGATCAAGAATTATGGATGTCTCAAATGTTAGAAGACTTTGGCCTCACATATAGGAATGTTACACTTCGATGTGATAATAAGAGTGCCATAGACTTAACACATAATCCAGTGCACCATTCTCGGTCGAAACATAATGACGTACGTCATCATTTTATTCGTGATCATATAAAAAGGAGAATGTGAGTGTCGTTTTTATTGGCACTGATGCCCAACTTACGGACATCCTAACTAAACCGTTCCCTGATGCACGTTTTTCTCTACCCCGACTCGAGCTTGGCATTCTTGACCTCTCATCCTAGTTATATATGTTTAAGTTGTCACTTTCTTGTGTTTGCATGTTTCATTTTTGTTTGTTATGAGTGTGTGCATGTATTTTTGTTTTATTTTGTTTGAACCATTTTCAAAAAAATAAAATAAATCAATAACAAATAAAAAATTATTATTAAAATAATATATTTCTTGTTTTATAAAAAAAAATTGAAAAACAATAAAACATATAATACAACGCATGTCTAGGGCTCACATGACTGCGTCTTAGACCATAACTTGTATGCACAATGTTTGAGTTTACTCGATTAATATTTTTAAAACATTGTCCTCCGATCATAGTGAGATAAATCTCTAAGTGCTTAGCTATTGAGTGCGTAACTATTTGTGAGTGTATGTTGCCTATGCCTCTAGGTATGTGTGAGGATGTAGATAAGGGAATGAACTATCACTCTACACACATCTCTAGTTGAAGAACTGTTGTACAAATACAAGACTTACATGCTATACATCTTGACGTTGTATCCTAACACTTTCGAAATACTTTGAATAATCAATGTCATGACATGTATGTACTCGTATAAAGATTAAATTTTTGGGCAAACGTCTCTAGTGCTAAGGTCTTAAGCATACACATTAAAGTGCATCTATCTAGGTGGATAGATTTCGATTGGCTTGGTGTCCCTTGCAATTCAAAAAAAAAATTATCAACATGATAGCTCTAAGCAAATAAGCTCAAAACTTTATACTAGCTATTCACTTTTTGTCTAAGGACCCCCCAAGCTCTAGTCATTCCTCCTGATAAGTCTTTATGAGCATTATGAGGATGAGCACCTTGGTTCAAAGAGTCATTTCAATCGTGTACCTAGACCCACACTAAGCTACGTGCCTCTAGTTTCCAATCCTTATATAGCATCGTTAGATATGTGACGTGATTATTCCCTATATTTCTCCTGTGTAAGTTATTTTAAAGCTCGAGAGCTCACATGTAATACTTGCTATTTATTATTGGTGCTCTCTCTCTATTGATGTTTCACGTCCATGTCATTGTCTTATTTAAGACTTCCACGCATAAGTATTGGACTGCAACTACACAAACTCTTTGTAGCACAATACGTACTAGCACTTAATTTACACTCATGATGTTTTATAATGTTTGCTTACAATTAATTTCCTTCGTATTTCTTACAACATTGTTGTCGTACTCGTTGTGTGCTTTGATTCGTGTGCGTTGTCCAATTTTTATTAACTCTGACTATTTTCTCCATTTTGTGACCCTCTCTAATTATGAATTTTTGCTCCATTGTGTGACCCCGGTACTTCAAATTCTCTGATGTTTATTACATTTTGGGTCACCCGTATACTTAATATATATATGCTCTTTTAATCTTACTTGTCTGGTTGGCCATGCTTGCCCTTTTGATATTATCAAAGGGGGAGAATATATTGTTCATGAGTACGTTAATGAGTATGGTCGGGTTATGAGAGGTCATATGTAGGGGAGCACGGCTAGGAGAGGTAAATTATAGGTGAGCATGATGCTAATGTGTGCTCATAAATAGTGGAGCACGGCTAGGAGAGGTAAATTGTTGGGGAGCACAGCTAGGAGAGGTCATATGTAAGGGGAGCATGGCTAGGAGAGGTAAATTGTAGGGGAGCATGATGTTAATGTGTGCTCAAAAATAGGGGGAGCAGCACTTAGATAGGGGGAGCAAGTAGAACATATAGACTCTCCAATACACTGTAACCTTTTGTTAGCTTATAATTTCTATCTTCATTTTGCACTCTATATCATATTTATTTATCATGAACGGGAATTGATATTATCAAAAGGGGGATTTTGTTGGAACCGCGGTTTCACATTCCTTGTGTTTTAGAATATTAACTCCCAGGTTGTATTTGATCATATTGTATGTTGATAGAGTGTGCATGTTGAAAGGTGCAAGCAAAGAAAATGTCATATAAGAAAGCTACCGCCCAACATTAGTACTTTCCGTGCCATGCTAGCCCACTCAACGCCGCATTTAGAGCATTGATACAAAAAGCGTTGAGTGCGTCGAGATGATGTCTTCGAGTAAAGGCTACCGCCCGGCGGTAGTAGTTCCGTAGGCGCTAACGCGATTATTTATTTGGACCTAGCGCTCTGGATGGTTTCGGCGCTAGCTATGTTGCGCCGAGTGCTACCGCAAGATGACTGTACTACTGCAGGAGGTAACTTAATGATTTATTTGGACCTAGCGCTCTAGATGGTTTCGACGGTAGCTCTACCGCGCCGAGCTCTACCGCCTGGCGACTGCATTACCGTAGGCGGTAACTGAACGATTTATTTTGTCCTAGCGCTCTAGAAGATTTCAGTGGTAGCATCTACCGCATGGCGCTAGCCTTGTCAAATGGTTGTTGCCTTTTCTGGAACGTTGCATCCTATGTTTCCGTACGACAGAAGGTCCTACCGCATGGTGGTAGTTCAAATGAAAAGGCAAAATATCGTTTCGAAGATTATTTTCCAGGTTTGGAGAATAGCGGGCACAAAAGGCGTGCAAAACTACCGCAGGCGCTAGTCTTACCGCCGACGGTAGCCTTTTTCCTTGAAGACGTATAAAAGCCGATGTGTTGCCTATTGTCATTGAGACTTCTAGACAAATTTTGACGAAGTGTTTCAGAACTGTAGATTTTGGCCGCCTCCTTGCGCCTGTCTCCTCTTGTCTTCATCAAAGTTGAAGGAAGCCTTCTCGCTCACATTCGTGAACGAAAGACTTTGGCGATACAGAATCTTCATCGATCACTGAGAACAAACTGTTTGCTCGCCAACGAAGATCTCAAGCACCGGCCGTAGATCACACATCAAAGAAGTCGTGAAGAGGGAGAACTTCATTTTCTTATTGTCTTTACTCTTAATCTTTGTACTCTTTTTCTATTTTATGTTTATTTTATGGTGAGGAAAATCGATCGGTGAGGGTCGTTGAAATTCGGGTAGGATTCCGCAGTAAATTGTCCCGGGATTTGGGATTTCTAGATCGGAGGATCTAGCAGGGCTCTAAGACCCTTCCTTGTGTGGAGGTGAAGAGTGGGCTCTAATACCCTCCCTTGTGTGGAGGTGAAGAGTGGGCTCTAAGACCCTTCCTTGTGTGGAGGTGAAGAGGGGGCTTGAACGCCTTTCTTGGAGGGAAAGGGTGAGAGCCAACCGGTCTGGGAAGTGGGTCGGTATAGAAAACAAAAGAGATTTTATTTTTCGCCGCCTCCGATCTCCAGCATCATGGAGATCAAGTTGTTGTAATTATAAAAACAGTTGTTGATTTAGTTTGAATAAAATTCACACTACTAGAAAACAGACTTTTAGCCACGACAGATTTCCGTAGCTAAAAGTCCAAAATCGTGGTTAATAACTATTAGCCACGGCCTACCCATGGCAAATGAGCGTGGGCAATGTGAGTGTGGCTAATAGTATTAGCCACGCTGAATCCGTGGCTAATATGTTGCTATCCACGGTTCAATTATCGTGGCTAAAAGTTCCTCATTTGCCACAGTTCAATTATCGTGGCTAAAGGGTCTGTAATAAACCTAACATAAAAAATATTCGGCCGCCGCCGCCGTCGCCCGCTCGGACGCCGCCTCCACTGTCGCGCCGATTTTATTTCAAACAATAATTTTGAATGGCTATTTAAATCCCAAATAGAGCTTTTTGTTGGCGGTGTAGGACTAAAAAAAACCTGACCTTTTGCCACGGATTAGGCTTCCGTGGCTAATACTAGATTATTTGCCACGAAATAGGCAAACCGTGGCAAAAAGTCAGGTTATTTGCCACGGATTAGTCATCCGTTGCTAATACTAGCTTATTAGCCACGGAATAGGAACCATGGCTAATACTTCAATATTAGCCACAGTTTTCCCCCGTGGCAAAAAAAATCGTGGCTAAAAGCCATTTTTCTAGTAGTGTCATGTACTATTGTTTTTATTATTTCAAACGTTGTGGATGTTAGCCGGTGTTTCTATGAAGGGTGCATAAATATCCAAGTAGAGATTTACCCAGGAAAACGAGGTCTGTGACCTACCGTCATGCGTTGACAAGTTAGCACCTTGCGGTAGCCTATAGAACTAGTTTTTCTAGTAAAGAATAATTCAAATTTTCAATTAACTCGTAAAACCTTATTCACCCCCTCCCCCCCTCTAAGGTTGGCCACTATATCCAACAATATCTGCAACCTCTCGGTCATTTAAGATACGGATCTAGGATCGAAGAACATATCCGTGAAATATGAATTCGACACAAAATAAATCAAAGATAAATCGATAGCGAGTAAAAATAGAAAGCTTGATAATTTTGAGAAAAATAAAGAAAGTTTATTTCATTCCAAAGTTCATCATGATCAAGTGATAAATAAGGTTTAACTACTTAACATGATTAAGTAACTACAATAAAATAAGGGAAAGTACATGATTGAAAAAGTGCTTGAATTGAAATAAAGCAAAGCAAAACTATTCTGTGAAATTGAAATTACATAAAGAATTGAAATTGGCTAACAATCTGCTCCTAGACAACTCCCTAGATCCTGGCTTTGTCTGGAATTTATAGCCAATTTTCTGGAAGGTCACACCCCTCAGTCACGCCCGTGACTAAGGGTGTGTAAGGCTCGAAAAATGCTGTCTTGAAAGCCCAGGAACATTTGAGAAAAATCGCAACAATTCGCCGTTCTGCGGGTCACGCTCCTAGGTTATGCCCGTGACCTAGGGCATGTCTATACTATTACTGGAAACGGCGGGAACTTGAAACGGAGGGAATTAAACTCTTGCTATTGCAGGAAGTCACGCCCCTAGGTCACGCCCGTGACCTAGGGCGTGTAAGCCGAAAACCAGCTGAATTTGAAACTTGCGACATTAAGCGCGACACGCCTGGATTCCACGCCTACTATCATGCTCATTACCCAAAGGTCACGCCCGTGACCCGGGCATGTAGGCCGAAAATGGTCTAGAACTGACTTCTAACCTCCATTTGCTGATCACGTCTGCTGGTTATGCCCGTGACCTATTGGTCACGCCCGTGAATTGGACGTGTAACTGAGATTTTTCCACCTTTTCTCCGTTTCATCTCCTAATCAATTCTACAAACTCCAATTTGCTATTAGCAGCCCATATTAACTTGTAATAAGAAAATAAAGGAATTAATACAAATATTAATAAAAACTAAATAGAAACATAACTATTTATTAAATAAAAACTATATAAAAACTACTATAAATAATGACTTATCAAATACCCCCATACTTAATCTTTTGCTATTCCAGAGCAAAACTATGAGAAGTACTTATAAGAAATTAAAATAATTTTTAATTGAACTAAAAATTTATTAAATCAAAAGAAAGTTAAAAGAAAATTTTAGTGATTTAAAATTAAGTCCTAAAATATGAAATTAAAGTACGAAGAGCTAAATATATTTAGCAAAAGTTTCTTATATAAATTAATTAAACTTCAAAATTTAGTAGTTAACAAATAAATTTAGATTTAGAATTATTAACACTTTTTTAACTAAAAAGAAACTTAAAGGAAAATTTAAACTACTACTTATGCTCTTTTAAAATTTTAATTTAATTCTAAAGCAATTATATTTGGTATTGGGTTTTGGGAAAAAGGAAATTGAAGAGGTTTTGGATGGGGGGTGATTAATTTTATCCTCTCACCCCACACAAATTTTTTCTCTTTTTGATATTTGCATAGGTTTACCAAAAAAATGATGAATTTTATTCACTCATTTTTCATGATATATTAACAAATATTATTTTTCTCTTCAAAAACAAAAATAAAATGGGAGTAATGAATTTTATTCTCTTACTCCATCTTTTATTTTGGGCTTGCATATGCGTACCAAGGAATTATTAATTCCCATGATATATGATCTAACAAAATAAAAATAAAAATTGTATATGTATACCAAAGGATAATGAATTTTATCCTTTTATCCCTATGACATATGATCGAACAAGAAAAATAAAAACAAAGGTCTAAGGCTAGCAAAATTTTTAGAGTAAATTAAATTTATTAGAGAGCAACTATAGTAAATTAAAATTTCCTAAGAATCTCAAAGTATAAGTGTAACGCCCCCGATTTTTCTGCGATTATTTTAATCCTCGTTTGGCGTTACGTCGACGCGTTTTCTTGGCTTGTGCCATCTGTGGAGTGTGTTCTTAACTCCTTAGAACTGGGTGCCCTATTTTGTAGCCTGTTGGCAAGATCTCCCTAGTAAGCCGAGTCGTTTTGGGTGACCCGGTGTGGCCTCTCGGGGGATGCTTGTGTTTTGGCTTCGGGAGGGTATAACTCGAGTTTTGTTCGTCGAAAGTTAATTTCAACTTCGCCATTGTGTTCGTAGCGTGGATATTTAACTACGGTGCGAATTTCATTGAATTCCGAGGTAGTTTGGTTTTCGCGTCGCTTTGGGTGTGCCATTAGTAAAGACAAGAAGAAATTCTTTTTTTTTATGTAAGGAGCAAGCAGTTGGGTTCGGTTTTTCTGAACCGATGCCTTAAAGCTTATATAAAAGCCTTATTAAGGAGTGGCGGGCCCACTACTCCTTCCTCCTTCTTCCCGAGACCAGAAGAAACCGCTGCTCCTGTTCGCGGAAAATAGAGGAGAACCGCCAGACCTGCTTCCCCTTCGGACGGTGATTCCTGGAGTGTTCGTGGACGGATTACGATTCCGAAAGCGGCGTTGCCTTGCTCTCGCTCAGATCTTCATTTCGACGGTAAGAGGATTGATTTTCGTGGATTTTTAGGAGACTTGGATTTCCGGTTCTTGTGCTTTTCCGCCATTAAAGTGCGGGTTTGCTTGTTAGGTGCTGCTCCTTCTAGTGCAGAACGAAGAGGAGGGAAGGCTGACCAAGCTTCGCCGGAAATCGAGGCAAGTGGTATTCTTGCCCTTGCCATTGTTGTTCTTTTGATATTCTAGAATGTTTCCCGGTTTGCCCTAGGGTAGAAACCAAGCATATTCTCTTTTACCTTGCTAAATTTAGGGCTTAGATTCGCCTATGAACCCCCCCTCCTTGTGCTATTTTCTCAACCCGATGATTGTATTGACCATTTAAACTCAAGATTTGTAGTTCTAGTTGGGTGCTTTTGCGGGTGGAGCCGAGAGAGAGAGAGTGAGGGAGGTTGTTGTGGTAAGGCTCTTGTTAGAACCGGTCTTGGTAGACTCTCGGGTTTTGGTGTCGAGTGTGGTGCACACACTCAAAGCCAAAAGCCACCTGGACTTAGCGTTGAGTGTGGTGGACACACTCAAAGCCATAGTTCGGTTTGTTCTTTACGGCTGATTGGTGGGGTGATTGAGTGAAAATTTTCGTCTAAGTCAAAATCGATGAGAATCATCCTTAATTCCCGCCGATTTCGACGTGATTCCCACCGATCGGCAAGAATCATCCTTGATTCCCGCCGATTCGGCGAGAATCATCCTTGATTCCCGCCGATTCGGCGAGAATCATCCTTGATTCCCGCTGATCGTCGAGAATCCTTCTGGATTCTCGCCGATTCAGCGAGAATCATCCTGCATTCCTGCCGATTCGGCGAGAATCAGTCGGCATTCCCGACGACCTCCTCTTGTTGGCGTTGGCTTAGGGTTTTCCTGCAGAAATGAACTTTGGCGTAGAGTGAGTTGACCTCACTCAACGCCAAAGCTGCTTTGGCGTTGAGGGAGGTAGACTCACTCAACGCCATTTTTGGGATTTGTGGTTTTGGCTGAAGGTGTTGAGGGAGTGGACCTCACTCAACGTCATAGTTGTTTTTGCGTTGAGTGAGGATAACTCACTCAACGCCAGAGCGGTTATTGCGGAGGGTGTTGAGGGAGTGGACCTCACTCAATGCCATGGCTGTTCTGGCACTTAGTGAGGCTAACTCACTCAATGCCAAGGTCTGGTTAGGCACAGAATGGGTCCCATTCAACGCCGAGCCGTGTTGAGTAACTTCAACACTATTTTATTTTTCCTCGATTTACGTTCCCGAGTGAATTCCTTGTTTATTTTTTGTAGTTTCCTTATCAGTCATGTTTTTCTTTCCTAATGGCCGAATCGTGGGTCGTGGTTAGTAGTGGTGGTATGAAGCTCTTCATGGGGGAGGTGTTGTGTAATTTAGCCAAGGCCACCCTTATTCTTCTATCTTGCTCCAGGTACGGGCTGGGCAAGGGGGTGGAAGGTCCCTTGTTCTTAAACATGTAGACCCTTGAACTTGTTGGCTTGGAAATGGTGGTTGGGGGACTGAGTTTGCCTCCAACCCGGATCCATACTGTTTGTTTTAGCTACTACCATCTCCCACAACTTAGGGTGTTAGAAGTTTCTTCCTTGGTAGATTGCAGCACTTTGGGCTCTTGGTAGCCTAGTAGACCCTCCAGGATATAGTTTCTAGGAAGGGTTGGTGCTGTTTCCTCGTACATAGTGCATTCCTTGTTGTCTTGCCTTGGGCAGTTGTGACTTTTCTACTGTGTGTTTTCCTCTTTTATTCATTCCCTGGTTGACACTTCCATGCAGTTTTTCCTTGTTTTGCTTGCTGAGGTATTCTTTCTTCTTTTGAATGCCTCAGGTTCTGAGCAGTAGCCAGTTTGGTGGCTAGGTTGCGGTGGTGTTACTGGTAGTCTCTTGGACTTTGGAGATCTTGTTGCTTTGTTGGTGAGGTAATTTTTCAGTACTTTTCTTACAGACAAACATATTTGCCTGTGGGTTCATGTCGGGTTGTTGGCGCCCACTGGTAGTTTTTACCTTTGTACTAGATATATTACTTTTGCTGCTACCATTTTTCTGGAGATAGTCTACTTGCTCTGAGGAGGATTTATGCTAGGTTGCTAGTTATTTTAAAACTACAACTATTATTATTATAAGATTATTACATGATCAGCATGTTTTAAAAAGGTAAATCACTATTTTCCAAACAACATATAAAGATCGTTTTCTTATATATATAATATAAATTAAATTTAGAGTCTTGCATGGCATAAGTGGTCCTCTTAGGGCTCTTATGCACTTCTTAGGATGTCAAACCTGAATAAAGTATTTTTCCGCAGCGCTTAAGTATATTTTTTTAACTGTGGACTAGGTGATCCACTGAGCCGAGGGATACGGCCCCTTTTATATAACTGATTTTCTAATCATTAAACTCATAAATTTCTTTCCTTAAGTTTAATAGATGGTTTTGCCTGAGCGTCAACAGTTATCCCCTGCTTGACGTGGCATCATGACGCGCGTTTTCTCATACTCTGATAAATCTTTAATTCGGAGAAAATGCGGGTTGCGACAGTTGGTATCAGAGGGAGGTTGCTTGACAAGTTAGTCGGGCAACCTTCCTTTGATTGCTTTAGTAGTTCATCATCATGTCATTCACACACCAATATGTCATCAACACGTCTTGGCAAAAGCACGAACACTACACTCATAGCATAACATAAAGTATACGGGGCATATTATGTAGTATAGGATGCATAATATGTGTTCGTATATGGATCCACCATAGGGGCAACATGTGAGGGTTATGTAGTACGGGATGCATAACCTCACCACATGGCTGCGACTAGCACGTTTTCTTTTCTTCGTTACATGCGAATGTTATGTAGTATGGGATGCATAACATTTTCATGCGTACGCCACTCATAACATGCATTAGGGCCTTTTTAGAATGCATAGCACAAACATGCATATCATAACATTGCATAAGCACAACGTGCCAAGCTAAAGACTGGCAGGATGACATATGTACACACATAAGTTTTCGAGTCAAAAATAATATAAAATCATGCATTCCCGATCTAGGCATAAGAATTAGTATGGTGGTGGTTAACCATCCTAGGTAAGGGAATAACATCAATTTTTGTAAAAAGATAAACTCCCGGAGCAAGTTTAGCAGCTTTAAGTTCATATCTATATATGTATTGTCTGTACTAGTAGTTGGGTCTAGATGTTGTACTAGGATCTAACTAGTATTGCTATGACTTTAGAATGGCAAGACGTCCTTCAACTAGATCAACTCCCCTGTCTGAGGGTGAGTCATCTGGAGCTCAGAATGATGCGGTAATCGACAGCTTGCAGCAGAGTAGCGATTCCTTGAGCAGGTAGTTGGTGGAGGTGCGAGCCCAGATTCAGTCTTTGGTAGCAGTTGTGGCAGGTCAGACTCAGGGAGTACAAGGCCCTGTAGGGGGATTGCTGTTCCTCCCCCTCCTGCACCCTTGAGACCTCCAGTGGTGGTCCTAGCGGAGATGGCCTTCATCTCGCAGTTTCAGCGGCTGAGCCCTCCCACTTATGACGGGAAGGAAGATTTCATGGTGTTAGACGACTGGCTGATCTCCAAAGAGGAGATGTTCTCGTACTCAGGGATTGCAGACGATCAAAGGGTGATGATAGCTGCCTATCAGCTTAAAGGATTGGCTAAGAGTTGGTGGCTGAGAGAGAAGGAGAGCTTGGTAGCTGGATGCTCTTGGGAGGTGTTCAAGGAGATGCTATTGAGGAAGTTCTTACCCTCGGTCGAGCGTGACTGCCTCATGAATGACTTCCTCCATCTGAAGCAAAGGCATCTCACGGTGGGTGAGTATGAGATAGAGTTCAGCAAGCTGAGCCGTTTTGCCCCAGGATTGATCAACATTGAGGCTGATCGAGTTAAGCGATTTCTCGGTGGGTTGAGGAGTGAGGTGCAGCAGCTGAACAGTGCTTATGGGTCAGAGACTTATATAGGAGTAGTGGAGGCTGCTCTGAAGGTGGAGGCTATTGAGACCGCAAAGAGCAGAGGACAGCAAAGTAGGAAGGATAAGAGGAAGTCTGTGGAGGAAAAGAAACCCCAGGTACCCGGTACGATTCCTGGGAAGAAGAGCAAAGTGGTGTGCAGTTTCTGTGGCCGGTCAGGCCACCCTGTCTAGAGATGTTTCAAGAGGGCAGCAACTCAGAGGAAGGAGCAGGTTCATGCGATTCAGGGTGCTCCTAGGAGAGATGTCTCCTGTTCTGTTTGCAAGCGACCCGGGCATGATGCTGCCCAGTGCTGGTCAAAGGATAAGGTTTGTTTTCAGTATGGGCAGAAGGGACACATCAAGTCTAGGTGTCCTCAGGTCAAGCCTGCTCTTCATGCAGTTCCTCTTCAGGCATTACCTCTGCCCCAGCGTGTGGACAAGGGAAAGGGAAAGCTGAACGTGATCTCTTCCGAGGAGGCTAAAGCTTCGACTCAGGTCATCTCAGGTTAGTTGTCTTCCAGCATGAATGTTTTGTTCTTGTCTTACTAGAATGTTTGTAGTATTGTTGTGGTAGTTCCTTAGTTATATATGTTCCTATAGGGAAGTTTAAGGTGGAGAACTGCTGGGCGCGGGTTCTGTTTGACTCCGACGCTTCCCACTCGTTTGTGGCTAGAGCCTTTGTAGAGCGACATCGGTTGACTTTAGATCGAGTTCGGGATACCTTTCGTGTCAAGTTCCCCTCTGGTGAATCTGTGTTGTCAGATTTGGGCATGTTAGATTGCCCTGTTTTGTTGGGGGACTTCCTTGCGAAGGCAGACCTGAAGATGATTAATCTGGAGGACTTCGATGTTATTTTGGGCATGGAATGGCTGTCTAGGTATGATGCAGTCATTCAGTGCAAAGGGAAGCGCTTGGACTTCATCAGGGACGACGGTCAGCCCGGAAGCGTGTATGCAGATCTGAGCCAAGATTCTTCTGTCATCTCTGCGGTATGTGCTCAGAAGCTTTTTCTTTCGGACTGTTTTTCTTGTTTGGTCTCGGTGGTTGGGACCGCTGTTAGTGTACCGCGCTTAGAGGAGATTCCAGTTGTTCATGATTTTGCCGATGTTTTTCCTGATGACCTTCCTGGTCTTCCTCCCTAGCGGGATTTTGAGTTTGTGATCGATTTAGAGCCGGGTATGCGTCCTATTGCTAAGGCGCCGTACCGGATGGCCCCTCGAGAGCTAGAGGAGTTGCGAGTCCAGTTAGATGAGTTGTTGGCGAAAGGGTTTATCAGGCAGAGTTCGTCGCCTTGGGGTGCTCCTGTTCTATTTATGAAGAAGAAAGATGGGTCAATGCGGCTTTGCATCGACTATAGGGAGTTGAACAAAGTCACAATTAAGAACAGGTACCCTCTGCCGAGGATCGATGATTTATTTGACCAGTTACGCGGAAGCACGGTCTTCTCCAAGATTGACCTTCGTTCAGGCTATCATCAGCTTAGGATCCGTGAGACAGATATTCCACGGACTGCGTTTAGATCGAGGCACGGACATTTTGAGTTCTTAGTGATGTCATTTGGATTGACCAATGCTCCATCAACGTTCATGGATATGATGAACCGGGTGTTCAAGGATTTCTTAGATAAGTTCGTGGTGGTCTTCATTGATGACGTGTTGGTTTATTCTCGCAGTGCTGAGGAGCATGAGCAGCATCTGCGCTTGGTTCTATCGGAGTTGAGGAACCATAAGTTATTCGCCAAGTTAAGCAAGTGCGAATTTTTGTTGCCTCAGGTCTCATTTCTGGGCCACGTGGTGAATGAGGATGGGATCTCGGTTGACCCGGAAAAGATCGCAGTAGTGATGGATTGGAGTAGGCCGGGCACGCCCAAGGAGATCAGGAGCTTTCTAGGATTGGCCGGCTACTATAGGAGGTTTGTGGAGGGTTTCTCTACCGTAGCTACACCTTTGACTAAGCTGACTCAGAAGAACGTGGCTTTTGTTTGGAGCGAGAAGTGCGAAGAAGCCTTCCTGGAGTTAAAGAGGAGATTGTACGCTGCTCCCGTTCTGTCCCTACCTACCGAGGGCGTGGATTATGATGTATACGTGGATGCTCCGCATGTGGTTCTGGGATGCTTATTAATGCAGGTGGGTAAGGTGATTGCCTATGGGTCAAGGCAACTGAAGACTCATGAGAAGAATTATCCTACGCATGACCTCGAGTTCGCAGTGGTTATTTATGCGTTGAAGCTGTGGAGACACCTAATTTATGGGGCTCAGTGAAAGATCTTTACTGACCATAAGAGCTTGAAGTACGTGTTCACGCAGAAGGAGTTAAATCTGCGCCAGCGTCGGTGGCTAGAGTATGTGGCCGATTATGATGTAGAGATCCAGTATCATCCAGGCAAGGCCAATGTGGTGGCCGACGCCTTGAGCCGAAAGACGGGAAAGTTCTTTAATCTCACCGCCGATCGTTTAGTGGAGGAGTTTCTCCTTATGCATATATCAGTGAGATGTTGCAGAGCAGTTTGTCAGTGGCAGAGCCATCTTGAATTTCTTTGACCAGACTTCACCAGAAGGATGACCCGGATCTTCTACACTTGTACTCCAGGACTGAGAGAGGAGAGTTGCCGGATTATTCCATCGATGATGCGGGAACTTTGAAGTACCGTGACAGATTTTTTGTCCCCGCGGTTGGGGACATTCAGGGTATGGTTGCAGAGAGGCTTATAGATCCAGAGTTGCCTACCATCCAGGATCTACAAAGATGTATCGAGACTTAAAGCAAATTGCCTGGTTGTATGGCATGAAAGGAGATATAGCCCGATTCATTGCGGAGTGCCACACTTGCAAGCGGGTGAAGGCTGATCATGGAAGGCCTGATGGTAAGTTGACTCCGTTAGAGATCCCGACTTGGAATTGGGAAAGTATATCTATGGATTTCATCACGGGTTTACCGCGATCCCCGAGGGGATTTGATTTTGTTTGGGTCATAGTGGATAGACTGACGAAGTGTGCTCACTTCGTGCCATATAAGATTGATTACCCGATGAAGAAGATAGTGGAGTTGTACTTGAATGAAGTCATCCGACTGCACGGTGTGCCGGTTAGCATCATTTCTGATCGAGACTCCCAATTTACTTCTCATTTTTGGCAGAGTCTGCAGGAGGGTTTTGATACGGATCTGAAGTATTCTACTGCGTACCACCCACAGACTAATGGGCAGATGGAGCGGGTGAATCAGATAGTTGAGGATATGATCCGATGCTACATTTTAGACCACAGTGGAGCGTGGGACGAGCGGCTGCGACTTATGGAATTTGCATACCATAATAGTTATCAGGAGAGCATGCAGATGGCTCCATTTTAAGCCTTGTATGGGAGGCGCTGCAGAACTCTGTTGTTTTGGGCTGAGGCTGGTGAGAGGCCATTGTTGGGTCCTGATGCGCTCGAGGAAATGGAAGTCGCAGTGAAGCTTATTCGAGAGAAGCTTCGTATAGCTCAGGAGAGGTACGAGAAGAACGCCAATCGGTGTAGGTCTGCCTTGTAGTTTTCTGTAGGGGACCTTGTATTTCTTAAAGTTTCCCCGATGGTTGGTGTAAAGAGGTTTGGTAAGAATCGGAAATTGGACCCGAGGTATGTGGGCCCGTTTAAGATTTTGGAGCGGATTGGCGTGTCATCTTATAGGTTGGATTTGCCAGCAAACTTCCCAGGTGTTCATAATGTTTTCCATGTTAGCCAATTGCGGAAGTGCGTGTGCAGCAGTGGGCAAGTCTTGGACGTTGTACTCCAGTTGGAACCCAACCTCTCTTTTGTTGAAGTGGCGGTCCGTATTTTTGATACTCAGGAACGGGTGCTGCGAAAGAAGTCTATTCCGATGGTGAAAGTTCTTTGGAGGAATCAGGATTTGGAGAGCGCGACTTGGGAGTTAGAGTCGGCTGTGAGGGAGGCTTACCCTCAACTGTTTCCCTGATTAGTTTGGTTTGTTTTTTTTTTCTTGTGATGTTTGGACTATTACTTTCCTTCTATAGTAGAAGTGTGGTGCGTAAAGTTTTGGGACGAAACTTTCTTTTAGGGGGGGGGGGGGTGACTGTAACGCCCCCGATTTTTCTGCGATTATTTTAATCCTCGTTTGGCATTATGTCGACGCATTTTCTTGGCTTGTGCCATCTGTGGAGTATGGTCTTAACTCCTTAGAACTGGGTGCCCTATTTTGTAGCCTATTGGCAAGATATCCCTAGCAAGCCGAGTTGTTTTGGGTTACCCGGTGTGGCCCTTCGGGGGATGCTTGTGTTTTGGCTTCGGGAGGGTATAACTCGTTTTGTTCGTCAAAAGTTAATTTCAACTTAGCCGTTGTGTTCGTAGCGTAGATATTTAACTACGGTGCGAATTTCGTCGAATTCCGAGATAGTTTGGTTTTCGCGTCGCTTTGGGTGTGCCATTAGTAAAGACTAGAAGAAATTTTTTTTTTTTTATGTAAGGAGCAGGCGGTTTGGTTCGGTTTTGCTGAACCGATTCCTTAAAGCTTATATAAAAGCCTTATTAAGGAGTGACGGGCCCACTACTCCTTCCTCCTTCTTCCCGAGACCAGAAGAAACCGAGGCTCCTGTTCGCGTAAAATAGAGGAGAACCGCCGGACCTGCTTCCCCTTCGGACGGTGATTCCGGGAGTGTTCGTGGATGGATTCCGATTCCGAAAGCGGCGTTGTCTTGCTCTCGCTCAGATCTTCATTTCGACGGTAAGAGGTTTGATTTTCGTGGAGTTTTAGGAGACTTGGATTTCCAGTTCTTGTGCTTTTCCGCCATTAAAGTGCGGGTTTGCTTGTTAGGTGCTGCTCCTTCTAGTGCAGAACGAAGAGGAGGGAAGGCCGACCAAGCTTCGCAGGAAATCGAGGCAAGTGGTATTCTTGCCCTTGCCATTATTGTTTTTTTGATATTCTAGAATGTTTCCCGGTTAGCCCTAGGGTAGAAACCAAGCATATTCTCTTTTACCTTGCTGAATTTAGGGCTTAGATTCGCCTATGAACCCCCCTCCTTATGCTGTTTTGCTCAACCCGATGGTTGTTTTGACCATTTAAACTTCAGATTTGTAGTTCTAGTTGGGTGCTTTTGCGGGTGGAGCCGAGAGAGAGAGTGAGGGAGGTTGTTGTGGTAGGGCTCTGGTTAGAACCAGTCTTGGTAGACTCTCGGGTTTTGGTGTCGAGTGTGGTGCACACACTCAAAGCCAAAAGCCACCCGGACTTGGCGTTGAGTGTGGTGGACACACTCAAAGCCATAGTTCGATTTGTTCTTTGCGGCTGAGTGGTGGGGTGATTGAGTGAAAATTTTCATCGAAGTCAAAATCGACGAGAATCATCCTTAATTCCCGCCGATTTCGACGTGATTCCCACCGATCGGCAAGAATCATCCTTGATTCCCGCCGATTCGGCGAGAATCATCCTTGATTCCTGCCGATTCGGTGAGAATCAGTCGGCATTCCCGACGACCTCCTCTTGTTGGCATTGGCTTAGGGTTTTCCTGCAGAAATGAACTTTGGCGTAGAGTGAGTTGACCTCACTCAACGCCAAAGCTGCTTTGGCATTGAGGGAGGTAGACTCACTCAACGCCATTGTTGGGATTTGTGGTTTTGGCTCAAGGTGTTGAGGGAGTGGACCTCACTCAACGCCATAGTTGTTTTGGCGTTGAGTGAGGATAACTCACTTAACGCCAGAGCGGTTATTGCGGAGGGCGTTGAGTGAGTGACTCTCACTCAACGCCATGGCTGTTCTGGCGCTAAGTGAGGCTAACTCACTCAACGCCAAGGTCTGGTTAGGAACTGAATGGGTCCCACTCAACGTCGAGCCGTGTTGAGTAACTTCAACACTATTTTCTTTTTCCTCGATTTACGTTCCCGAGTGAATTCCTTGTTTATTTTTTGTAGTTTCCTTGCCGGCCATGTTTTTCTTTCCTAATGGCCGAATCGTGGGTCGTGGTTAGTAGTGGTGGTTTGAAGCTCTTCATGGGGTAGGTGTTGTGTAATTTAGCCAAGGCCACCCATATTCCTCTTATCTTGCTTTAGGTACGGGTTGGGCAAGGGGGTGGAAGGTCCCTTGTGCTTAAACATGTAGACCCTTGAGCTTATTGGCTTGGAAATGGTGGTTGGGGGACTGAGTTTGCCTCCAACCCGGATCCATGCTGTTTGTTTTAGCTACTACCATCTCCCACAACTTAGGGTATTGTTTCCTCGCACGTAGTGCATTCCTTGTTGTCTTGCCTTGGGCAGTTGTGACTTTTCTACTGTGTGTTTTCCTCTTTTATTCATTCCCTGGTTGACACTTCCATGCAGTTTTTCCTTGTTTTGCTTGATGAGGTATTCTTTCTTATTTTGAATGCCTCAGGTTCTGAGCAGTAGCCAGTTTGGTGGCTAGGTTACGGTGGTGTTGTTGGTGGTCTCTTGGACTTTGGAGATCTTGTTGCTTTGTTGGTGAGGTAGTTTTTCAGTACTTTTCTTACAGACAAACATATTTGCCCGTGGGTTTGTGTCAGGTTGTTGGCGCCCACTGGTTGTTTTTACCTTTATACTAGATATATTACTTTTGCTGCTACTATTTTTTTGGAGATAGTCTACTTGCTCTTAGGAGGATTTATGCTAGGTTGCTAGTTATTTTAAAACTATAACTATTATTATTATAAGATTATTGCATGATCAGCATGTTTTATAAAGGTAAATCACTATTTTCCAAACAACGTAAAAAGATCGTTTTCTTATATATATAATATAAATTAAATGTAGAGTCTTGCATGGCATAAGTGGTCCTCTAAGGGCTCTTTTGCACTTCTTAGGATGTCAAACCTGAATAAAGTATTTTTCCGCAGCGCTTAAGTATATTTTTTTAACTGTGGACTAGGTGATCCACTGAGCCGAGGGATACGGCCCCTTTTATATAACTGATTTTCTAATCATTAAACTCATAAATTTCTTTCTTTAAGTGTAATAGATGGTTTTGCCTGAGCATCAGTAGTTATCCCCTGCTTGACGTGGCATCATGACACTCGTTTTCTCATACTCTGATAAATCTTTAATTTGGAGAAAATGCGGGTTGTGACAATAAGTGATTATAATTAGAATCTAGAAATTGTTCAACTAAACACTATAAAATTGAAACTAATTAGAATTTAGAGAAAAAGAAGTAAATACGGTACTCTAAAAAAATTTATTTCATAAGTTTATTTCTAAAAATTAAATCAATAAAAATTAAGTCTAACTAACAATGATGAAATAAAAGATCAGAAATTCAAAAATTATAAAAATTCTTATAAACTTAAAGTAATTTGATGAAAATCACAAAAAATTAAGTAGGGGTTTATTACATGTTTATTAAAAACTAAAATCCTATTTTTTTGTTATTCTTGGACTTCCCAAGGGCTACCCAGTAATGGGTTCGCAAGGTACTAGGAAGTTTTGTGGGATGAAAACCCAACACGGCCCTTTCCAAGAAATTGATTTTCGATTTTCTATATTTTTTGTATTTTTGATAATAAAAAAACAAAATTTTTTAAAATTTTTAAAGGTTTTTAATTTTTTTGGATTTTTAAATAAAGACAAAAAATGAGAATCCCCCTATACTTAAAAATAAACATTGTCCCCAATGTTTATAAGCCAAGTAGGAGTGGGAAAGAAGAAGAAATAAAATGCATTGAATTTTAAATTGCAAGAAAATAAAGATAAGCAAGGAGTGTCTCCCAAGAGCGCTTTTCTTTTTCCCATCTTTAAGCTAGACGGTGGTGGTTAGGAAAAAGGGAAATAAAAATTTAAGTGTAAGGGCAACTCCCTTAATTCCCACTTGGGTGAATATGCCGAAGACGCACGCCCAGCTACTCCTTCGCTTGCTTCTTGATGTTTCTTCTTTGAATGGTTGCTTGAGAATGTGGATTCAAATCACTTATACATAACTGAGGTGATTTGAATATTTGTAGATGAGAGGCAAATGGGCCGGGGATGACGTTTGATTGCAGCGACTCAACTTCTTTCTGCAAATTGTTAGTTGAAGAAAAACCGAGAAGAAACGTGTTAGAAAAATTTTGTCAAGGAGGAGGCTCTTGCGAAATTATAAGATTAAGCTCTGGTTGTTTATTTTCTAAAGTTAAGTTATTATTTGAATTTTCTTTTATAAAATTATTAGGCATAAAATTTTCATGAATTCGAATTCTTAAATATTTATAAATGATAATTGGAAATTTATGATGAGAAGGAAAATCGGGAGAAGTAGGAGAAGAAACGTGTTCTTCTTCTATTTCACCCGGAGTGCCCATAATTTTAATAAACTCTTGAAATAATAATTGTTCTTCTTCTTTGTAATAAGACACTAAGAAGGCACATGAGGATTCATGTTCCGCCATAGGTGAAAAATTCGAAGATGGAGAAGAATTATTAGAACAAGTATTAATCGGAGTTAGATTTTGGGGAGGAGAAAATTGAGTATGAAAAAATTCCCCAAAATTAGAAGACTCAATTTAAGGTGCGAAAAAAGAAGAACAAGAATTCAAATCTAAATAATTATTCTCGTTACTCGGAGAATTTTCCGGTTGATCTTGCCAACAAGAAGAAGTAGCATCCGAGTGTAAAGAACAATTATTCAAATCAGAAAAAGTGTTCTTGTTAGGACTTGGAAAAGTATTTTCATGAATATTAGTTAAATTTAAAAAATTATTTTCGCTTTTTTGCGCTTCCAAAAGATTAACTTTGTGTGTAAGCTCGACAATCTTAGCGGCCAGAGAGAGCATTTTTTTAAGAAAGAAAATAAAAACAACCGTTACCTAATAAAAATGAATTTAAAAAGAAAAAGAAAAGAGATTTTAGGTTGAGAAGAAGAATGATAAAAGTAATAAAATTTGCGCTTTCAAAATATCAACAAAACAAATCCCCAGCGACAATGCCAAAAACTTGATGAAGATATAGTTTTAAAATAAATCCAAACTAAAATCCCAAATAGGCAAGTGTAGATATCGAAATATAGTATAGGAAATGTCGTATTAGACTCGGGGCCTATTGAGTAATTCAACTCATGTAAATTAATATTATTTTATCTAATAATAATAATAGAGAATAGTTAAACTAAAAGATAAGTTTCTATGGAATACAATTAACACTTGATCTAGAATCACTTTGGATTAAAATAGACTTTCTTGAAATGATAAAAGTACAAGCTCCTAATCACTTACTTCGACAGTGGAGGTTCCAAGAATACAAAAGCGTCTCTCTCGAGCTCATGCTTTTGACAAACCTTAGATTCATCAATTAAGAGGCCTCGGCCAGTCGAAACCCCTAAGCTTGCTTTGAGCGGTGGACCCCACTATTGGATTTGACTCCAATCTGTAATATTTATGTCATCCTCTCTCGAGGAGTGCATGCAACTCCTTTTATCTTTGAGCGATCTACTCGTAACTGCAACCTTTCAGTCATTTAAGATATGGATCTAGGATCGAAGAACATATCCACGAAATATGAATTTGACACAAAATAAATCAAAGATAAATTGATAACGAGTAAAAATAGAAAGCTTGACAATTTTGAGAAAAATAAAGAAAGTTTATTTCATTCTAATGTTCATCATGATCAAGTGCTAAATAAGGTTTAGCTACTTAACATGATGAAGTAACTACAATAAAATAATGGAAAGTATATGATTGAAAAGTGCTTGAATTGAAATAAAGCAAATCAAAACTAATCTATGAAATTGAAATTACATAAAGAACTGAAATTGGCAAACAATCTACTCCTAGATGACTCCCTAGATCCTGGCTTTGTCTGGAATTTATAGGCAATTTTTTGGAAGGTCACGCAACTCAGTCATGCCCGTGACCTAGGGCGTGTAAGGCTCAGAAACCGCTGTATTAAAAGCCCGAGAACGTTGGAGAAAACCGCAACAATTCGTCGTTCTGCGGGTCATGCCCCTAGGTCACGTGCGTGACCTAGGGCGTGTGAATACTGTTGCTGGAAATGGCGGGAACAGGAAACAACGCGAATTAAACTCTGGCTGTTACGGGAAGTCACGCCCTTAGGTCACGCCCGTGACCTGGGGCGTGTAAGCCGAAAACTGGCTGGATCTAAAACTGGCGACATTAAGCACAACACGCCTGGATGTTATGCCCGCTATCACGCCCGTGACCCAAAGGTCATGCCCGTGACCGGGGCGTGTAGGATGAAAACGGTCTGGAACTGACTTCTGGCCTCCATCTACTGGTCACGTCTGCTAGTCACGTCCGTGACCTATTGGTCACGCCCGTGACCTATTGGTCACGCCCGTCACCTATTGGTCACACCCGTGACTTGGGTGTGTAACTGAGATTTTTCCAGCTTTTCCTTGTTTCATCTCCTGATCAGTTCTACAAGCTTCAATTTGCTATTAGCAGCCTTGATAAGCATGTAATAAGAAAACAAAGGAATTAATACAAATATTAATAAAAACTAAATAGAAACATAATTATTTATTAAATAAAAACTATATAAAAACTACTATAAATAATGACTTATCAATAGATCTTCATCTATTTGCCCCAAGATTTGGGTCAAATTGGCCCATATCATGGGAGCCGAGAGCTTCATTTTCAATCTTTTATTCCGTTCACAATTAACTGTTCCGGCCACCTCTGGCCGGCCCACCACTGCGAATGGCGACCACCACTTCAACAAAGGTGTTGCTGGTTGTGGTCGGCTGGGAAATGGAGTTGGTGGCCTAGAAATCAAGGGAAAATATCGCCCAAGATGGGGCAAACTCTGCCGTCGGCGTGCTGGAGAAGATGAACGGATGTCGTCGAGTGTTGCGCCAAGATTCGTGCAGCGCCTTTATATTAATATGATTAATATTATTATCATTTCATTCTGTCACACTATTTGCAGTATTTTGAATTAAGTATTAAAAATACATACAGCACCCTACTGGAACAATGATCAATATGAAAGTTATAGCCCTCGAAGTCTAGCTTAATTTAAAATTAATTTCAACCTATTTGGATCAGTGGTTGGACCACATAACTCAAAATGGTGTAGTCTATACCTAGGGTTAATCAGAGACTAACTTGAGTTCCCCCTCTAAATCAGTTAAGCAAATGCCTTGAAATGTAGATCATAGTCAAATTTAGGTCATCGCTTTGATTAGGAATTTTGTGACCAAAGTTTGGTATCATAAGGGGAAGATTAGGTCAAAAGTGCACATGATGGTTTGAGTGGGTAAACCTCATCCAAAAGGGATGGATCTTTGGCCACTAACTTAATGTCATATAAAACTCCCCCACAAGAGATTTTGGGTGGTTTAGGGTTGGTATTCCATAAAACCCTAGTGTGACCTTTAGGGTTGGATATTGAGCTTATTGAAAGACCTGTGACTAAATGTCATTGGAATGTCTTGAAACTTAGTAGATGTGTTCATGGTGTAAAAATAAGCCCTAAAATTGTTATTAGAATTTTTAGGAGCATTTAACACCACTAAAAATATTAAGGACCAATTAGGGCACTTCTACTCATAATTTTATTGCATTATTATATGACCTTTGATGTTCATGAAACTTAGGATGTGATTTTATATAATTGTTATAAACCTTTGGAAATTTTGGTATGATTTTTTGGGTTACATTTATAGCACTTCATTCACAAACCTAGTACTTTCCCTATTAGTAAGAAATATTATTGTGAGTTATTTACTCACTAGAAAATTATGAAAATTGGTTTAAAATCTTCTTTAGATTTCATCATGCTCTGTGAATTTTTATAAAATTATTGGAAGTCTTTTTATATAGGTTATCTCACAAAGTGCCTTTTGAAAAATATTTTCAAATGATTTATTTGGGTGACCAAAACTCCTTAGAAAATTATGATTTATGGTCAGTATACCTTTCTAGTCACTCTTGAGATCTGGTAATTTTGATATAATTTTTGGATTAATAGTTCTATTATTTCCTGCTTTTCCCTATTAATGATGTTATTTAATAAACAATTATTTTGGTGGCTAAATTTTCTTGAGAAAATTGTGAATTTCAGTATTTATTGTTATGCTGATGTTATACACTTGCAATAAATTTTTTAAGGCCATATCATGTCAGAAAATTGTACTCGATGTTCAAAAGCTCAGGTGGCCTGATTTTGCTGAAAATTTAATAAATGCCAAATGAATTAGAAAAAATATTATATTCTGGGTTTAGCTTTAAAGTATCATGTTAGATCCCCAATAATAATCTTATGTCATTTGGATGAATATTTGGAGGGGGTCATCATTCATGCACCTCATATAGCTCATTATGTCTGCATATAGTAAGTTGTTGAAATAAGACAACATGTAAGACTTAGAATGGGAAGGTGGGATAGATGGTGTAAATGGTCTGTTTGGATGTGGAAGAGGAGTCAAGTTGTGAGAGCCTAGTTGGCTAAGTTAAGGTCGTGCTCGGGATCGACGATGGATTGTCCTTCCTTGGAGAAAGTTTAATTACACTTAGGTTTAGTTCAAGTGTAAGATCAGGAGAGTTGGGACATGGGTAGATACCAACAATAATAAGTACGTTGTGAAAGGGAGCTTTGGGATTCAGCCCATCGTAGTTCCTAGTGCCCTTGAGGGCCCTTCACAGGGAATGCCCTGGGCAATCTATGGTTAACCTTAAACCGCAAGACTAAAAAGTCAAAGAGCAATTGGTAAATACTAGGTCTTCACTTTCACTCACCCCAATGACTCGGGTGGTTAGCTTGGTTGGGTTATCTGAGTGGAAGGCTTGGTGGTTGTTGAAATGGGCAGGTTAGCCCAGCGAGCCGAAGGCTCGGAAGGTAGTTGTAACGAACAGGTTAGTCCGGGGAGCCGATGGCTTGGGAATTCATGGCTTCATGTGCATAAGGTGGCGGGTCTTCGGTATTTGACAGTCATTCACACTGATGTCAATACGATGGCTTGTCGGTTGTGGTTTACACTTGCCAAGGAAAAGACCGACGGGTTTGTCAACATTATTACGTGGTGACTCTGGTGTGTCCATTAGAGGTGTACTTAAGGGCTAGACTTGGTAGTGTTGATACCCGCCTAGGGGTGGGGTGACCAAACCCATTTTCTCTGTTGGCCACTCCGGTGGCTCTTGGGAGTGAAGCTAGCTACCAAAACTAGGGAACTAAAGGCTTGTGCGCATAGAGTCATGTGTGTGTTGCATTTGTATGACCATATTATTAAACCCACAAACATAGCATATCATGTCATCATCATACTTCAACCCTTAACCCTAATGTATAAATTGGTATGGGACTTTTTATACGCCAGGCCTTACAAAATGACCCCATAGTTCATAAGCTTATGTGGTCATGCTTATAATTTATGGTTACTTTCCTTGTGATTATTTGTTACTTTTCTTTATGGTGCACTTTACTTTTTACTCTTTACTGCTCTATTACTATAGTATTGCTAGCTTGCATTTCTTTTTATAGCATTGTGAATATTATAATTTAATTGCTTGATTAAGTCCACCATCACCTGCTCTTGTTTACTCCCCACCGTCATATATTTCCTATCATTCCTCCCGCCCGGTGCCTAGGAGCCACTAGGGGAGGAGTGGTGGAAATCAGGATAAGTCTTTTTGACTAACAGTCGGTGGACCTAACATTTCAGGGGCTCCGGATGGGTGACAGGGAGCAACAGTAGAAGATGCAGCACTAGTAGAGTGCGGTACACATGGAGGTGGGCTAGTCTAGCACAGGAGCACTAGCTTCAAGATCTGTGAGTGATTAGTATATTTTTCTTCTACGAGAGTGTTGTAGTGAGGCAATGATGTACTGGGTATGAGCCCATTTATCTTTGTCATTTTTATTTCATTTCTATATGGACTGTGTTGTGTGTCAGCTTTCTTATATTACATGTGATTGTGGAATTAGACTTATTTGTTATAATTATATATTTCTATTTCTTTGGTGATCATTTCTGCCGGTAGGATCAGCATTTTATAGTGACGACCTTCTCGAGTGTTGGTGTCACCGCAAAACAGCGATTCTGGGCATAAAACCTCGGAGGAAAAAATTGAGTTTTACAAACTGGTATCAGAGGGAAACCTCGATCCGAAGAATAGAAGTCCACAAAACTCTAGGACACCCCGCACGAGCTTAGTTTGAGTACAAACTAGTAGTGGAAGCAATGATGTGCCCATGAGATAAATCACATGTAAAAATCAAATTTTCTTTCCAACGAATCTCTTCATAAACCAAATGACAATTAGATTCTAATTTGTAGCCTACAATGAACCCTACCCCTCGATAGGGTGTACATCAGGCTCAGAATATTACTCCACCCCCGTATGCTCCTACTCCGTTTCAGCAAACGTAGATGGGACAGATGTTGACGACCATCTTGGAGGCATTCAGGACTCAGCAGGCTCAAGTTCCTCAGCAAAACCCCGGGGCAAACTGGCTGAGAATCTTTCGAGATATTTCTCCTCCATCCTACATCGGGATGGCATCAGAAGTTTGTACAGAGGAATGGCTTGATATCATTTATGAGATGTTGATCGGGATTCTTTACCCGATGGAGGAGGCAGTTGAATTAGCAGTCGCTTTCTTGGAGTCCCATACGAAGAGATGGTGGAAGTCACTATTGGATACTACCTTCGCTGGGATGGATTATACAGACATTTCTTAGGAGGACTTAAGGGCAGCGCTGCTAGAGCAATTTGTACCATAGTCGGCAAGGGAAAAGTTGGAGGATAGATTCCTGTAGTTGAGGCAGGGTAGCAGGACAGTTTTGGAGTATTATCGGGAGTTCACACATTTAGCCCGCTTTGCGGACTCGTACAAGCTGGATGATGCGGGCTATGCGAAGTGGTTATACAAGGGACTTCACAATGACATGAGGCAGGCCCTCCTTTTTATTTCTGATGGGAGCTTGGCCAGGATCTTGGAGATTGCCAAGAAGGTGGAGGAAGAACAACACACAGTCCGGGGTAGGAAAAGATCGGCGAACAATGCCGTGATCGGTGGCAGGAGGGACCAGGAGAGAGGTCTGGTTATTGGAGAAAGGAGGAATGGGGACCAGCCCCACCAAGAGGACCGGTAGGAGCAGAGGAACCCGATGGTGCTGGCTCCCTAACCCTTACAAATATAGGAGATGCCGAGGCCAGTGGAGGTGGCACCGACGTGCTATCGGTGCAACCAGCCGGAACATTTTCGGAAGATTTATCCCATGAGGGAAGCTCCACCTCTAGTATTACATGATGCCCCACCTGCTCGGCAGCTTGGAGGTTGAGGATGTGGCCGAGGATGTGGATTTAAAGGCGATGACCATAGAAAGGACAGAGGGTAGGTGTATGCCCTATACTTGGCTCAGCCCCGGAACCCGGAAAGGGTGATAGCAAGTGCAACAGTAATTTTAAATTCTTTTCTAGAAGCTATATGAATGTAGAATCGCTAGAAATAAGAAAGAAATAATAACTAGATAACTAAGATATTCAATAAACTAAGGGGTAGTGATGGTGTGCGACAAGCCTGTCCATACCCTATTCATCATGGGGGCATCATAGAACTTCATCTCGGAGGACTTTATTAGGGATATGGAGGGCATCAGATATTACAAGGGAGTCTCCAAGAGGGTGAATCTCTCCAATGGGAAGAAGGTCCGGTCTACGGTAAAATCCCTTTTAAGGGTGGCCATTGATGGGTTAACCCTCGAAGCTCTTACAACGATCTTAAGCTTGCCGGATTTTGATCTTATTCTGGGAATTTCATGTCTCTCCTGGAACTACGCTCAGATTGACTGCCTGGCAAGGAAGGTCGTACTCAGATACCACAAAACTTGTGCGACCTTCGAAGGTACTATTCCGGTCTCCCGCCATCTACTTCCTTTTGTTCAGGCCATCAAGGCCCACCTGTAGGGGGATGAGGTCAATCAAGTGTTATTCGAGATGGCTGAGACCTAGGACCCTATGGTTAGTACTTCGGTGGTACGAGATTTTGCAGATGTGTTTCTGGAGAAATTGTCAGGGCTACCACCGCATCGGGAGAAGGACTTCCAGATATAGCTCGTGCCGGGGGCTAAGCCGGTATATAGAGCTCTGTATCGTATGGCCATAAAGGAGTTAGTAGAATTTCGAAGCCAGCTACAGGAGTTAGTGGAAGCTGGGTTTGTCAGGCTGAGCTCCTCGCCATGGGGAGCTCCAGTATTATTTGTGAAGAAGAAAGACATGAAGCTCAGATTATGCATTGATTACAGAGGACTGAATAGGCCGACGGTCCGGAACACGTATCCTCTGCCAAGGATCAATGAGCTATTTGAACAATTGGTGGTATCTCACTGGTTTTTGAAGCTATATCTAAGATAAGGTTATTACTAGCTACAGATTCAGGAGGAGGACATCCCGAAGACCGCTTTTAACAACAGATATGGACTATATGAGTTCACCGTGATTCCTTTTAGGCTCACGAACGCACCGTCCGCATTCATGAATTTTATGAAGCGGGTGTTTGAAGCCTATCTCAACATATTCATCATTATTTTTTATTAATGACATCCTCATTTACTCTAGAACGGAGGAGGAGCATGCTTGTCATCTGGCACTGACTCTGGAGAGGCTCTGAGAACACCGTTTATATGACAAGTTCAGTAAGTGCCAATTCTAGATGAAAGAGGTAGCCTTCTTAGGCCACATTATCTTTTGAGCAGGGTTGGCAGTGGACCCCGCGATGATCCAGGAAGTACGGGATTGACCACAGCTGAAGATAGACACCGATGTACGGAGTTTCCTAGGACTTGCCAGTTAGTACCAGAAGTTCGTGGAGGGATTCTCCCGAATTTCCCTTCCTCTTACATCCCTGACAAAGAAGGAGACTACTTTTGTTTGGACGCCGCCGTGCGAGGCTACTTTCAAGGAGCTGAAGTGTCGGCTTACCTCGGCCCCTATCCTTTTCCTTCCATCTGGGAAGGAAGGATTTTAGGTCTATAGAAATTCGTCGTACCAGGGGATGGGTGTCATTCTGATGCAGAACGGGCATGTGATAGCTTATGCCTCCCGCTAGTTGAAGAAACACGAGCAGAACTACTCGGTACAAAACTTGGAGATGGGAGCGGTTATCTTTGCTCTGAAGTTCTTGCGGCACTACCTCTATAGTGTCCACTATGATATTTTCTCGGATCACAAGAACTTGAAGTATATGGATACGCAGAAGGAGCTGAATATCCAACATAGACAATGGGTGGAGTTCCTATCATATTATCAATACACCATACATTATCACCCTATGAAGGCAAACGTAGTGGCAGATGCACTGAGCCGAAGAGCTACCACATCAGGAGAAGTGCCCCAGCTAATGGTCATGGAGTTAATATAGATGTTGGGGGACATGCAGATATCTCTGATATCAGAGGACGATCCAGATCTTTATGAGGAGTACCTGGCCTCGCTGAGTTCCATCGACGACATACGAGATCACATCAGAGACGAACAGAGGATGGATGCGAGGATGGAGCTGATATTTAGGGAAGCACGGCTGGGGACTACTCTATAAGGGGTGGGATTCTTTGCTTTAGAGACATAGTTTATATACCGTCATGGGGCCAAATACAGGAGGATATCATGGTAGAGGCACATAGCAGCCGATATTCAGTACACCCGGGGATTACGAAGATGACAACTGACTTGAAGAGGACTATGTATTGGTCGGGCATGAAGAAGGATATCACTTATTTTCTGACGCACTGCGAGCCTTGTCAGCTCGTAAAGGCAGAGTGTAAGGGTTCCTCCGGATTGTTGCATCCACTAACAGTGCCGGAGTGGAAGTTCGACGACATAGCCACGGATTTCATTCATGGTCTCCCTCGATCACATGCAGGAAATGATTCGATACGGGTGATCGTCAACAGGTTGATGAAGGTGGAAAGATTCATTCCGATCAGGAAGGACGCTCCGGTTAGTGATTTGGTACGAAAGTTTGTGGAGTAGTTTTTCCACTATCATGGAATGCCAAGGTCGATCGTGTTACATCGAGATGGACGGTTTACGTCTAGAGAGTGGAGGTCAGTCCAGGCTTACATAGGGTCTCGATTGACATTTAGTACAGCCTTCCACCCTCAGACGGATGGACAGACGGAGCATACCAATCGGACATTAGAGGATCTCTTGCGCTTATGCATCTTGGAACGTGGGATCCATGGGAGAGATTGTTAGCATTGATCGAGTTCTCGTATAACAAAAGTCATCAGTCCAGTATAGGCAGGGCCACTTATGAGGTATTATACAGACGGAGGTACAAGATCCCACTATCTTGGATCCAGGATGAGGATCCAAAGACACTCGTCTCGGAATTTATAGAGGACACAGATACTTAGGTGAGACTGACATGGGATAGGATGCTGGAGGCCCAGATCAGGAAGGCCAAATATTACAATGCGCGGAATCATATGGTGGAGTTCCATGTTAGAGACCGGGTATTCTGGAAGATACGTCTGATGCATGGAGTCTCGCGGGTATGTAGGCGAAAGAAGCTCAGTACGAGGTATATGGGGCCTTACAGGATCCTGGAGCGGATCATCCCCTTGGCTTACAGACTAGAGCAACCGCCAGAGTTGGCGGGATTGCACGATGTCTTCCATGTCCCCTCCCTTCGGAGGTCTCTACTACGGCCAAAGCAGCAGATTTCTATCAAAGATGGCCCAGTAGCATCAGATCGATTGGTCAGCCTGGATCCAGTCAGGATCAATGACTCGGCAGTGCAGGTCTTACGATGCAAGAAGGTTCCACTGGTCAAGGTCCAGTGGAGGAATCATGGGCAGGAGGAGCATACCATGGCGCCACAGGATCTAATGCAGCAAAAATACCTCGATCTCTTCGAGTCAGGTATACCTTTAAATTTCTTAGGGATGTTATATGCTTTAATTTCAGTAGAACCTTATAGGACTAACTTTAATTTCGGGGACAGAATTTTTTTTAATGTAATGGGATTTGTAACATCCCTCAAACAACTAGACCCCTATGAGTGGTTTTGTTATGACTAGGTCATAACAAAACCCTATGAAGCTCAAGAAGCTAGGTTGTTGGGTCCATTGATCCCAATGTCCAAGATTTGTAAGAAGTTAAATTGGTCAATGATATACACATATAATGTATTTGATGTGTGCTTGAGTTCAGTAATGCAGGTAGTCCATGATTGGATAGGTGAACAGAAAGATAAAGCTGGAAGTCAGATAATTTTACTAAGGCAAAACCACATAGACAGCTGAGATAGCTAAGACAGCTGATATGAATGTCTTAGCATAACCGCTGAGACATCTGAGAAGCTCAACACAAATATTGAAAGAAGTGTTGGTCTCAGCTAAATCGATGAGATAGAAGACAACCTCAGTTGTGAAGAAGAAAACGCTGAGATAGTTGAGAAGGAACCGCTGAGACAGAACAGTCTCAGCTGTGAAGAAGAAACTGTTGAGACAATTGAGAAAGAACCGCTGAGACAAAGCCAGAAGAAATTTTCTAATTCCATAAAGTGGAGTTCGTCGAGCTCAGCTCACAGATCGTCGAGCTCAGCTCACCATTCCTTAAGCTAAAACTCAAAAGCTTTAGGTTCAGAATTCGTCAAGCTCAGCTCGCAGTTCATTGAGCTCAGCTCGCAGTTCGTCGAGCTCAGCTCACAGATTGTCGAGCTCAAGTTAAAGGTTGAAGATTTAGAGTTCGTCGAGCTGAGCCCACCTTTTGTCAAGCTCAAGTTAAAGGTTGAAGATTCAGTGTTCGTCGAGCTAAACCCGCCTTTCGTCGAGCTCAAGATAAAGGTTGAAGATTCAGAGTTCATCGAGCTGAGCCTGGCTTTCGTCGAGCTCAAGTTAATGTTTGAAGATTCAGAGTTCGTCGAGTAGAGCTCACATTTCGTCGAGCTAAATTTTAAGTTGGAGATTCTGAAGTTCGTCGAGCTTAGCATAAAGTTCGTCGATCTCAGATCGACGATATTCGAGCCCAATCCAAGTACTTCATGCCGTTGCGGGAAAGCTACAGTAGCGCCAGAAGCTACTATTTGTCTTCTTTTGAGGAAGGTGGCGCTCACCATCCTTGGCTGGGCCCACACTCAAATTGTGTCGTTGATTCAAATCTATGGATATAAAAAGAAAAGAGAAAATGGGATTAGGGCAACAATCACAGAAAACAAAAATGAAAATGAGAACGAAAGTAGTGAACAAAAGAGAGGCGGTTGGACTTTATCTTCTTCGACAGGCTTGAAAGAAAAGTACAACAGTGAAAGCCAGAATTCAAAGATAGCTAAAGCTTCTTCCAGTTTAGCAAGATTGTTCGTTGAAGAACAAGTTGGACGATTCAATCTATCAGCAAGAGAAGATTGATATGTGAAGGGCTGTAAGCCTTCAACAGTAGTTGCTACCTTCAGTACAACAGAGAAATTAGTAGTTGTAGAAGAAGACTAATTCCTTCTACAGCAAGTGGGCTGGACTGATATCTGCTAAGTCCAGCAAGTTAGACTCAGAGATTTTTCTCTGAGTCAGTATTTCAATTTTTCTGGTTACTTTCCTGTAGGATTCAGTTTATCTGAATCTGAGTGCAGGGCACTTTGTGCCTGAGTGGTAGGTGACTAATTAGTCAATAAGATAGTGCCTTGCTAGGGTACCTAGGTAGGATCCAAGTGTGGATCTGAGCTGTAGGGCTTAATTGCCTAAGGTAGGAGAGTACTGCTCTCTAAGGTAGGATCCAAGTGTAGATCTTAACTATAGGGCTTAATTTACTAAGGTAGGAGAGTGTTGCTCTCTAAGGTAGGATACATGTGTGGATCTGAGGTAGGGCTGTCCTCCCAGCCTGAGTGTAGGGCCTAGTGCCTGAGGTACGTGACTAGTGAGTCACTGAGCTATAGGTGACAAGTGTGTCACTTAGTTGTAGGCCTTAGAGAAGGCTGAGCTGTAGGTGCCTGGAAGGGCACTGAGGTAGGTACCTTGATATGTACTGAGTTGTATTAGTGCTGCAGCACTCTGAGAGTAGGGCTATGTCACTGAAGTTGTAGGCCTGAGAAGCCTGAGAAGCCTGAGCTGTAGGCCTTAGAAATAAGACTGAGGTAGGTGGTGAGTTGACCACTGAGCTGTAGGAGCACTGCAGGGCTCTAAGGTAGGAACCCTTGTGGTTCTTAGTTTGGTTTCTGAAAAGAATCTGTGTGTAAGGCTAAGTGTCTGAGGTGTAAGCTCTGAGGACCATTTTGGTGGAGTTTCTTCCTTGTCTAACATAAGTAAGAAAGGTGCGAGGGAAATTGGATGTACCCAATTAGGGAACCACTAGAAATACTTATGTGCTGTGTTGTGGTGCCTGCTCTTGTTTTATATTACAGGTAAATAGGACAAGGTCTAGATCACTAAATTTATAAACAACAAAAAACTTAAGTAGTTTCAAAGACCTATTAGACCCCCCCTTTAGGTTACTATCTAACCTTGAAGTTATAACTTTCAAGTGGTATTAAAGGGAGGATGCTCAAAAAGGATTTAACAATCTGAGTACACCTCCAAGGTTAGCTATAAGATATAAGAATGGGGTCTGGTGTAAACTACAAGGAACTTGGGGCCATGAAATTACCAATTTGCAGAAAGGTGAGCTTTGGCCTCTAGAAGGAAAGGGTCAGACTTTTTATAGAAGTTGCTGACCCTAGGATATACATTATAGTTAAAGAGGGACCCTTCATCCCAATGAAGATCTCAGTTATTGATGCCAACATCCAGACACCTAAATCTTATGAAGAAATGAACAAAGATGAACTCCTTCTTGCCCCTATGGACAAGTGTTGCGCGCTATGGTTCGAAGAAAATAAACGCAACCGAACTAGCAACCCGATGAGGCAAGTATACCTATCGAATTGTAGCAAGGGGACACAAGTGTCGTATTGAAATCCGGGAACTGTTGGCTATGCTTACTCACACGAACGCTATTATCTTATCGACGGAAAAACTAGGGTTTTAGAAAATCTAAGTGCAGAGGAGAAAGTAAAGCTATACTAGAAAGAGAAACACTACAATTAAGTAAAGCTATTAAGTAGAAAGATTACTACGAAGGGTAGAAAATATGAAATGGAAATGCACTCGATCAAGATTCACCTCGGCTAAAGACGATTAAGAATATGCGATAAAAATCTAAACTTAATAGGATAAAGGTCCTTGACCGTGGAGGTTCCTAAAGCTTGAACACGCTTCTCTCGAAGTCGTGCCCAACTGAGTTTAGGAAGGTCCGACCGACTCTCGTCTAAATCGGAGGCCTAAAACTCGCTTTACGCGGTGAACCCCACTATTGGATTTTACTCCAATCCGGGAGATTTGGACATCTACCGCTCTCGAGGGGTGCGTATAACTCCCTTTACTCTTGAATGCTCACTTCATTCTTTCGGCCTCTCGGCTAGCCCAGAATGAAAGCAAAGGCGGAGAGTATACATCGAAAATATATCTCCAACCCGTGATTAATCAAGAGTAATTCAAGGCCCTAACCTAAAAAGAAAAGATTAATTAAAACATCATAACATAATCGCTCTAACCTCGGATCATCAAGATCGAGTACAAGGAGGATTAGTTAATCATTATGGAATGGAGGAAGGGGGATGAGTAGTAAAGCATAAGAGGAACACAAGCTAAACAAAAAACACTTTTATTAATGAAAAAGGGCAAGTACACTATTGAAATTGAAATTACAAGTGCATGAAATTGAAATCCTATGCTAGCCCTATATTAAGCACTATGCAACATTAAAGATTACAAAGAAAGCTAGGGCAACTAAATATTAAACCATGATTAAGCAAAAATTACAAAGGAAGAGAGAGAGAGAGAGAGAAAAAGCATAAAAAAAAACTCAAGAACCAAAGGGGCAGCACCTCCCCCTCTCAACCAAAGCTTCCTGAAATGGAGAGGGGGGGCTCAATTTATAGAAAATTTTCTCGGGTTGGTCACGCCCTCCGACACGCCCTAGGGGGGCGTGTCCGGGGGCGTGACAGTACTATGTTGACCTCGGGCTCTGGATTCTGGCAGGAGGGATGATTGCTTCGGTACGTCGGTGGTCACGCCCTAGGTCACGCCCGTGACAGGGGGGCGTGATAGGCACGTCATGTCCAAATCATTGGTCGGAAATCCGTCAGTCACCGAAAAAGAAGGGTGTCACACCCATGTCACGGGCGTGACATGGGGCGTGACAGTACTGTTTGCGTGCTGTGGCGGAACGGCATTTAATGCGGCGGTAGGCTTTGCGGCAGAGGGCGACACGCCCATGGTCACGCCTGGAGACACGCCCGGGGAGGGCGTGTCAGGGGGCATGACAGCGGTTTTGACCATTTTCTATACCTTCCAGTAGGTGTCCACGGGATCGGGTGACACGCCCTAGGTCACGCCCAGGGAGGGCGTGACAGGTCATTTTGGTTAATTTTCTGGAAACCTGCAAAAAGACAAGAAAAAGTCAGTGGCAATAATATTTACATAAAAATGATACAAATAAACTAATAATAGACATACTTTGTACAATATAAAATATAAAATACGATAATAGTTTAGGCTACAAAACGTATTATCAAATTCCCCCAAGCTTAGGCTTTGCTTGTCCCGAAGCAAAAATATAAAAACTAGATAGACTAATCAAAAAGTTCTAATTATGTCTACACAAGTACTATGCGAAATTCTAAGTAGGGAAAAGGTGAAATGTAAGTCTAAAACAATTATTTAGGTATGGTAAAACTTTTATAAACTTTACTTAATAAAAACAAATCATCCAAAATTTTAACGAGATTTTTTAAATAAACTTAAGCCAAGCAACAAAAATGAAAAACACGCATTGAGTTGTTACTAGATCCAAGCAACGCATTATAATTATATCAATTTAATTAACAAAAATCTAGGTTTAAATCCAAAACTAAAACTAATTTACTTTTTTTTTCTTTTCTTAATTGTTAAATAAAAAACAAAAAGCGTGAATCAAAAGGACTTAAATAGGACAGAAACGTTTGGCTTAGGAATATGATTAGGAGTGGAATTCAAAGATAAACGTGAAGGCTTAAAATCACACTAAACCAAAGCAAAGAGTTTCAAAAACTTTCATAGAAAGATAAATACACTTTTTTCTTTTTCTTTTTTTTTTCTTTTCAAATTTTTTCTTTTTTCAAAACAAAGGCCATAAATATTTTTATTTTCCTTTTGAATTGGCCAAACAGAAATGAACATCACTTTTGAGCATACTTTTTTTTCAAAAATCTTTCTCCCACAAAAATCACAAAATAACCTATCAAAATCGTCACAATAATTTATGAAACTCAAAAAGGCTAGTGTGATTCGATAGGTTGGAAATTTTGCCTTTGGTGAAACTGAAATGAAGGGAGGAGCTATCAAATGAAATCGGAAACAGGCTCAAAAACGGCTAACTAGTGGTAAAAGCTTTTAGGTTGGCAGGAAAGCTCAAACGAAAACAAAAACGGCCTAAATCATTTTCACGCTTTTGAATTTATTTAAAACAAAGGGTTGAAAAATTTCAAAAAGCGAGTCCTAGATAATAAAAGAAGATTGATGAAATTAACTTGAAAATAGAAATAATAGGTGACTTGGATCATTCACATCTACTACGTTATTCAAAAGTTGACTTTACAAAAATTATTCAAAAATGAAAAAGAAAATAGTGGATGATGAATTTTTAAGAAAGTAAAGGAAATAAACAACAAAAAAACCATAATAGAAATGCGAGTTTTAGAAAAATATTTTACCTTAACATGCTACCGTGAATTAGAAACACAGCATAGCCAACATTTTACTTGTGAAACATAATTAAAAAGAACGATTAGAAATATTATAATTAACTAAGTTGTTTATATGAGATTTTGAGTAAAACAAAACTAAAAACTAGGGGTACTATTGAAATACCAAAATGTCTAAACTATTCAAAAACACATATATTTGTTTTTTTTTAATTTTGTGAAATATTCTCTTTTTTGGATTTTGGATTTTTTTTTCTCTTTTTTTGGAATTTTAAGGTATTCATTTTTTTTATATTTTTGGAAATATTTACAATATATACAAAAAGAAAATTTTTTACACTAAGAAAAAATGAAGGAGGAAATCCTCCCCCAAGCTTAAAACAGACATTGTCCTTAATGGCTAAAGAAGGGGATTGGAGAAGGAGAGAAAAATAAAGTACAGAATTGAAAGACAGAATTGAAATACAGGTACTTCCCCGGATTTATTTGCTGCGAAAGCTGAGTGATGCCGCCCCCCGAATGTCTTCTTTGGACTTCGTGATAGATTCAGCAATGTTGGAGCAGGCGATCGCAAAAGCTTCAGCTTGTCGGAGCCGTCCGAGGCAAAAATTGTAAAATAAAGAAAATAGAAAAAGATAACTTGGGTTGCCTCCCAAGAGCGCCCTTTGGTTAAAGCGTCGTTGAGCTCGACGCATCAAAAAAATAATATTGTCCAAAAATATTGTTGTCCCGAAATAAAATTGTCGTTAGCAAAAAAAATTAAAAGTTCAAGATTAAAGTTCGTGAAGCAGAAACTTAATAATGTTTGGACTGACATCATCATCACCAGAAAAGTAGAGTTTAAGACGCTGACCATTCACTTTGAAATTACCCTTATCAGGGTGAGAAATCAAAACAGTTCCATAAGGAAATACTTCTAAAACAGAAAACGGGCCAGACCAGCGAGATTTTAATTTTGCCCGGAAATAAACGTAAACGAGAATTATATAAAAGGACTTGGTCGCCCGGCTTAAAGTTTTTAGGGTGCCTTAAGTGTTTATCGTGTAAACGCTTCGTCCGCTCTTTATAAAGTTTATTATTTTCATAAGCATAAGAGCGCCACTCATCGAGTTCATTTAGTTGAAATTTTCGAAGGTCACCGACTGAGTGGGGATCGAAGTTTAAAAATTTTAAGGCCCAAAAGGCGCGGTGCTCTAACTCTACGGGCAGATGGCACGATTTTCCATAGACCAGCCGATACGGCGTACATCCGAGGGCGGTTTTGTACGCTATTCGGTAGGCCCATAGAGCATCGTCAAGTTTGGTTGACCATTTTTTTGTAGAAGTTGAAACAGTCTTTTCTAATATTCTTTTTATTTCTCTATTAACTACTTCGACTTGAGCGTTAGTTTGGGGGTGGTAGGCAGTGGAAAGCTTATGTGTAACGCCGTATTTGGTAAGGATTTTTGAAAATTGCGCGTTACAGAAATGGGAACCCCTATCGCTAACGATTGCGCGAGGCGTACCGAATCTAGAAAATAATTTTTTAAAAAACGTGACTACAACTCGGGAGTCGTTCGTAGGAAGAGCTTGGGCCTCAGCCCATCGTGAAACATAATCAACAGCAACTAAAATATATTTGTTTCCGAAGCTAGAAGGAAGGGGGCCAACAAAATCAATTCCCTAGAGGTCGAAAATTTCGCACTCTAAGAAATAATTTTGCGGCATTTCATTTTTATTAGAGATGTTGCCCGACCGTTGGCAACTATCACACCTGCTAACAAAGGCTTGCGCGTCCTTAAACAGGCTAGGCCAGTAAAAACCCGCGCAAAGCACCTTATGAGCGGTGCGAGCAGCTTGATAGTGCCCACCTGTCGGGCCTTCATGCAAATGTTTTAGAATATCGATTCCTTCCTCATAAGAAACACATCTCCTTATCACTTGATCCGCACAGATTCTGAAAAGATGTGGGTCTTCCCAGAAGTAGTTCTTCAGCTCAGAAAAGAATTTCTTCTTTTGCTGAGAGGAGAACTCTTTTGGGAGCACCCGGGCCACTAGATAGTTGGCGATGTGCGCGAACCAAGGAGAAGTAGATGTGTTAACTAAAAGCAGCTTCTCATCAGGAAAATAATCATTAAAATATTTTTCATTTAATTTTTCTATAAAAGGGTTATCTAATCTAGATAAATGGTCGGCGGCCAAGTTCTCGGCTCCTCGCTTATCACGGATCTCTAAGTCAAACTCCTGGAGGAGTAAGACCCAGCGAATCAAGCGAGGCTTTGCATCCGTTTTGGCAAGAAGGTACTTGAGGGCCGAGTGGTCCGTAAAAACAATGATTTTTGAAAGTGTAATGTAAGGGCGGAATTTATCAAACGCAAATACTACAGCTAAGAGCTCCTTCTCGGTTGTGGTGTAATTTTCTTGTGCAGATGTGAGGGTTTTACTAGCGTAATAGATGGGGTGGAAGTTCTTAGATATGCGTTGACCTAATACGGCCCCCACCGCAAAACTACTCGCATGCACATAATCTCGAAAGGAAGGTCCCACACCGGAGCTATCATAATCGGTGCGTTAATTAACTTTTCTTTAATTAATTCAAAGGCAGAAATACAAGAGTCATCAAAAATGAATGGAGCGTCTTTTTCTAAGAGATGGGTGAGGGGCTTAGTGATCTTGGAGAAGTCCTTTATAAAACGACGATAAAAACCAGCGTGGCCTAGGAAACTTCTTATAGCTTTTATGTTTGTAGGCGGCGGTAACTTCTCAATAACTTCTATCTTGGCAACGTCTACCTCAATACCTTTAGCAGAAATTTTATGACCCAAAACTAACCCTTCCCTCACCATAAAATGGCATTTTTCCCAATTTAGGGCAAGGTTAGTTTCTTCGCATCGTTCTAAGACTTTTTCGAGGTTTTCTAAACATCTATCGAAGGAATCGCCGAACACGGAGAAATCGTCCATGAATACCTCCATAATGCTTTCTACGTACTTGTCAAATATTGCGAGCATACATCGCTGGAATGTAGCTGGCGTATTGCATAATCCAAACGGCATTCTTCGGTACGCGAAGGTGCCGAAGGGACAAGTAAACGTAGTTTTCTCTTGGTCCTCGGGAGAGATGGGTATTTGAAAGTACCCCGAGAGGCCATCGAGAAAACAATAAAAGCTATGGCCGGAGAGACATTCTAAAATCTGGTCGATAAACGGTAAAGGAAAGTGGTCCTTGTGGGTGGCATCATTTAACTTACGGTAATCTATGCACATACGCCAACCCGTCACCGTCCGCGTCGGGATTAATTCATTATTCTCATTACTAACTACGGTTATCCCTCCCTTCTTTGGAACTACCTGAACGGGGCTAACCCACTTACTGTCCGATATAGGGTAGATAATTCCTGCGTCTAATAGTTTCATAACCTCGCCCTTAACTACTTCTTTCATGTTTGGGTTTATACGGCACTGAGGTTGGATAGAGTTACGCGAATTATCTTCCATTAAAATTTTATGGTACAGAAAGATGGGCTTATGCCCTTGATATCAGAAATTTGCCAAGCAATAGCCCGGCGATGCTTACGTAGAACTAGAAGAAGTTTATCGTTCTGCGTATCCGTGAGGTAGGCCGAAACGGTAACTGGTAACTTGGAGTCTTTTTCTAAGAAAGCATACTTAAGGTGTTCGGGAAGTTCTTTAAGTTCTAGGGTAGGGGGTTCTTCATAAGAGGATTTTGAGATTCTTTCTTTTTCAAAAATAATATCTTCATAAACTTTTTTATAAGGAACGTAATAAGGGGTGGGGCTAGAAGCCAAGACGGCTTCTTGTAGCGATTCAGTGGGAAGAATAGAGGAAGAACAAAAATCAGAAAATTCTTTTTCAAACTCAAAAAGACAATAAGAAGATTCATCACTTCCTTGCAGTGATTCCGTTGTAAGAGAAGAGGAGCAAAAAGTAGAAAATTCTTTTTCAAAGTCGGAGAGGCAGTAGGAAGAATCATCATTCACGGCGTCTACGAAAAAACATGAGTCATCGTTCGCTAAGGTGTTCTTCATCGAAGGGGTGATAGAAAATGTGACTTCGTCGTCGCCTACTCGAAGAAAGAGCTTACCATTGCTTACGTCAATGATGGCTCGGGAGGTGGCAAGGAAGGGTCGGCCAAGGATCAGGGGAACCTCGACGTCTTCTTCGATGTCCAAAATGACAAAGTCCACCGGGAAGATGAACTTGTCGACTTTCACTAGAACGTCCTCCACTATTCCTAACGGGTACTTGACAGATCTATCGGCTAGCTGGATACTCATACGCGTGGGGTAAAGGCTACCAATCCCTAACTTTTTGAACAACGAAAAGGGCATCAGGTTTATACTCGCGCCTAAGTCGGCTAACGTGTGTTTAACAAAAAGATCACCGAAGACACACGGGATAGAGAAACTACCCGGGTCACTGATTTTCTTCGGCAACCCGTTTGTTAAAACGGTAGAGCACTCAGCGTTTAGCGTGACGTGCGAAAGATTCTCTAACTTCTTCTTGTTTGTGAGGAGGTCTTTAAGATATTTTGCGTATTTCGGCATCTGCGAAATAGCCTCGTGGAAGGGAAGATTAATGTGGATTTGTTTGAAGATTTCTAAGAAGCGGGAGTACTGATCATCTTGACGTTGTCTATTAAGTTCAGAGGGCTATGGAGGAGTTGAATTATTTTTGAAGATGGGTGGTGGAGTGAGATTATTTTCTAAAATAGGGGTGATTACTTCTTCAGCAGATGGAGGAATTTTTAAAACGGGAGCAGAGCTTTGATTTTTAAAAGCGGAAGCGGAGCTTGCCTTGGGCTCTTCACTTACCATACTGGAGACTTGCTTCCCACTCCGAAGAGTTATAGCTTTCGCTTGCTCTCTCGGGTTGGGTTCGGTATTGGAAGGAAGAGACCCTGCGGGTCGTTCAGAAATTATTTTCGCGAGCTGTCCTACCTGATTTTCTAAACTTTTTACGCTTCCGGTTAAAGTTCTTATGGTAGCGTCATTTGTGGTGATGTATTTAGAAAGTAATTCCTCCAAGCTTGGAGGTTTTGGGTAATTTTGAAGAGGTGGTGGTGGTGGTGGTGCAGAAAAATCATTTTGCGGGGGTGGGCGCATCGCATTCGATGGATTACTCCATGAAAAGTTCGGGTGATTTCTTAAAGCGGGGTTATAACTATTCGGAAAATTAAAACCAGGCGGATGAAAATTCGCAGCAGAAAAATTATTAAAAGCAGTTCTAGGCATATTATTAACATAATCTAAATGTTTTGGGGTAGGGGTTGCAGATTCCCATACCTGAGGGGCGGAGGCAGCAGTCATCTCCGTTATCTTTTTGCATAGGATTTCTACTTGCAGAGCGAGCTGGGAGACGTTGTCCACTTCATAGATACCTGCAGGCTTGTTCGGGCGGGACCTGGGAACATTCCACTGATAAGTGTTCATGGCCATGTCCTCAAAAAGCTTAAGAGCGGCTTCCGCGGTCTTATGATTTAAAGTACCGCCAGAAGCTGCGTCGATCATTTGCTTCGTGCTTTGATTTAGCCCGTTATAAAACGTCTGCACTTGTAACCATACAGGCAGCGCGTGATGTGGGCATCATCTTAATAATTCTTTAAATCTCTCACAGGTTTCGTAAAGGGTTTCAGAGTCTATTTGTCCGAAGGCAGAGATGTCGTTCCTAAGTTTTGCAGTTTTAGCTGGCGGAAAATACTTCGCCAAAAATTTTTCAGTTAATTCATTCCAAGTGGTTATGCTATTTTTCGAAAGTGTGTTCAACCACTGCTTAGTTTTAGTTCTTAGGGAGAAGGGGAAGAGTCTCAGCCTGATCGCATCATTTGTGACACCATTTATCTTGAAGGTGTCACAAATTTCAAGAAAGCTAGCTATATGTGCGTTCGGATCTTCATCTTGAAGTCCGTCAAATTGCACATATTGCTGCACCATTTGAATTATGCTAGGCTTTAGTTCAAAGTTATTATTTGCTATAGCAGGGCGGACTATACTTGATTTTGTTCGCTCGAGGTTCGGTCGTGCATAATAGGACATAGTCCTTTGCATGGCCTCATCTACGTTGTGTTCTTCCATTCTTAAAGTAGCAAATGACTCGGAGTCCTCAACCGGCACTTGGATAGTAGGACCTTGAAATCGCGATCTTCTCCGAAGAGTACGCTCAATTTCATGGTCCAAGTCCAAAATAACCGACGGACTCCCGCGGGTCATGCACTAAAAGAACAGAAAAGAAGAAGAGGAAGAGAAATAGGATAAACTAGAAAAAAGATTAGAATTTTTTTTTTCTTTTTGAAAAGATTTTTTTATAGATTAACTCCCGAACTTCCCAAGGACTACCCCGTGAAGGGTTTGCAAGGTACTAGACAAGACAGTGGCGCTTAAAGCCCTTTGCCCTTTTCGAGAGAATTAGGTGGCGTAGAAAAATTGTGAGGTTGGTTTCTATTAAGAGCGGTGATAATTTTTTTTTTGATTTTTTAAAATTTTAAAGAAAGAGGATGAGAAAGAGAAGAGATAAAATTAATAGGTTCGTGTTTTCAAAATATCAACGGAAGTTGGTTCCCCGGCAACGGCGCCAAAAACTTGTTGCGCGCTAGTGTTCGAAGAAAATAAACGCAACCGAACTAGCAACCCGATGAGGCAAGTATACCTATCGAATTGTAGCAAGGGGACACAAGTGTCGTATTGAAATCCGGGAACTGTTGGCTATGCTTACTCACACGAACTCTATTATCTTATCGACGGAAAAACTAGGGTTTTAGAAAATCTAAGTGCAGAGGAGAAAGTAAAGCTATACTAGAAAGAGAAACACTGCAATTAAGTAAAGGTATTAAGTAGAACGATTACTACGAAGGGTAGAAAATATGAAATGGAAATGCACTCGATCAAGATTCACCTCGGCTAAAGACGATTAAGAAAATGCGATAAAAATCTAAACTTAATAGGATAAAGGTCCTTGACCGTGGAGGTTCCTAAAGCTTGAACACGCTTCTCTCGAAGTCGTGCCCAACTGAGTTTAGGAAGGTCCGACCGACTCTCGTCTAAATCGGAGGCCTAAAACTCGCTTTATGCGGTGAACCCCACTATTGGATTTTACTCTAATCCGGGAGATTTGGACGTCTGCCTCTCTCGAGGGGTGCGTACAACTCCCTTTACTCTTGAATGCTCACTTCATTCTTTCGGCCTCTCGGCTAGCCCAGAATGAAAGCAAAGGCGGAGAGTATATATCGAAAATATATCTCCAACCCGTGATTAATCAAGAGTAATTCAAGGCCCTAACCTAAAAAGAAAAGATTAATTAAAACATCATAACATAATCGCTCTAACTTAGGATCATCAAGATCGAGTACAAGGAGGATTAGTTAATCATTATGGAATGGAGGAAGGGGGATGAGTAGTAAAGCATAAGAGGAACACAAGATAAACAAAAAACACTTTTATTAATGAAAAAGGGCAAGTACACTATTGAAATTGAAATTACAAGTGCATGAAATTGAAATCCTATTCTAGCCCTATATTAAGCACTAAGCAACACTAAAGATTACAAAGTGTTGGTACCCTAGTTTGATTTGAGTTTAGTCCTCTCCTTTGTGCCCCTTGACCCAAGAAATATCTATGGTCAATGGTTAGAAGTCTAGCTGTAGGGTCCTCGCTTTTCCAAATTGAGAATTTGGTTAAGTAGGTTTTTCGTTCGACGATAGTCGAACGCCGCTCGACTATCGTCTATCGGCTGATCGACGATCGTCTATCAGTTGGTCGATGCTTTGTCTGCGTTGATAGTTCGACTATCTGTCCTGATAGATCGACTATCTGATAGTTCGACTATCTGTTGATAGGTCGACTATCTGTTCCGCCTTGATAGTTCGACTATCTGTTGATAGATCGACTATCTGTTTCGTCTTGATAGTTCGACTATCTTTTGATAGTTCGACTATCTGTTGCCTTTGATAGTTCGACTATCAGTCCTGATAGGTCGACTATCTGATAGTTCGACTATCTGCTGATAGATCGACTATCTGGTTTGTTCTGATAGTTCGACTATCTTCTAATAGATCGACTATCTATTTTCTGAGGTAGGTCGACTATCTGCTTGATAGGTCGACTATCTCTGTGCGCTTGATAGCTCGACTATCTGTCCTAGATAGATCGACTATCTGATAGTTCGACTATCTGTCCTGATAGCTCGACTATCTGCCGGGGTAGTTCGACTATCTTTTTCGATAGTTCGACTATCTGGATCGTTCGACTATCTGCCCGACAGTTCGACGATCTCCTAGCGTCGTTCGACGATCTTCAAAGGTCGTTCGACGTTTTCTGTCTGCCTTTGTATTTTGTATTTATTTATTATATTTAATTAATTAATACATTTTCTGGCACAGTATTTTAAGCTGTATGATAATATAACCAGGCAATATTTGCTCCATCTCCTTTTGCCTGAGTCAAATCTTTTTAAGATAAAGTTGTTTGTCTTATTAGCTGTCATTTTAATTTACTTTATCTATTGTCAGCCCTTTATAGCCGTTAGACTGAAAAGTCTTCTTTTGCTATAAAGAGATTATTTCTGATGTGACTTTATTTAGTCCTTCTGTTATTTGTTTTAAGCCTGCAGCTTCTTAGAAAGTGGTTTATTCCCTTTATAGAATGTTTTGCTGCAGAGATATTTCTGTCTTCTTGATATTTACAGCCCAGGTCTCAAGGTTAGAAGAAGACAAATAATTCAAATGGAAGAGAGCCGTTGCTTGCTGATGATTATATAAAGAACCCTTTGAAGAAGGATTCAAGCTAGTTAACAGAAGCTAATAGCTAACCAGTTGTTCATTCTCAAGCTCTCAAGCCCTCATCAAGCTCAAGCTTCCTGCTCTCAGCAATCTCTATCTAACTGAGAAGTGTTAAGATCTTCATCTCTTCTTCACCTGAGTTCTCCTGCTTTCAGGAAGTTCAACTCAGAGTTCCTTTGAAGAAGAAGAAGAAGAAGATAGCTGCTTGAAGAACTTTGATTTTATTATTTACTTTCTTCCTATAGCTCTTTCCTTCAGAACTTTCTGAAGAGTTTCTCTGCACTGAAGCAAGACTTCACCTGGACATTCTTGAGCTAGGGGAGCCTTGATTCTTTAGAGCATTCTAGCTCAGTGCAAGTTTTTGTGCTTCTCTAATCTATTGTAAAATAGAGAAGACATCTTAACCTTCTTCCCCCTCCTGTACAGGGTTATTACTCCCTTCAAAAGTATCCCTTGGTGGCAGGGCACCTGATCAAAAACCTGTGCTTGGTTTTTAGACACCTGATCAAAAGTCTAAAGGGTTTCTGGATCTACCTGAAACAGATCCTGTTGGTGGCAGGGCACCTGATCAAAAACCTGAGTGGATTCCTACCGTGTGGGTAGAAGAGTGGACGTACCCAAGTTGTTTGGGGAACCACTACAAATTTCCTTGTGTCGTCTGGATTCCACTGTTTAATTCCTGCATTGTGGCTGTGATTAGATATAACTAGGTTGCTAGTTGCTGATTAGGTTTTTCCAAGCTTAACTGTAATTACAGTTAGCTTGTGTTTGTACACATCACTTGTGTTAGGCTTTAGGGTTAAATCAATATCTATAATCTTTTCATTCCGCACTTCACTCCAAGGGAGTTGGGTAGAATATTAAGTTTTGTCTGTGCAAAATTTGATAACTCTATTCACCCCCCCTCTAGAGTATAGTATCTATCCCTTCACTTTCAATTGGTATCAGAGGGAGGTTGTGCTGACTGTATAGGCTAACACCTAAGTCACAAGATCCTGATAGATACCAAGAGCTTATAGATATTCACTATCATGGCCCAATCTAAGGATTATTCTAGCACCAGACCTCCAGCATGCAACTTAGCAAAGTTTGGCATCTGGAAGGCAAGGATTAAATTATATATGAACTCTATTGATGAAAGCATCTTTGCTTCTATTTTGTCAGGTCCCCCAAGAGCACCTGCTGCTGCCACTGCCTCATCATCTGATATGAGTGCAGTGCCTCCTCCAGACTACAATGATGAATACAAGAAGGCCAAAATTGCAGATGCCAAGGCAATGAACATACTGGCTCAGACAATGTCTGATGAGGTGTTCCAGAAGGTGGCTGACTGCTCCTCAGCAAAGGCCATGTGAGATACACTGAACCAGATTGTAGCTGGTTCAGCTGATGAAAGGAAGGACAGAAGGTCCAACCTTATCTCACAGTATGAGAACTTCAAGAAAACTGATGCTGAATCAGTTGAAGCTATGTACACCAGGCTCAGCTCAATCATCAATGAGCTGAGGACCCTGGACAAGGACATATCATTGACAGAGGTCAATGATAAGATTCTTATGTGCTTCCCTAGCACATAGGATCTAAGAATCTGGCCCATCAAGGAAGCCAGAAGCACTAATGAGATCTCAACTGAAGCTCTCCTCGGCAAGCTCAAGTCTTTTGAGCAAGTGCTGAAGACCAGAGAAGCAGAAGCTGAAGCCAAGACACCCACTCCAACAAGAAAAGAGCAATCTCTAGCTCTTAAGGCTGCAGATGCTTCTGAAGGCAGCCAATCTAATGAGGAACTTATGGCATTGTTTGCCAAAAGGTTTCTCAAGATGGGAAGAAAAGAGTTCAGAAAGAAGTCTTCACGCTATGAAGACAAACCAAGGTATGATCGATCTCCTGCTAAAGAAATCATTTGTTATGGTTGCAGGAAGCCTGGACATATTTTGCCAGAATGTCCAGAGGAGAAAAACAAAGAAAAGAGAAAAGAAAAAGAACAACACAGGAAGCACTCCAAGCCATCCTCCCACAAAAACAAGAAGAAGGAGAGAGGTTTCATTGCTGAAACCTGGAGTGATTCTGATGAAGAATCCTCCTCATCAAGCTCCAGTGAAGATGAGGAAGAGAAGAAGGCAAAAGAAGTTTGCCTAATGGCAATAGATGCCTGCAGCAACCACTCTACTGCAGAGAGTTCTGATTCTGATGAAGAGATGCCTACTGAAGATGAGGTACTTTCATCTTATGATTTTACTTCAGAAGAGTTTAAGTTAGAATTTAAATCTTTGTGTTTAGATTTAATTAGTTCAGAAAAAGAAATAAAAGAACTTAGAAATAGGTTAGCTGACTCAGAATCAATAGCCTCTGAAAACATTAGGTTAAAGGAAGATCTCACTACTTGTAGTGAAGAAATTAAATTTCTTAAAATAGAATTAGCTAAGTCTAAGAGATTAGAAGAATCCCTTAATGGTAGAAGCCTTAAGCTGTTAGAAATTACCAGCATGACTAACACTAGGTCAGGTAATGATAAACTAGGCTTAGGAGCTTCTCCCAGTGAACCCCCAGTCCTGCTTAAAAATAATCTTTCAACTCCAGTGAACTTCATTTCAGCTAGTGGAAAGAAGAACACTGAGCAAGTAAACCTTGTAAATAAAACCCTAAATAAAGCTAAGAGAGAAAAGAGAAAGAAGTTTTTTAAAGAAATGCAAAGAGCGTCGAACGCCGCTCGACGATCGGAAGCTCCATGGTCGAACGAAGCTCGACGATCTGAGCACCCATCGTCGAACGTCGATCGACGATTTCAATATGATTTTCAAAATCATAATCCATTCCATATAAACCTAAATGAGAATAGAAACCCTAGGTTTGTTGACCCATCATCAGCATGGAGAATCCCACCTAGGAGATCTCACCCACTAGGTTATCACCCTCAGCCTGCATTCTCTTATATTTCCAGTTTTTCTTATGTGAAAAACAAGGGACCCAAGGTTACCTGGGTCCACTCTGTCTAAATAATTGTCTTGTAGGTGAAGGCCTATCCAATCACTCAAAATAAGTGGTATTTGGATAGTGGATGCTCTAAGCATATGACAGGAAACAAAGAGCTTCTGTCAAAATTCAAAGCTAAGCTTGGCCCAAAGGTTATCTTTGGAGACTCCAGCTGTGGTCAGACAGAAGGCTATGGCAAGATCACAATTGGAGCAGTTACATTCAAGAGAGTTGCATATGTAAATGGACTGAAGCATAACCTGATTTCAGTCAGCCAGCTATGTGATGCTGGCTACCAGGTTTCATTTTCCAACTCATCTTGCAATATTATTCTGAATAATAATATTGTTTTAGTAGGTATTAGAATAGGTAATATTTATTTAATAGATTTTAATTCATCTCACTCTGAAATCTGCCTGTTTAATGAAGTAACCCTTAATAATAATTCCCTATGGCATAAAAGGCTTAGTCATGTAAACCTTAAAAATATATCTAGGTTATCTAAGCACAACCTTGTTAGAGGTTTACCTTCTTGCCCCTACAAGAAGGAGAGCCTATGCAAGGCTTGTCAGCTAGGCAAGCAAACCAAGAATTCATTTAAATCTGTAAATAAAAGTGACTCTCCTAGAATCCTGTATTTATTACATTTGGACTTTTTTGGCCCAATAAATGTACAGAGTTTAGGAGGGAAGTATTACACTTTAGTAATTGTAGATGACTTCTCTAGGTTCAGTTGGGTTTTCTTTTTGAGAACTAAGTCTGATAACTTCAAAGCCCTTACAGACTTTCTACTTTGTGTGCAGACTGAGTACTCTACTCATGTGGCCTTGATCAGAAGTGATCATGGTACTGAGTTTGACTCTCTTCTCATGCAAGAATTCTGTGAGAGAGAAGGAATCAAACATAGCTTCTCAGCTCCTAGAACTCCCCAACAAAATGGGGTAGTTGAAAGGAAGAATAGAACACTAATTGAAGCTGCTAGTACATTGTTGGCAGATGCTAACATGCCTCTATCCTATTGGGCAGAAGCTGTTAGTACAGCCAACTATGTCTTGAATAGAAGTTTGATACACAAACTTAAGTGTAAAACTCCTTATGAGTTGCTTAAAGGAAAGAAACCAAAAATTAATTACTTTAGAGTTTTTGGCTGTATTGTTTATATTCATAATAATAATAAAGAATATATTAGAAAATTTGAAGCAAAAGCTTCAATGGGAATCATGCTTGGATATTCCCAAGTAAGCAAAGCTTATAGGGTTTATAACAAATCAACCTGTAAGATAGAAGAATCTGTGCATGTGACTTTTGATGAGTCTCAGATGTTTTACAAGGAGAAAGAAAATTCTCCTTCCTCCAGTTCTTTGCAGGTACCTGATGCCCCTCAAGAAATTCTTCAACTATCAACTCTTCAGATCACTGAATCAGACAGTGATGAAGACATTGCTGAAGCTGTTGAAGCTGTTGTTGTACCACCAACAGTAGATCAAATTCCTCCTGAGGAATTAATCCCAACTGTTGCTGAAGATCACATCCCACCTGCTGATATTGTCACACTTAGAGATCACCCCACATCTCAAGTGATTGGAGACATATCAGCTGGTGTACAAACAAGACACCAATTAAGACAGGATGTGATGCATGCTTGTTTCCTCTCACAGGTTGAGCCCCTCACCTTTAAAGATGCAGAGCTAGATCCCCACTGGATCATTGCAATGCAAGAGGAGCTCAATCAATTTGAGAGATGTAAAGTTTGGACTTTGGTTCCAAGACCTAAAGGCCAACTGATCATAGGCACCAAGTGGGTGTATAGAAACAAGTTAGATGCAAATGGAATCATAGTAAGGAATAAAGCTAGGCTTGTAGCTCAGGGCTACAGACAGGAGGAAGGTATAGACTATGACCAAACCTTTGCTCCTGTTGCAAGGCTAGAAGCAATAAGGATCTTCTTGGCCTATGCAGCCTTCATGAAGTTTAAGGTGTTCCAAATGGATGTCAAAAGTGCATTCCTAAATGGTGAGCTTAAGGAAGAGGTGTTTGTTGAACAACCACCAGGGTTTATTTCTTCAACTCAGCCTTCTCATGTTTTTAAGTTGCAGAAAGCTCTTTATGGACTAAAGCAAGCTCCTAGGGCCTGGTATGAGACCTTAGCTAGTTTCCTGTTAGAGCACAACTTTACTAGGGGAGTAGTTGATAGAACCCTTTTCGTCAAGCATCACAAGGACACAATCCTGTTAGTTCAGGTGTATGTAGATGATATTATGTTTGGCTCCACTGATCCCAAACTGTGCAAAAAGTTTTCCAACTTGATGCATTCTAAGTTTGAGATGAGTAGTATGGGTGTGCTGTCTTACTTTCTTGGTCTCCAAGTTAAGCAAGATGCTGATGGTATCTTCATCTCCCAATCCAAATATGCCAAGGAATTGGTAAAGAAATTTGGGATGGCTGATGCTTCAGCAATGCCTACACCCATGGCTACTAATGTAGTTATTGATTCTGATGATCACGGCAAGCCAGTTGATCAAAAGAATTATAGGGCCATTGTTGGTTCCCTATTATATCTAACTGCAAGTAGGCCAGATATAATGTTTGCTACATGCCTTTGTGCTAGATTCCAGGTCAACCCCAAGGAATCTCATCTGATTCTTCTAAAGAGAATCCTGAGATACCTGAAAGGATGTCCAGATCTAGGACTTTGGTACCCAGCTGAGTCAGAATTTGAATTAATTGGATATTCTGATTCTGATTATGCTGGCTGCAGAGTTGACAGGAAGAGCACCTCAGGAACTTGCCAGTTCCTGGGAGAGAGATTGGTCTCTTGGTTCTGTAAGAAGCAGGCTTCTGTCTCAACTTCAACTGCAGAGGCTGAATATATAGCAGCTGCCAGTTGTTGTTCACAGATCCTGTGGATTCAAAACCAGCTTGTGGATTATGGTTACTCACACAAGAACACCAAGATCATGTGTGATAGTACCAGTGCTATTTCTATTGCACAAAATCCAGTGCACCACTCTAGAACCAAGCACATTGAGATTAGGCACCATTTCCTGAGAGATTGTGTGGAAAAGAACAAGATCTGTCTTGAGTTCATATCCACTGAGTTTCAGAGAGGTGATATATTCACCAAGCCTTTAGATGAACAGAAGCATCTGTTCTTTTTAGTTCAACTAGGCATGATTAATGGACGAGACTAAGTGTGACTATATCTGCCTTTGTTGAAATCTGCTTGAAGATCGTCGAACGATGATCGAAGATCGTCGAACGGATTGAGCCTATCGTCGACCTCTGGTTAATGATAGCTTATCTGTTTGAAGATCGTCGATCGACGTTCGACCATCGTCGAACAGGTTGAGCTCATCGTCGATCTCTGAACGATGACAGCTTATTGCGTGTGAAGCCAGAAATAGCCGAACGATGGTTCGACTACTCTGCTTCTGAGCCGATCGTCGAACGGTCGTTCGACTATCGGGTCAAGTATCTTTTTAATAGATCGACTATTTCCGGTCTAATATAAAGCCGATAGTCGACCTAGGTTAAAAGATCTTGTGTTTTATCATCGACGGAGTGTGCCCTTTCGCATTCTGCTTTCCCGCTTGCGATTTCCGGGCGTTTCGTCTTCCTCGTTCTCTGCAGTTTTCTCGAGTTTTCTCCGGCGAATCCATGGCGGTCTCTCCAGCAGTTTTAGCCGTCGTGAAGTTTGATGCAGGATTCAGTGTGGATTTCGAAGCATTCAGCAGCTGCGATGCCGGAATCGTGGAAGTTCTCCAGCTCTGCAGGGATCAGGGTTCAGAGAAGTTGATGTCTGAAAGGATTAAGATCAATATTCCAGAAATCAAAGAATGGGCTTTCACGTCGTCTTCCACAGATGAATCGATGACTGGTACCATAGGCGGAGAAGAAGTTATCCTGACTCCGGCCGTCTTATCTGATGTTTTTGGATTAGTTATTGGTGATGAGGATTATGAGCAAGATGCTCAGGAATTTGGAAGAATGCTGGTTGAGCTGGGACATGCTGAGGGCATTCCCACCAAGCTGCTCAAAGTAAACTTCCCCTTCAAGATCAAGTTCCTCGCTGAGGTAGTCGGAAAAGTGCTTCTGGGTAAGCACTCTGCCCACGACAATATAACAAGGCAGCAATTCGCACTCATGTGTGCAATTGTTAATAGAAAAAGGATAGATTGGGCAGCTGTTTTGTTTGATTTAATCAGGAAGAAGACTGGTAAGAAGGAAGTCACCCTGGGAAGGGTCATTGGAATCTTCCTTAAAGAGAAATACCCTCAGCTGCTAAGTTCAACTGCAACAACAATCAACGCCAGCAAGAAGATGGATCCCCACTTGTTCTCTAAGTGGAAGAGGACGTTTGTGAAATCTGCTCCAGCAACATCTGAGGACACAAGGACTGTATCAGTCGCTCCTCAACCTGTTGAAGCTGGCTCAGCTCTTCCTTCCTCCTCCTCTGCATTGCCGTCTGCCTCAGTTGAAGTACCATCAACTTCTGCTGAGGTACGACCTTCTTCCTCTGCTGCTCCTGAAACAACTACGGTTGTTCCTCTGTCTCCTCCTGCCTCTCCTCTACCTGCTCATCTGGCTAGGATATCTGCTCCTAGCTTTGATTTGTTAGGATCAGAGAAAATTCTTACTCCTCCTGTATCTCCAATTCATTCTCCAATTCATTCCCCAATAAACTCTCCTGCTCCATCTCCTGCTCGATCCCCTGTCCACACCATTTCTCATCCCAGCACCACTACCATATCTGCTGCAGCTCCATCCACCTCACATCCTTCTTCCATTGAGATCTCTCCTGAGCTTATCTCCCGCATTGTGGAGCTGATTACCCCCTCAATCAAAACCATGATTGAAGAGGCAATCGCTCCCCTTGCTGCCTCCATTGATCTCTTATCTGCCTCCATCAAATCCATTTCAAAATCAGCTGAGCCATCTTCCTCTAGGGGCCTGGTTTCAGTATCCACTGAAATCAGGCAGGGGGAGATGTTCAATGAAGATGCCTCAGATCATCCTGCCTCTCCTCCAGCTTTAAAAGATTCAGTCATGTCTGCTCAGGAAGAAATAGTTCCAGATGTTGTCATGACAGCTGAGAAAGAGATAGATCCAACTGAGAAAGAGATAGATCCAGTTGAGGAAGAAATAGCTCCAGCCCAGGAAGAAACAGCTCCTGCTGAGAAAGTTATAGTTCCAGTTCTGTCTGATAAGGATATAGCAGATGGAATCCTGCTATCTGAGATTGCAGTTAAAGTCTGCTTAGAAGATCTTACCACTCCTATGATTGCTAGATTCCTGGAAGGAATCATAACTTCTTATCTGAATGAATCATGGGAAATGGTTAAATATGAAGGTAACTCTTTCATTCGTTTTGTTGATGAGTCGATTAATTTGATAGTTTGTGAATACCTTGAAGGAATGATTCAAGCTTATTTAGCAGATATGTATTCATAATTTTACAGATATTATTAAAGAAGATTTAACTGCTCAAATCATAGCAGTTGTTTCTGAGGCTGACCCAAGTATTTCTGATACTCAAGTAGACCTTGAATTGGAATCCTTCTTAGATAATAAAGAAGATGAGTCTGAGAAAGAGGAAGTCAAAGTTGACTCTCCTGTTCTGAGTTTGGAAGAAGCTCAAGCAAGAGCAGCATGGGAATTAAGAGTTCAATCTTTAAAAGAGAAAGAGAAAGATTTGCAAATTGAAAAGTCAACCATCTGGGATGACTCTCCAGGGTTGGATTTAGACTCCCTTCTGGCTCTGGATGCCATGGAAGAGGAAAGAGAAAAATCTGCTCTAAAGCTTAAAGAAAAGGCTGTCTCAGAAACCTATGATCCTTATGAGAACCCTCCATCATCCCATTCTGATGATGATGATGATTCTGATATTTCTGAGAAGTCAAAGAAAAAGAAATCTGCTGCAAAGAAAAGAAAAGCTGCTCCTCCTCCACCTCCCAGTAAGGATAATGACACTCTCTATTACATTTTGAAGGGCATTGACCCCAAATCCAAGGATTTTAAGCATTGGATGTGGTTTTCGAAGAATCAGCAAAAAGAAAGAAAAAGAACCAAGAGGTATGACAGTCCTATCTCAAGATGGACTCCCAGAGGTCCCCCTCCTCCACCTCCAGGTGCAGGAGCCTCTGGGAACCTTTCAGCTCATCCTACTGCCTCCTCTGGAAAATTTGCGTCTGTTCAGCCCCAGCCAAGACAAGGTTATCAAAGCTCTCAAGGCAAATCATTTTATGGTTCTCAAAGACAAATGAAGGAGGTTGTGGCTCAAAGACCAACCTTTTCCCCACCTCCTTCTCCAAAGAAAAGAATTCCTTCTCCTTCTCCAATTCAGACTGAGGAAACTGTATCAAAAGGTAAATAGTTTACTGTGTTTTAAAACCTTCTAGCAAGTCCCTTTTGCTAAGTATACTCTAATGTCTTATCTAAATATAATAGCTGATGCTGCTTCTCCTGAGCCCGTATATGAAAATCCTGAGCTCGATCCTAACTTTAGGATGGCTCGCTTTCAAGAACTTGTAGGAGCAGCCCAAATAAGAAAAGCAAGAGCCGAAGGTAAAGATACGACTGGTTTTACTACCATGTCAGTCTACAGAAAGAAAGAATTTGAAAAGTTCCAGGTAAATCCTGAGATTTTTGATCCGTCAAAGTACATGGAAAAACATCCTGAAGCTGTTGTCCCCAGAGCTACAGAACTGAAGATCATTGGTGCTCAGGACCTGAAGATGTCAAAGAAAGAATCAGATGACCCTCTAAGAAAAATTTCCTTTGTTTCTAGTTCTTCTGATCCTTTACCAGACTCTAAAGACTCTTAATAGTTTAATTAACTGCTGTGCTATATTTGTCTATCTGATTGATAATCTGTCAGTTTATTGTTAACTATTTGCTGAATTTATTTTTTAGTGTTTTATTGCTAGCTGTTTTAGATTTTGAGAGACTTAACTCAAATAGGGGGAGATTGTTGGTACCCTAGTTTGATTTGAGTTTAGTCCTCTCCTTTGTGCCCCTTGACCCAAGAAATATCTATGGTCAATGGTTAGAAGTCTAGCTGTAGGGTCCTCGCTTTTCCAAATTGAGAATTTGGTTAAGTAGGTTTTTCGTTCGACGATAGTCGAACGCCGCTCGACTATCGTCTATCGGCTGATCGACGATCGTCTATCAGTTGGTCGACGCTTTGTCTGCGTTGATAGTTCGACTATCTGTCCTGATAGATCGACTATCTGTCCTGATAGATCGACTATCTGATAGTTCGACTATCTGTTGATAGGTCGACTATCTGTTCCGCCTTGATAGTTCGACTATCTGTTGATAGATCGACTATCTGTTTCGTCTTGATAGTTCGACTATCTTTTGATAGTTCGACTATCTGTTGCCTTTGATTGTTCGACTATCTGTCCTGATAGGTCGACTATCTGATAGTTCGACTATCTGCTGATAGATCGTCTATCTGGTTTGTTCTGATAGTTCGACTATCTTCTAATAGATCGACTATCTATTTTCTGAGGTAGGTCGACTATCTGCTTGATAGGTCGACTATCTCTGTGCGCTTGATAGCTCGACTATCTGTCCTAGATAGATCGACTATCTGATAGTTCGACTATCTGTCCTGATAGCTCGACTATCTGCCGGGGTAGTTCGACTATCTTTTTCGATAGTTCGACTATCTGGATCGTTCGACTATCTGCCCGACAGTTCGACGATCTCCTGGCGTCGTTCGACGATCTTCAAAGGTCGTTCGACGTTTTCTGTCTGCCTTTGTATTTTGTATTTATTTATTATATTTAATTAATTAATACATTTCTGGCACAGTATTTTAAGCTGTATGATAATATAACCAGGCAATATTTGCTCCATCTCCTTTTGCCTGAGTCAAATCTTTTTAAGATAAAGTTGTTTGTCTTATTAGCTGTCATTTTAATTTACTTTATCTATTGTCAGCCCTTTATAGCCGTTAGACTGAAAAGTCTTCTTTTGCTATAAAGAGATTATTTCTGATGTGACTTTATTTAGTCCTTCTGTTATTTGTTTTAAGCCTGCAGCTTCTTAGAAAGTGGTTTATTCCCTTTATAGAATGTTTTGCTGCAGAGATATTTCTATCTTCTTGATATTTACAGCCCAGGTCTCAAGGCTTAGAAGAAGACAAATAATTCAAATGGAAGAGAGCCGTTGCTTGCTGATGATTATATAAAGAACCCTTTGAAGAAGGATTCAAGCTAGTTAACAGAAGCTAATAGCTAACCAGTTGTTCATTCTCAAGCTCTCAAGCCCTCATCAAGCTCAAGCTTCCTGCTCTCAGCAATCTCTATCTAACTGAGAAGTGTTAAGATCTTCATCTCTTCTTCACCTGAGTTCTCCTGCTTTCAGGAAGTTCAACTCAGAGTTCCTTTGAAGAAGAAGAAGAAGATAGCTGCTTGAAGAACTTTGATTTTATTATTTACTTTCTTCCTGTAGCTCTTTCCTTCAGAACTTTCTGAAGAGTTTCTCTGCACTGAAGCAAGACTTCACCTGGACATTCTTGAGCCAGGGGGAGCCTTGATTCTTTAGAGCATTCTAGCTCAGTGCAAGTTTTTGTGCTTCTCTAATCTATTGTAAAATAGAGAAGACATCTTAACCTTCTTCCCCCTCCTGTACAGGGTTATTACTCCCTTCAAAAGTATCCCTTGGTGGCAGGGCACCTGATCAAAAACCTGTGCTTGGTTTTTAGACACCTGATCAAAAGTCTAAAGGGTTTCTGGATCTACCTGAAACAGATCCTGTTGGTGGCAGGGCACCTGATCAAAAACCTGAGTGGATTCCTATCGTGTGGGTAGAAGAGTGGACGTACCCAAGTTGTTTGGGGAACCACTACAAATTTCCTTGTGTCGTCTGGATTCCACTGTTTAATTCCTGCATTGTGGCTGTGATTAGATATAACTAGGTTGCTAGTTGCTGATTAGGTTTTTCCAAGCTTAACTGTAATTACAGTTAGCTTGTGTTTGTACACATCACTTGTGTTAGGCTTTAAGGTTAAATCAATATCTATAATCTTTTCATTCCGCACTTCACTCCAAGGGAGTTGGGTAGAATATTAAGTTTTGTCTGTGCAAAATTTGATAACTCTATTCACCCCCCCTCTAGAGTAGTATCTATCCCTTCACTTTCACAAAGAAAGCTAGGGCAACTAAATATTAAACCATGATTAAGCAAAAATTACAAAGGAAGAGAGAGAGAGAGAGAGAGAGAGAGAGAGAGAGAGAAAGCATAAAAAAAACTCAAGAAACAAAGGGGCAGCACCTCCCCCTCTCAACCAAAGCTTCCTGAAATGGAGAGGGGGGGCTCAATTTATAGAAAATTTTCTCGGGTTGGTCACGCCCTCCGACACGCCCTAGGGGGGGGCGTGTCAGGGGGGCGTGACAGTACTATGTTGACCTCGGGCTCTGGATTCTGGCGGGAGGGATGATTGCTTCGGTACGTCGGTGGTCACGCCCTAGGTCACGCCCGTGACAGGGGGGGCGTGACAGGCACGTCATGTCCAAATCATTGGTCGGAAATCCGTCAGTCACCGAAAAAGGAGGGTGTCACGCCCATGTCACGGGCGTGGCATGGGGCGTGATAGTACTGTTTGCGTGCTGTGGCGGAACGGCATTTAATGCGGCGGCAGGCTTTGCGGCAGAGGGCGACACACCCATGGTCACGCCTGGAGACACGCCCGGGGAGGGCGTGTCAGGGGCGTGACAGCGGGTTTGACTGTTTTCTGTCCCTTCCAGTAGGTGTCCACGGGATCGGGTGACACGCCCTAGGTCACGCCCAGGGAGGGCGTGACAGGGGGGCGTGACAGGTCATTTTGGCCAAATTTCTAGAAACCTGCAAAAAGACAAGAAAAAGTCAGTGGCAATAATATTTACATAAAAATGATACAAATAAACTAATAATAGACATACTTTGTACAATATAAAATAGAAAATACGATAATAATTTAGGCTACAAAACGTATTATCAACAAGAAAGCTCAAAACATTATTGCCAGTGCACTAGATGATTCAACCTTCTAGAATCTGGTGCATTGCAAGACCTCCAAGGAGATGTGGGAAACCCTAGTTATATTCATGGAGGGTTCAGAAGAGGTGAGGTATGACAGAAAATCCATGCTCAACTAGGAGTATGAGGCCTTCAAACAAGGAAAGTCTGAGGGCATTGCTGAGAACTTTGAAAGATATTTCAGAATTGTAAATGAATTGAGATTATATGGAAGGGTCTTCAACATATATGAGATGAATGACAAATTTCTCAGGTCCCTCACAAAGAATTGGGACACAAAGATTTGTGCCATTATGGCCAAGTTAGCTGAAACTCCTCCTCCAACCCTGTTTGGAAAGCTGCTATCAAATGAGATAAAGCTTGCTATAAGAAAGGAATAAGAGAAGAGCAGTACGTCACAGGACAAGGAGAAGTCTGTGGCCTTCAATGTTGATGCCCCAACCAGGAGCAGAAGGAAGAACTCTCCACTCAGGAGAATTATTGAGTCAGATTATGAGAGCTCAAAGATTAGCACCTCAGACAATAATATGTCTGATGAGGACTTTGCTTCCTTCTCCGGGAAGTTTCAAAAATTCATGAAGAAGGAGCTTAGGAGGAACAACATGCCTTCCTCTTCCTCAAAGCAGATAAAGAGGTTCTCTAAGGAGGACAGGTATGCTCCTAACTCTAGCAAACAAACTTTTTCTAAAGTCATTTGTTTCTGCTACAGCAAACCTGGGCACATAGTTGCTAACTGCCCATTGAAGAGGAAAGAGGAAGGAGAGAAGAAGCACCACAAGGGGAAGAAGAAAGAGAAGTATCTTGCGGCCAAGATGGAAAATACCTGGTTTGACTCCTCCTCTAGGTCAGACATTGAAGAAGAAGAAGCCTATATTGGTCTAATGGATGTTGCTGAAGAGGAAAAATGAAGAATATCCTGCTGCTAGGATAGGAATCAGGGTCCCTCTATCACATTCAGAAAGTGACTCAGAGGTGGATGAAGAGGAAGAAGAAGATGTTCAATGCTATGGATTAATTGCAATGATAGATGAGGAGAGCAGCTAGGATCAGCCTAGATAGGATCAGGTAAATTCTAAATCTCTGCCTTTTATTTCAGTTCATGAGGCTAGCTAAGATTCTGAAGCTCAATCATCAAGAGATGAAGGGGATTCAGAGTCTGAGGATGATGTCAATTCTATAATTGACAAGTATGGAGAACTTCTTTGAGCATTCAAGAAGTTCAAGCTCCTTGCCATGAGACAGGTAAAAGAGCTTCTCAGTCTTAGGAGCAAGTGTGAGGGCAAAGAAAAGGATCTCAATGATATGGCTGCATAATCAACCAAACTCAAGGGGATCATTGATATGTAGTATGTGGTAAGAGTCTCAAATAAGAAACTTATCCAGAAACTTAAAGATGATCTCCTAAATAAGAAATTGCTGGTGGGCAAGTTTTCTAAGCCAAGCACTTTGCTTCCCTTAATTGACACCCTCTTTACCCAAAAGGGTAAGAAAGGGTTTGGATTTAAGGGACCTACTAGACTTCCTAATCCAAAAGGAAAGGGGAATGCACCAGTTATGCCTCTAGCCTCACTGCCTCTAATCTCGTTTCAGAAAGTCCAGTTGCCTTCTAACAGGTATGACCATGAAAGCTATTATGGTCATTGGGAGAATGGTATATCCACTAGTATAGACAAATGTGCCCATAACTAAGGTGTAAGATACAGACATGTGAAGGAATTTAAGGCTGCCCAGGAGGAAATTCAAATGGCCCATCCTGGACCATTTGTTTTTGGTGCCCCAGCCCCAAAACTTAAGGATATTACTGTTATAGGAAATCTGAGTCATCAAGTGAAAGTGAGGAGATAGATCTGACTAACTCTAGGGGGGGTGAATAGAGTATTTTAAAAACTTAATTAGTTTTATAGCAAAATTAAAATAAGTGATAGTAGTATATATATAAAGAGAGGAAGAAAAAGAAACTATCACAACACAACAGAAATAAAGAAAAGAGATAACCAGACGACATAAGAAAATTATAATGGTTGCCCAAAACTGGGTACATCCACTCTTGTACCACCCTAGTAGGAATCCACTAATATTTTTTGATCAGGTGCCCTGCCACCACAAGTTTTTGTGCAGGTGCCCTATCACCACGATATCTATTTTCTAAGGGAGATATAGCAACCATTTAAGTTTTTGATCAGGTGCCTAAAAACCAATCTAAGTCTTTTGATCGGGAGACTTTACAACCAAGTGATAACTTTTGAAGGGAGTTATAAACCCTTTTTATAGTGGGAAATAAAGAGTGATGAAGTTTTCTCTTTCTCAAAAAAACTTAGAAGACTTTAGTGGACTGCTATTGTCGAAGCTCCCCTTGAGATGTTGAATGGTTCAGGAAGAAGAGAGCTTTGCATAGGGTGTAGGCCTTGATGATGATCTTCATAAACTTCTTGGTCTGGTGTTGATTAGATGTCCCTTATGAAGCCTGAAGCAGAAACTAAAGAATTCTAGAAATCTGTGTGTATTATTCTTCTTCAATTTCCTGTGGTTAGCAATTCTTTTCTCTGTATCAGTTGTCTGTAAAAATTCTTTGTGTAAAAGATCTCTTGTTTTTTTGGAAAAGAACTTTTTATATTCTGAGAGGATTTCCAACATTTGAATTTTGAAAGATATCCTGAATTTACTGCTCAGAATCTGGAAGTTCAAATGGCTGGAATTTGTCTTGAATGCATTTCCTCAACTGTCCCAATAAATAAGTCAAGTAATTAACTCTGTGAAATCCATAATTAATGCTGCCAAGCAACGACTATATTCCTTAGAATATAAGCATTAATTATCAGAGAATTACTTCCTTAGAATAATACCAATTTAAATCAAAATGACAGAGAAATCGCCAAAACTGATACCGACAGAATTCATCGACCTCAGGACAGATTTCATCGACCTGAACTCCAAGTTCGTCGAGATGAGAAATTGTCTTCGTCGAGCTCAGCTGAGAGAAAAATATTCTTGAAAGAAACTGCTAAAGCTGAGATCTATGTTTGTCGAACTGAGATGGACTATCATCGACCAGAGAAACTGAGAGAAGAAGGAAGATCGTCGACCTGAGCTCGTATTTCGTCGAGCTCAGCTTAGAGTAAAAACTCTGAGTTCGTTGATAAACGATCGACGATCGTTGAGATGAGTTCGAAGAATGTTGAACTGATTTTTTGAATTCTCAAAAATTGCATATCTTCTAAGTCTGAGTCATTGAAGTCTTCTGAAGGCTGGATCAAAAATTGCTAACCTAGTCAGACTGACCTAGACCTTAGAACAAACAAATTGAACCTAGGCTATACATGATGCGTCAATAACCTATTAGTTAACCTAGGCCAAATCCAAACTGGGGATCCAACATCCAGCAAAAGTAATGACTCAAGGTGAGTCTTCTAGCAAGGCTGAAATGGCAGTTTCTGATGCAATCAAATGCTTGTTAGCTGAAAAGAGACATGCAGCTGGTGGCTCTCAAAAAAGACAAAAACAGTCAGCTAAAAGACTTACCTTCAGTCAAATGGCTGTTGGAAGAAATCAGATACGTACAACAAACAATCTTTCCCACTATTCATGGAGCAGTCCAGGCAAATGCTGGCCCCAAACAGAAAAGGAGATAAAATGTCCATGAGTGCTGGTGTTGTGGTAAAGTGGTCCAATATGCCTAGTTACAAATAACAAAGTCTCATATTGTGTCCAATGGCACAAGAGACTTGTTCATTTGAATTATAAGACCATTGGTCAGCTCTTTAGTGATGAGCTAGTTAGGAATGATCCCAAATTAAAATGCTCCAAGGAGGGTATCTGTACTGCTTGCCAAAAGGGCAAGCAGACTAAGACCTCCTTCAAGAACTTTGGGACCAAGGACTCAGTGAGATGCTTGTATCTCCTGCATATGGACTTTTTTGGTCTTATGCATGTTTAGAGTCTAGGTAGGAAGATCTACACCCTTGTGGTGGTTGATGACTATTCCAGGTTTGTTTGGGTATTCTTCCTTAGAAGAAAGGATGAAACCCTTGAAGTCTTCATGAATTTTATCAGGCAGATTCAGATTGAACTTGCAAGCTCTGTGGTAAAAATAAGAAGTGACCATGGAACTGAATTTCAGTCTACTTCCATGAATACTTTCTGTGAAGAGCAGGGATTCATCAAGAATTCTCCTCTCCAAGAATACTCTAGCAAAATGGTTAGCTGAGAGGAAAAACATGACTCTCATAGAAGCTGGGAGAACATTGTTGAGTGACACTTCTCTCCCTGAATATTTCTGGGCTAAGGTAGTTAACACTATATATCATGTTCTCAATAGGGCTTCTATAACCAAAAGACACAAGAAGACTCCCTATGAGATCTTGAAAGGCAAAAAACCAAACATATCCTATTTCAGGATCTTTGGTTGCAAGTGTTTCATCTTGAATAATAGCAAGAAAAAAGTGACTAAGTTTGCTGCCAAATCCCATTAGGGGATCTTTATTGGGTACAACAATAGTAGCAAGGCATATAGAGTTTATAACTTGAATAATCAAGTTGTAGAAGAATCTGTCCATGTAGTGTTTGATGAGTCAAGCATGAATGACAACAAGCTGTCAAGCTCTTTGCCAAGTTCTGCAAGTACAAAAATTATTATGGAAAATCTCTCCATCAAAAATTATTACCCTGCTGTGCAAAAATAATATGGAGAGGGATGCTGTCCAGAGGAAGCACATACAGTCAAGCTAGAGATGAAGACTAACTAGCTGAAGAAAATGGTGCTCAGCAAGAAGCAGTTAGGCTGCCCCCAAGCAGTTAGATATCTGAGAGAACATCCTCTAGATCATATAATTGGTGAGGCTAACCATGGTGTACAGACCAGAAGCAGGAGTTTCAACACAGCTCTTTACTCGAGCTTCCTGTCACAAGAAGAGCCCAAGAAATTTGAAGAGGCAAATCAAGAACAATTCTGTATTGGTGAAATGCAAGAAGAACTGAACCAGTTCAAAAGAAGCAAGGTCTAGAAGCTGGTTCCCAGACCAGATGGACATAATATCATTGGAGTCGAGTGGATTTTCAAAAATAAACTTGATGAAAATGGCATTATAATAAAGAATAAGGCTTGACTAGTGGCCAAGGGGTACAGACAGGAAGAGGGGATTGATTTTGATCAGACTATTGCCCCAGTTGCAAGGTTGGAAGCCATCAGACTATTCCTTGCATTTGCAGCGTTCCATGGATTCAAATTCTTTTAGATGGATATAAAGTCAGCCTTCCTAAATGGAGACTTGAAAGAAGAGGTCTTTGTAGAGCAGCCTTCAAGTTTTGTAGATTCTAACTCTCTTACTGTTGTGTATAGACTTAGGAAAGCTCTATATGGGCTCAAACAAGACCCTAGAGCATGGTATAAGACATTGTCTAACAAATTCTCAAGGGAAAAGATAGACAATACACTATTCCTAAGGGAATCTAAGGGCAAGATCATCCTAGTACAGATTTATGTTGATGACATAATATTTGGCTCTACTGATGAAAACCTCTACAGTAAGTTTGCAAAACTTATGCAGGGGAAGTTTGAGATGAGTAGTATGGATGAACTAAAGTTGTTCTTTGAAATCCAAGTAAGACAGACTAATGTTGGTCTATCCATATCCCAGTCAAAGTTCACCAAGGAGCTAATCAAGAAGTATGGTATGGAGAATTCTTTCACCATAAGAACTCCCATGAGCTCAAGTATGCCAATAGGAAAATATGATCCAAGGAAACCTACTGATCCAACTTTGTATAGAGGTATAGTTGGCTCCCTTCTCCACCTCACTGCAAGTAGGCCTGACATTATGTATTCAACATGTGTCTGTGCTAGGTATCAGGCCTGCCCTAAAGAGTCTCACTACACTACTGTGAAAAGAATATTGAGATATCTTAAGGGCGCCCTAGATCTTGGCCTATGGTACCATAAGAATAGGGAGTTTGAAATAACAGGCTATTCAAATGCAGATTTTACAGGCTACAAGGAGGACAGGAAGAGCACATCTGGATCCTGTCAATTTCTAGGTGGAAGGCTTGTCTCTTTGAGCAGCAAGAAGCTAACAAGTGTTACTATCTGCACTACTGAGTCGGAGAATATCTCAGCTGAGAGCTGATGTGCTCAGCTGTTGTAGATCCAGCATCCACTTCTGGGCTACAATATTCAGATAAGTAGAACTCCACTCTTTTGTGATTCTAACAGTGCAATTTCTATAGCTAGGAATCCTCTCTCCCATAGAAGGACTAAGCATATAGAAATTAGGTATCATTTCATTAGAGAACATATGGAAAGATAAACATCAGCCTTGAGTCTTTCTCTACAGACAAACAAGTGGTTGATATCTTCACTAAGACACTAGATGAAGCCAAGTTCAACACCTTCAAATTTGAATTGGGTATGTTGAATCTTTGGAGCTTCAATTCTCTCCTCTCCTATATGTTATACTATCTATTTTGAAGGTAGAATAAGTCCCTCCCCAAGATAATGAAGCTAGTGTTCAATAATTGAGGGGGAGCAAGCCCAACAGCTGAAATGGAATTATGTTAAAGAAGGGGGATCAACCCAAGATAGATAGGGGGAGAAAAACTCCACAAAAATCACCCTATTGCAGAAGTCAAAAAGGGGGAGATGAGTTAGGGAGAAGGAAGAATAGACTTGATCAAGACCTGACCAAGCCAAGATGTAGGACGCTCAAAGAAAGGTGGTGCTGAAGTTGTTTCAGCACTAGAAAAGTAAGGATGGCTCACCTAGGAGTGCAACATGCCAGGAGGAGTAAGAATAATTCTCTACAGGCTGGAGTAATGTGGTAACATTTTCAAACTCTAATGATGTTACACAAGTTTTTTTTAAATATACTGTTTATGTCAATGACATGTTTTATTGATCAAGCTAAATTTTGACTTCTTCAAATAAGAGAAGATTGTTGGGTCCATTGATTCCAATGTCCCAGAATTGTAAGAAGTCAAACTGGTCAATGACATACACAAATAATGTATTTGATGTGTGCTTGAGTTCATGCATGCAGGTAGTCCATGATTGGACAGGTGAACAGAAAGAAGAAGCTGGAAGTCAGACAATTGACTAAGGCAAAACCGCTGAGACGGTTGAGATAGCTAAGACAGCTGAGAAGAATGTCTCAACATAACTGCTGAGAAAGCTTAGAAGCTACACACAAAACGTTGAGAGAAGTGTTGGTTCAGCAAAACCGCTGAGATAGAAGACAGTCTCAGCTGTGAAGAAGAAACTGCTGAGATAGTTGAGAAGGAACCGTTGAGATAGAACAGTCTCAGCTGTGAAGAAGAAATCGCTGAGATAGTTGAGAAGGAACCGTTGAGACAAAGCCAGCAAAAATTTTCTAAGTCCTAAAAGTGGAGTTCGTCGAACTTAGTTCAGAGTTCGTCGAGCTCATCTCATAGATCGTCGAGCTCAGCTCACCATTCCTTGAGCTAAAACTCAGAAGCTTGAGGTTCAGAATTCGTCAAGCTCAGATCGCAGTTTGTCAAGCTCAGCTCACAGATCGTCGAGCTCAAGTTAAAGTTTGAAGATTTAGAGTTCGTCAAGCTAAGCCCGGCTTTCGTCGAGCTCAAGTAAAGGTTGAAGATTAAGAGTTCGTCGAGCTGAGCCCGCCTTTCGTCGAGCTCAAGTTAAAGGTTGAATATTCAGAGTTTGTCGAGCTGAGCCCGCCTTTCATCAAGCTCAAGTTAAAGTTTTAAGATTGAGAGTTCGTCGAGCAGAGCTCACATTTTGTCGAGCTACATATAAAGTTGGAGATTCTAAAGTTCGTCGAGCTCAGCACAGAGTTCGTCAATCTCGGTTCGACGATCATCGAGTTAAGTCCAAGTACTTCATGACGTTGCGGGAAAGCTACAGTAGAGCTAGAATCTACTATTTATTTTCTTCTGAGGAAGGTTGTGCTCACCATCCTTGGCTGGGCCCACACTCAAATTCTGTCATTGATTAAAATCTATGGATATAAAAAGAAAAGAGAAAATGAGATTAGGGCAACAATCATAGAAAACAAAAACGAAAATGAGAATGAAGGAGAGGCGGCTGGACTTCATCTTCTTTGAAAAGCTTGAAAGAAAAGTCCAGCAGTGAAAGCCAGAAGGCAAAGATAGCTGAAGCTTCTTCCAGTTCAGCAAGATTGTTCCTTGAAGAACAATTTGGCTGATTCAATCTATCAACAAGAGAAGATAGCTGTGTGAAGGGTTGTAAGCCTTCAATTACAGTTGATGCTTTCCATATAATAGAAAGATTGGTAGTTGTAAAAGAAGACTAATTCCTTCCACAACAAGTAGGATGGATTGATATCTGCTCAGTCCAGTAAGTTAGACTCAGAGATTTTTCTCTGAGTCAGTATTTTAATTTTACTAGTTACTTTCCTGTAGGATTCAGTGTATATGAATCTGAGTGTAGGGCACTTTGTGCCAGAGTGGTAAGTCACTAATTAGTAATTGAGGTAGGTTCCCTGCTGTGGTACTAAGGTAGGATCCAAGTGTGGATCTGAGCTGTAGGGCTTAATTGTCTGATGTAGGAGAGTGCTGCTCTCTGAGGTAGGATCCAAGTATGAATCTGAGCTGTAGGGCTTAATTGCTTGAGGTAGGAGAGTGTTGCTCTCTAAGGTTGGATCCAAGTGTGGATATGAGGTAGGCCTTCCATCCCAGCCTGATTGTAGGGCATAGTGCATGAGGTAGGTGACTGGTGAGTCTCTGAGCTATAGGTGACAAGTGTGTCACTGAGTTGTAGGCATTGGAGGAGGCTGAGCTGTAACTGACTGAAAGGGCACTGAGGTAGGTACCTGGATAGGTACTGAGTTGTAGGAGTGTTGTAGCACTCTGAGAGTAGGGCTGCGTTCCTGAAGTTGTAGGGCTGAGAAGCCTGAGTTGTAGGCCTTAGAAATAAGAATGAGGTAGGTGTTCAGTGGACCACTGAGCTATAGGAGCACTACATGGATCTGAGGTAGGAAGCCTTGTGGTTCTGAGTTTGGATTCTGAAAAGAATCTGTGTGTAAGGATGAGGGCCTGAGGTGTAAGCTCTGAGGAGCATTTTTGTGGAGTTTATACGTTGTCTAACATAAGTTAGAAAGGTGTGAGGGAAAGTGGATGTACCCAATTGGGGAACCACTATGAATACTTGTGTGCTGTGTTGCTTGCTCTTGTTTTTATATTACAGGTAATTAGGACAAGCTCTAGATCACTAAATTTATAAACAACAAAAAGACTTAAGTTGTTTCAAAGACCTATTCACCCCCTCTAGGTGACTAGCTAATCTTGAAGTAATAACTTTCACAGGTGAACTAGGGCATAAAGGTAGGAATCACCTTGGTCTGCTTATAAAACAACCTCATCACCAAACCTAAGGTTTTACTTTAGGGCTTTAAATTGACACCATGACCCCACCATAGCACTCCTAACACTTTGGGAGGTCCATTGGGCCACTAAGGACCCATTGGGGGGCAACCTAAGTGGTCAAGTTGACCAAAGTCAACCCTAATTTTTAAGTGGTCAAAGTGCCCTATTATAGGTGAAGTGACCACCAAGGTGTCAATCCAACCCTACCCAAGTCTTCTTAGACCTTAGGGGAGGCCAATAGGTCACTAAGGACCCATTGGGGTCAACCTAAAAGGTCAAATTGGCCAAAGTCAACTCAACCCTAAAATGGGTCAAATTAACCCATGTAGACCTAACAAAGCCCAATTAACTTGGGATAAGCCCAATTCAAATGGTCCACAAGCTTTAGGAGGCTGATACTTACCTAAAATTCCAGTCAAATTGTGGAGGGGGTGACTAGGAGAGAGAAACCTCATTTTTTCCTTTAATGGGGGAGAGAGAAAGAGGCCATTCATGGCCAAGAAAGGCCAAGAGCCTCCTCTCTTCAATTCCAATAACTTGGTCCATCTCCCCTGATCAATTATGAGGAGATCAACAGCCATGGCCGGCTCCTTTGTGGCTGAATTCAAGGATTTTCAATTCGCCGAAAAGTTCCTTCATGGCTGTGAAAAATGGACAAAAGAGGTAAATAAACAACAAACTTTATTGCTCCAAAAGGATAATTATTACAAAGGTATGCCCCCTTATTTATAGAAACTGGGAGAGGAGAGAGAATTACAACAAATGATGTGGGACTAAATACAACCTGTGCGGCTTATGCGGTTTGACATGACCAAACCGTCAACTGTATAAGAAATAAAACAGCTGGCTACAAAGATGCAATCTCCTAGAGTAAGCCGCTCGAACTGACTTCCTGACCGCAACTACTGCAAGCTATCAGACTGCAATCGCGATCACAACCAGACCGCTGAGTCTACTCTTTGCCAGAACGCTGTGGCTTCAACCAGACCAATGCGGCTACTGTTTTCCAGACCGTTGTAGCTTGAACCAGACCGTTGAGGATACTGTTTTCCAGACTGCTGTAGCTTGAACCAGACCGTTGAGGATACTCTTTTCCAGACTGCTACTGCTGCTGTCCACCAGAACACAAGTCGAGGTTTATCACCAGACCGCCTGACCAGACCGCAAGACTGTTGGAACAATTAGACCATTGCAGTTAGATACCAGGCTGCTCGATCTCTCCAATCTTTAACACTCCCCCTCAAGCTGAAGCATATATATCGGTCATGCCCATCTTGCTACAAGCCTCCTCAGATGGAGTAACTGGCTTGGTGAAGAATTAAGCTAGTTCTCTCTCTGAGGTAACAAATGGAGTGCAAACCTGATTCTTCAAAATCTCCTCTCTAATGAAATGGCAATCAACCTCAATATGCTTTGTTCTCTGATGAAAGAGAAGATTCCTTGAAATATAAATGACTTCTTTGTTATCATAGAATATCAGAAGAGGATGGTCATAGACTTCTCCCAAGTCAAGCATAAGCGCCCGTAGCCACTTTAAATTGCATGTAGTTGAGACCATGCTCCTGTACTCTGCTGCAGCACTTGACCTCGAAAGCACTACCTACTTCTTGCTTTTCCATCTAACCAGGTTTCCTCCTACAAAAGTGCAAAAACCTGATGTAGACTTTTTATCCTCCTTGTTATCAGCATAGCTGGCATCAAAATATGCTTCAACCTTCAGATGACCATTCTTGTGAAACAACATGCCCTTTCCTGGAGACCCTTTCACATACTCCAGAATCTTCATGGCAGAGCGCAGATAACACTCTCTAGAACATTGCATAAACTGAGTGACCTTCCCAACTGCATAACAGATATCTGGTCTAGTAATAGTCAGATATATAAGTTTGCCTACAAGTTGCCTATATACAGTAAAATCTTGGAGAAGAGGAGAATCATCAGTCCAGCCTTTATCATCACCAATAGCCATCAGGCATTGAGCAGGTTTTGTGCCAAGAAGACCTGTCTCCTTTAGGAGATCTAGCGCATACTTCTGCTGAGAAAGAACCATTGAGGTCCTCTATCATGAAATCTAAATTCCCAGGAGGTACTTTGGCGGTCCCATATCCTTAGTGACGAAGTGTTGTCAAATATGTTGTTTTGATAGATCAACGCCCTCCTTATCATCACCTGTCAAAAGAATATCCTCAACGTAGAAAGTAAGAACTACAAGGGCTTTAGTAGTCTTGCGTATAAACAAAGAATGATCAGTAGAGCTTCTAATGAACCCAATAAGAGAAACAACTGCACTAAACTTTTCAAACCAGGCTCGTGGACTCTGCTTTAAACCATAAATAGCATTCCAAAGCATGCACACTTGAGACTCCCCCTGAGCAACATACCTAGGAGGTTGCTCCATGTATACCACCTCTTTCAAATCCCCATAAAGGAAGGCATTCTTAACATCCAACTGAGACATTTCCCAGTGTAACGTCCCAATTCGCGCTAGGCCCCTTGTTTGCGTATTTGAGTCAAGGGGGCTGTGGTGAGCCCAATGGGGGTGTGGGTGAACAGGTGCGGACGTACGGGAAATGAGGAAAACAAGGCAAAATGACATTTCTGGCTGACACGGGTATGGACACGGCCGTGTCCATACCCGTGTGCCTCATAAAAATAGGCTTCCAGTCAGAGAGGTACACGGGTATTGGGACACGGCGTGTCCCTACCCGTGTGCCGAGGACACGGGTCGAGACACGGCCGTGTCTCTACCCGTGTGCCGCAACCCTGACCCGGCAGAAAGTTGTTCTGGGATGAACACGGCCCTAGACACGGCAGGCAACACGGCCGTGTCACCTGAACACGGGTAGGAACACGGCCGTGTGCCTACCCGTGTCTGTGATGTATAAAAAGGAAAAGTTGGAAACCCTAGCATTCATTCCCCTTTCTTCTGCCCCGAAATTCCTGAGAGAGTTCTTGGCTGGAGGAGGAGGAAGAGCTTGCCGGAGCCATCCTTGGAGGAATCAAAACGCCGCCACCGTCAAGGGAAAAACAATGCCGCCGCGAAGGAGTGCGAGGCTCATGGCCGGCCATGGTGGTACCGCTGGACTTGAGGTGAGCTTCCTCCCCTCTCCCTTGGTGCTAGATCTATAGTTATTTTAGGAGAGACATCGACTCCATAGAGTCTTGATGGTGAGGAGGAGAGTTCTTAGGATAAGCCATGCCTAGGTTTTCTAGGCTTAGTTTCCCTCAACCTTCTCATCATTCAAAGTGGAGATGAGAGGGGTTTTCGTTGAGGGTTTGGCTTTGAAAGGAGAAATAAGGTTGGATGTGATTTCTGGAGAAGTTTATGCGAGGTTGTTGCAAGGAAGAAGATGAATGGATGCCGTTCATCTCGCCTTAAGATGCGTGCAGAAATCTGATTTCTGCACGCGGCGACCTTTGTGGCCAATTTCGGAGGTGTTCTGGCCAGATCTGGGTGAACGACTCAACACGAAAGTCGTAGCCCTTGAAATTACCTTTCCAACTAGTGGTTGCTCGTTTCCATGCGATACCGGTAGCCACAGGAAAGCTGGTTCGAGTCCGCTGCGTTCGGGAAAATTCCTGTACAGGAAACTGTTTCCTGTACGTATTCGAGTTGAATTTCTGGTATGTTGCGACCAGATCTGGGCGATCGACTCAACACGAAAGTCGTAGCCCTCGCGAATACCTTTCCAACGAGGGGTTGTGCATTGTGATCGGATTCCTGTAGCTCCGGGAATCCCAGTTTTAGTATCAGGCTATCCTATGTTAATGCACTTGTTAATTTATAATGCTAGCACTCTTGCAATGGTTGTGAATTGCTCATTTGTTATCTTGCTCCCATATATTTATAATGTTGTTGTTACTATAATTTAACATGGTTACTCATTTAGTTGTGTAACAAGGAATAGCAATGTATTGGTGGAGAAATGGAGCGGATGAGAATGCTAGAAATTAAGGGTTGAGAGTGGAATAGAATATATTTATATAGTTGGGTGTTGAACATATCTATTACGCGGAGTGTTGAGGTGAATTCATTGAATAGGTGGGCGTGAATATGATGGACACTATGTGAAGAGTATTTTGTAACCGTAATCCGAGCCCAAGGGGTTTATTAACAACCGATGCTTAGAGTTGTAGTCTCCCTACGGGTAGCATCGGGGGAGTTGTTTTGGGGCATGTGATGTGCGACGATTCATCGTGTCGCGATATTGAGATAATGACTGTGGCAGGTCTACGGGTTCGCCAGTCGTCACACCGATGGGAGCCAATGGGTAGACCTTGTGCGGTAGGGTTAGATACTTGGTGTCCATAACCCGAGATCTCCTCCGCGCCATGAGAACGGTTGGGCTTGCACCTCGTGCGTTTTCGAGGTTCCATCCGGTTCGAAATCAAAGGCCAGGTTGGGCTGTGTTCTTGGTGCACATCTACCCAAGACCCCTTCTGAGCCGTAGTACGCATGTGAGCTCCGCTGTTGTGTTCTTAGCGTTGAGGCGTACGGGGGCCTAGGATAGGTAGTGTGATACCACCTAGTAGTGGAGACGCCCGCTCCACTATCGCCGTCTGGCCACGACAGACGACGCCTGAGAGGTTAGCTACATGCTCGAAAAGTGGGAACTTCTAGTCTGTGTCGACATACCAACTTGCATGTGCGTGCGTATGATTCGGTCATTGCATAACATTCATATCATGTCATTCATTGCATACACAAGATCCTCATCGTATAAGTTTGTATGGGCACTCTTATACGATGAGTTACTTTACTGTTAAGCCGATCCTTAACTTATAAGTTTGTATGGACACTCTTATAAGTTAATTTACTATTCTGATTATTTATACCTGCTGTCATATATATAGATATTTGTAGAACTGCTAGTTGTGTAGCGTAGTTTGTACTTCACCTTATTTACAGTCACCTGCTTGTTTACTTGCTTATATATATATATATTGTACCTGTGTTCCTTTCTCCGCCCGGTGCCGAGGAGTCGCCGGGGGAGCGGATGTGAAGCCACTTAGTCTTATGACTAACGGTTGCTACGTCTTCCTTTTTAGGAGGAAACCCCGCAGGTAGAGCAGCAACGGACTATGCAGCAGGACAGCCAGGCCCGGACGATAGGACCTGAAGTGGTGGTGCCATCGGCACCGTCAGTGACAGTCGTGAGTGTTGTCATGTAGCCGTTTGGCAAAACATTTCTAGACTCTTGTTCTTTTGTACAAGCCTGTTGTGCTTGCTATCTTCCGCTACTTTTGGACTTTAACTTAGCTGTGAACTGAACTGCTTTTAGCTTTACTTTTCTGTTATGGTTGGGTTGGCATAATTGTTGTGATATGGATTGTAGCCGGCGGAATAGGCGTCTTGTGGTAAAGGCTAACCCGTGTGTTAGTGCTACCTCAAGGCGGCTATTTCGGGCATAAGACTCCCCTCGTGCCGTGTGTTGTGTTCCGGGAGGGGGGTCTTACAAATGGTATCAGACTTAGCCGATCTTCACCTACAGCAGTCAGGTAACAATGGGCCACTCCCGTTCGATTAGTCGGTTTGGGGACAAACCGACTTAGCGGAAGCAGTGGTGTGTCCATATGTAATTCACACTAAGTTGTCCAACTTTGACATTAGTTTTAGCCAACCTGACCCTAATCTGTACCTTGCGTATAGGTCCCAGCGCAGGTGGAGCCGGTTGGGGGCACTCCTACCCCTTCCGTCCCTTCACAATTCCAGCAGTCGGAACTGGGACAAACGCTGTCAGCCATATTGGATGCATTTAAAGCCCAGCAAGCTCCGGTGCAACAACAAGCGCCAGGCTCCAACTGGTTGAGCACCTTCCGTGCCCTGTCCCCTCCTGCCTATCTTGGGACAGAATCGCCGGTGCGCACCGAGGAATGGCTTGATACCGTGCAGGAATTGATGGCTGGCATAAGATGTCCGAACAGCATGGCGGTGACATTGGTAGTGACGCTGCTAGAGCTGCACGCCAAAAGGTGGTGGAAGTCCCTCATGGGCTCCACCTTCCAAGGGCGGTTGTACACGGACATCAGTTGGAACGAGTTCACCGAGGCTTTTCTGGATCACTTCATCCCTTCTTCTGCTCGGGATGGACTTGAAGAAAAATTTCTGCAGCTGAAGAAGGGATCGAAATCGGTAACGGAGTACCAGAGGGAGTTCCAACACCTCGCTAGGTTTGCCGATTCCTATGATTTGGACGATAGAGGCTACGCGAAGCGCTTCTACAAAGGATTAAGGGATCCCCTGAGGCAGGCCCTTTTGTTTATAGCCGATGGAAGCCTGGCAGAAATCATTGACATGGCAAAGAGACTGGAGGCGGACCACATGGGATGTGGCAAGAGACCTGCGGAAGGAGTAATTGAAGTCGGCCCTAGTAATAGAAGGCGGAATGATCATGGCAGAGGAAGGGGAAACCACAGAGGCGGTCGGTGGGTCAACCGGAACTATCGGGTGGAGTACCCAATTCCACAACCACTACCTTTACCACCACCACCGCAGCAGCAATATTATCAACAACCTGGGGGCCGACGTGAGGTGATATGTTTTGAGTGCAACCAACCGGGGCATGTCCGGTGAGTTTGCCCGCGACTGATCGGGGATGCTCCTATTGCTCCCCCTCCAGTAGCTCCACGGGGGCGAGGGCACATGCGTGGCCGAGGAAGAGGACCACCTGGGAGAAATCAAGGACATGCACGGGAGCATGTATTCGCATTGGATATGACTCAGGAGAGAAATCCGCAGGAAGTCATCACCGGTACGTGCAAAATTTATTAATACTATATGACTTGTTAGATTTACGATACAAATGTTACGCGCAATTTTGAACGGTGATTACCTTTTTGGAACCTAGGCACTGTCATGGTTAGCGGGAGGCCCGCCTATATGTTATTTGACACGGGTGCATCTCACTCGTTCATTTCGGCGGACTTCGTGAAGGACTTGGAGGGAGTGCAACACTTCACGGGCACTACTCAAAGGGTGCGCCTCCCGGACGGCTCTGAGATGACGTCGTCAGCAAGTTGCGACTTCGACACCCTTATTGGAGGAAAGTTCTTTGAAACTCCGGCTACAGTGTTAAGAATCCCGGAGTTCGATCTCATCCTGGGCATGAGGTGGTTGAACTGGCACCACGCCAGGATCAATTGTGCGGAGAAGCAAGTTATGTTGAGGCATGGAGACTCGGAAGTCATCTTCCAAGGTATTAAATTCGCACCCCGTAAATTATTGTCTTCAATCCAAGTTATGAAATCTCATATGGAAGGGGACGAGGTCTATGTAATTTGCTTCGAGTTGAAGAAATTGACACTAGAAGTCAAGGATGTGCGGGTGGTGCGAGAATTTCCCGAGGTATTCCCCGAGAAATTGCCGGGACTACCCCGCATAGGGAAGTGGACTTCCAAATCAAGCTAATTCCGGGTGCCAAGCCCGTCTCGCGAGCTCCATACCGAATGGCTCCGAAGGAACTTGCAGAGTTTAGAGTCCAGCTTCAGGAATTGGTGGAAGCAGGGTTCGTTCGCCCAAGCTCGTCGCCTTGGGGAGCGCCCGTTTTGTTCGTCAAAAAGAAGGATGGCACCTTGCGGTTATGTATTGATTATCGAGAGTTGAACCGGTTAACGGTGCGGAACACCTACCCCCTACCGCGCATTGATGAATTGTTTGATCAATTGGTGGGATCATATTGGTTCTCCAAGTTAGATCTGCGTTCGGGATATTATCAGCTGAGGATACAAGAAGATGACATTCAGAAGACGGCGTTCAGTTCGAGATATGGTTTGTATGAATTCACCGTGATGCCGTTTGGGCTCACAAACGCCCCTTCCGCCTTTATGAGCTTGATGAACAAGGTGTTCAGCCCTTATTTGGACATCTTTGTCATCGTGTTCATCGATGATATCCTAGCCTACTCCAAGACTGAAGCAAAACACGCCGAACATCTAACTTTGGTGCTGAGGAAGCTAAAGGAGCACACTTTGTTTGCCAAGTTCAGCAAATGCGAGTTTTGGCTTCGAGAGGTCGCGTTCTTGGGCCATGTGATTAGTGGGGCGGGGCTAGCTGTAGATCCGGCCAAGGTGTGGGCCGTGAAGGAGTGGTCGCCATTGAAGTCAGTGGCCGACATACGAAGCTTTCTTGGACTTGCCGGGTACTATCGCAAGTTCGTGAAAGGCTTCTCGAAGATCGCCCTTCCCCTTACTACGCTGACCAAGAAGGGTGTGCCGTTTGAATGGACACCCCAGTGCGAAGCTGCATTCCAAGAGTTGAAGGACAGATTGACGACTGCACCCATCCTAGCTCTTCCATCTGGGAAGGAGGGCTTTCAAGTTTACACGGATGTGTCGTATCAAGGGATGGGAGCTGTGTTGATGCAGAATGGGCATGTGATCGCTTATGCTTCAAGACAGTTGAAGAAGCATGAAGCCAGCTACCCGGTGCATGATCTAGAGTTGGGAGCGGTGGTATTCGCCTTGAAGATGTGGAGGCATTATTTATATGGCGTCCACTGCGAGATCTACTCGGATCACAAAAACCTGAAGTACGTTCACACCCAAAAGGAGTTAAACTTGAGACAGCGGCGGTGGTTGGAGTTCTTGTGCGACTACGAATTCATCTTGAATTACCACCCCGGGAAGGTTAATTCCGTAGCTGATGCCTTGAGCCGAAAGGCACCGGGAACGAGCACGGAATCCCGCTTGATGAGGATGGAGTTAATCCGGACACTACAAGAGATGGAAATCACTTTGGTCTTTAAGAATCAACCGGAAGAGTATACAGAATATTTGGCCGCGATGAGTATAGTTTGCAACATACGAGACCGGATCCGTACGGAACAAAAGAAGGATGCGGCTTTAACCCCGGCTTTCAAGTCAATGGAGGATGGGACTACGGAAGAATACTCCCTAAAAGACGGCCTCGTCCATTTTCGTGGCCGGCTTTACATCCCCGAAGGTGACAATATTCGGGAGGATATTCTAAAGGAGGCCCATTGCTCCAAGTACTCGGTGCACCCGGGGATCGCGAAGATGTACACCGATTTGAGAAAGACAATGTGTTGGCCGGGCATGAAGAGGGATGTCAAGTACTTTGTTACTCATTGTGTGGCCTGTCAAATGGTGAAGGCGGAATGTAGAAGCCCCGGTGGAATGCTACAGTCGTTGCCCATCCCCGAATGGAAATTTGAGGACATCTCCATGGACTTCGTCCACGGGTTACCTCGCTCGCGCTCGGGGAATGATTCCGTGTGGGTGATAGTTGACCGGTTGACCAAGGTAGCCCGATTTATCCCAATGAAGAAGGAGGCGCAAGTGGGCGTCTTAGTGCGTCTTTTTGTGGAACAATTTGTGCGGTACCATGGTGTGCCAAAGACGATCGTCTCCGACCGGGATGGTCGGTTTACTTCAAGAGAGTGGAGGGCTGTACAGGCTTATTTGGGTTCGCGCCTCGCCTTTAGCACAGCCTTTCACCCACAAACGGACGGGCAGTCTGAACGAACCATCCGAACATTGGAGGACCTTCTGAGGTTGTGTGTGCTAGATAAAGGAGAACCATGGGAGAGACTCTTACCTCTCGTGGAGTTCTCTTATAACAACAGTCATCAAGCCAGTATTGGAATGGCACCTCATGAAGCTTTGTATGGAAGGAGGTGTAGAACACCCTTGTCCTGGGTGCAAGACGAAGACCCGAAGACATTGGGAAATGAGTATATTGATGACACGGACGCGATGGTTAGGTTGATCCGGGATCGAATGCTAGAGGCTCAAAGCCGACAGGCGAAATATTACAACGCAAGGCACCGTATGGTGGAGTTTCAAGTGGGTGATAACGTGTTCCTGAAGATTCGACCGATGCACGGAGTGTCGCGGGTACGTGGAGTCAAGAAGCTCAGCCCAAGGTATGTCGGGCCCTATGTCGTAGTGGAAAGGATTGGCCCTCTGGCCTATCGATTGGAGTTACCATCGGAGCTGGAGAACCTTCACGACGTGTTCCATGTATCGTCGCTTCGGAAGGCTTTGCTGTGGCCTGAACAGTATATCCCCACGGCGGATGGTGCCGTGGCGTCTGATAGGTCTGTGCGACTGGAGCCGGTGAGGATCGTTGATAACGAGACAAGAACCTTGCGCCGCAAAAGTGTTCCCTTGGTGAAAGTGCTATGGTCTAATCATGGGAAGGAGGAGTTCACATGGGAGTCAAGGGATTTGATGCAAGGGCGCTACCCGAAATTATTTACCCCAGGTAAAAATTTTATTTGAAAGCATGGTACCCTTTTATGTGTTTCACTCCCATAGCCTTACCCTGATTTCGGGGACGAAATCTTTTATTTTGTTTATAGGATTTGTAACGTCCCAATTCGCGCTAGGCCCCTTGTTTGCGTATTTGAGTCAAGGGGGCTGTGGTGAGCCCAATGGGGGTGTGGGTGAACAGGTGCGGACGTACGAGAAATGAGGAAAACAAGGCAAAATGACATTTCTGGCTGACACGGGTATGGACACGGCCGTGTCCATACCCGTGTGCCTCATAAAAATAGGCTTCCAGTCAGAGAGGTACACGGGTATTGGGACACGGCGTGTCCCTACCCGTGTGCCGAGGACACGGGTCGAGACACGGCCGTGTCTCTACCCGTGTGCCGCAACCCTGACCCGGCAGAAAGTTGTTCTGGGATGAACACGGCCCTGGACACGGCAGGCAACACGGCCGTGTCACCTGAACACGGGTAGGAACACGGCCGTGTGCCTACCCGTGTCTGCGATGTATAAAAAGGAAAAAGTTGGAAACCCTAGCATTCATTCCCCTTTCTTCTGCCCCGAAATTCCTGAGAGAGTTCTTGGCTGGAGGAGGAGGAAGAGCTTGCCGGAGCCATCCTTGGAGGAATCAAAACGCCGCCACCGTCAAGGGAAAAACAATGCCGCCGCGAAGGAGTGCGAGGCTCATGGCCGGCCATGGTGGTACCGCTGGACTTGAGGTGAGCTTCCTCCCCTCTCCCTTGGTGCTAGATCTATAGTTATTTTAGGAGAGACATCGACTCCATAGAGTCTTGATGGTGAGGAGGAGAGTTCTTAGGATAAGCCATGCCTAGGTTTTCTAGGCTTAGTTTCCCTCAACCTTCTCATCATTCAAAGTGGAGATGAGAGGGGTTTTCGTTGAGGGTTTGGCTTTGAAAGGAGAAATAAGGTTGGATGTGATTTCTGGAGAAGTTTATGCGAGGTCGTTGCAAGGAAGAAGATGAACGGATGCCGTTCATCTCGCCTTAAGATGCGTGCAGAAATCTGATTTCTGCATGCGGCGATCTTCGTGGCCAATTTCGGAGGTGTTCTGGCCAGATCTGGGTGAACGACTCAACACAAAAGTCGTAGCCCTTGAAATTAACTTTCCAACGAGTGGTTGCTCGTTTCCATGCGATACCGGTAGCCACGGGAAAGCTGGTTCGAGTCCGCTGCGTTCGGGAAAATTCCTGTACAGGAAACTGTTTCCTGTACGTATTCGAGTTGAATTTCTGGTATGTTGCGACCAGATCTAGGCGATCGACTCAACACGAAAGTCGTAGCCCTCGCGAATACCTTTCCAACGAGGGGTTGTGCATTGTGATCGGATTCCTGTAGCTCCGGGAATCCCAGTTTTAGTATCGGGCTATCCTATGTTAATGCACTTGTTAATTTATAATGCTAGCACTCTTGCAATGGTTGTGAATTGCTCATTTGTTATCTTGCTCCCATATATTTATAATGTTGTTGTTACTATAATTTAGCATGGTTACTCATTTGGTTGTGTAACAAGAAATAGCCATGTATTGGTGGAGAAATGGAGCGGATGAGAATGCTAGAAATTAAGGGTTGAGAGTGGAATAGAATATATTTATATAGTTGGGTGTTGAACATATCTATTACACGGAGTGTTGAGGTGAATTCATTGAATAGGTGGGCGTGAATATGATGGACACTATGTGAAGAGTATTTTGTAACCGTAATCCGAGCCCAAGGGGTTTATTAACAACCGATGCTTAGAGTTGTAGTCTCCCTACGGGTAGCATCGAGGGAGTTGTTTTGGGGCATGTGATGTGCGACGATTCATCGTGTCGCGATATTGAGATAATGACTGTGGCAGGTCTACGGGTTCGCCAGTCGTCACACCGATGGGAGCCAATGGGTAGACCTTGGGCGGTAGGGTTAGATACTTGGTGTCCATAACCCGAGATCTCCTCCGCGCCATGAGAACGGTTGGGCTTGCACCTCGTGCGTTTCCGAGGTTCCATCCGGTTCGAAATCAAAGGCCAGGTTGGGCTGTGTTCTTGGTGCACATCTACCCAAGACCCCTTCTGAGCCGTAGTACGCATGTGAGCTCCGCTGTTGTGTTCTTAGCGTTGCGGCGTACGGGGGCCTAGGATAGGTAGTGTGATACCACCTAGTAGTGGAGACGCCCGCTCCACTGTCGCCGTCTGGCCACGACGGATGACGCCTGAGAGGTTAGCTACCTGCTCGAAAAGTGGGAACTTCTAGTCTGTGTCGACATAGCAACTTGCATGTGCGTGCGTATGATTCGGTCATTGCATAACATTCATATCATGTCATTCATTGCATACACAAGATCCTCATCGTATAAGTTTGTATGGGCACTCTTATACGATGAGTTACTTTACTGTTAAGCCGATCCTTAACTTATAAGTTTGTATGGGCACTCTTATAAGTTAAGTTACTATTCTGATTATTTATACCTGCTGTCATATATATAGATATTTGTAGAACTGCTAGTTGTGTAGCGTAGTTTGTACTTCACCTTATTTACAGTCACCTGCTTGTTTACTTGCTTATATATATATATATTGTACCTATGTTCCTTTCTCCGCCCGGTGCCGAGGAGTCGCCGGGGGAGCGGATGTGAAGCCACTTAGTCTTATGACTAACAGTTGCTACGTCTTCCTTTTTAGGAGGAAACCCCGCAGGTAGAGCGGCAACGGACTATGCAGCAGGACAGCCAGGCCCGGATGATAGGACCTGAGGTGGTGGTGCCATCGGCACCGTCAGTGACAGTCGTGAGTGTTTTCATATAGCCGTTTGGCAAAACATTTCTAGACTCTTGTTCTTTTGTACAAGCCTGTTGTGCTTGCTATCTTCTGCTACTTTTGGACTTTAACTTAGCTGTGAACTGAACTGCTTTTAGCTTTACTTTTCTGTTATGGTTGGGTTGGCATAATTGTTGTGATATGGATTGTAGCCGGCGGAATAGGCGTCTTGTGGTAAAGGCTAACCCGTGTGTTAGTGCTACCGCAAGGCGGCTGTTTCGTGCATAAGACTCCCCTCGTGCCGTGTGTTGTGTTCCGGGAGGGGGGTCTTACACCCAGTCTCTATTAACAGCTACAGAGAAGAGAATACGAATAGTGCTTATGCGAGCAACATGAGAAAAAGTATTGAAGAAATCCACCCCATATGTCTAAGTAAACCCTTTAGCAACAAGACGTGTCCTATACCGTTCAACAGAGCCATCTGGAAGATACTTAATCACAAATACACACCGACATCCAACCACAAAAATTCCTAGAGGTGGGGGACAAGTGTCCAAGTCCCTCTCTCAGTTAATGTGCTCATTTCTTCATCCATAACAGGTTTCCACTGAGGAATATCAAGAGCTTCTTAATATGTTTTCGGAATGGCAGTGGAAGAAATCGCAAGAGCCAAATGCTTGTCAGTTGGGGAAAGCTGAGCATATGAGATAACCGCATCAATCAGATACTGAATACATTGGCAAACACCCTTTCGCAGGGCAATTGGAAGATCAAGATCTCTACTTGCTAGAGGATACAATGTACTGGCAGAAGAAAGATGAGGCTCTAGAACAGGCATAGAGGGTTCCAAGGGCAACACAACAGGCTCCCGAGAAAGAGACGGAGCACCAGGAGGAGATGCGAAAAGAACAGGCTCTGGCGGAGGTGCCAAGAGAATAGGCAGGGAAGAAGAAGTATCGGCAGAGACGAGAGAAGAAGGAGGAGAGAAATATGGAGTATCTTCAAAGAAGGTAACATCTTCGGAAACGTACTGTTTGCGCAGGAGAGGATCAATACATTGATACCCCTTTTGAGTAGGATAATAGCCAAGGAATACACATTTAACTGATTGGGGAGAAAGTTTGTCCCATCTAGGAGAAGGGCGTGAACAAAGGCCGTACAACCAAAGGTTTTAAGGGGCAAAGGAAATGGTTCAGCCTCTGGATATAAGACTGAAAAAGGAGTCTTACCCTGAATAACAGACAAGGGAATACAGCTAATAAGATAGCAATAAGGAAGAACTGCATGACCCCAATAAGACCAAGGGACATGCATTTATAAAGAAAGACTGCGAGCAACATCCAGAAGATGATGTTTCTTGCATTCAACAAAGTCGTTCTGTTGAGAGGTATATGGACAACTTGTTTGATAAATTAAACCCTTGCTCGCACAAAAAGAAGAGAATTGATGGCTGACATATTCTTTTGCATTATTAGTACAAATAACCTGAATGGGCACACAAAACTATATGAAGACCTCATTATAAAATACAGTAATGATAGAGAACAGTTCAGAACGATCCTTCAAGAGATACAACCATGTTCATCTGGAGAAATCATCAATGAATGTGAAAGTACAAGCTTCCGCGACCAATAGTAGTAACAGGAGGACCTCAGATGTCAGAGTGAACAAGTTAAAAAGGACGCGAAGAAAAATGGCCCGTTCGAGCTGGGAAAGAAGAGCGATGATGTTTGCCCAACTCACACGCTTCACAATTCAAAGGCAAATCGTCGAAAGGAAGGTCTGGAAAAAGTTGATGAATGAGGCAAGAAGGAGGATGACCAAGATGACGATGCCACAGCTGAACCAAGGAAGAAGAAGAAAGAGCAACATCGTGGTCAAGATAAAACAGGCAACCACGAGTAGTACCGGTAGCAATCGTAACCTTAGAGACTGAATCAGAGAAAGAACAAGTGGTGCCAGTAAAAGTAACTGTGAAATTTAATTAGGTGCAAAGAGCATGAACAGAGAGTAATTTGCACGGGAAAGTAGGAACATAAAAAGTGTCCTCTAGCAGTAATGACGAAGAGAGATGCACAGTGCCAATACAATGTATAGGAGTAGAGGTCTCATCAGCAATAACAATAGGAGACAACCTGTTTGTCTCAAGAAAAGAGGAAAACAAACGAGAGTTGCCAGTCATGTGATAAGTGTCACTCGAGTCAATAAGCAACTTATCTAAGGAGACCACAAGAGCACGAGTGGTAGAAGAGAGAAGAGAAGCCATCCGCAAGAAGAAACTGGAAAGCAGAAAGACTAACCGCACGGTTAGAAACAAGCCGCACAAGGACAAGTCAATAAAGAAGGAGCAGGAGAAAAATGAGAAACCGCACGATCACTGTACAACCCCATGTTTGCCGAGTGGGCCCACGACCCTAAGAGAGCAAATCGGGGGAGCCCGCCCGCGTCAGAAGAGTAAGAACGCGGACTCAGAACGACCAACTCGCTCTCTCCAATGCTAGGCAGACAAGTTGCGCGAGCTGGTCAATGCAGCCCGTGCCCCCCTCGAGTTCGTTGAACTCATTATCTCTTTCACCTAGCTTGTACCCGCTTGGAGTTCATCGAGCTGGGCTTGGCTTTCGTTAGCCTAAGACTCGTGCCTGCCTGGAGTTCGTCAAACTCAATCTCTCTTCTGCCCAGCTCGCGCCCGCCTGGAGTTCATCAAACTCAATATCTTTGGGCTCCGGAGGTAACAATATTAGAGCGGCCTGGCTCGCGCTCGCCTATAGAAGGAAGGCGGGGGGAAAACTAGGTTGTGTCTGCTTCAGCATCCGCCATCTCGCACTCGCCCAGGGAACTCGGCAGACAGTAAGTGAGCTGGACTGGTCGGGCCCGTGTCCGCCAAGGTTTGGGGAGGCGGGGAGTGCAAGCCCCATCAAGCACTTGCCTCCCCAAACAAGTGGAGGCCTCAGAATCCCGTTCGCCTTGTGCTCTGTGATGTGTTTTTACCATTTTGCCCCCGCTAGCCAGCCCATAACTAGTTAGAACAACATAGTTACGCTATTGGCAGACCCAGTTGGGCTGCACATAGCTGTTCAGAATAGTAGAGTTTGTCTATTTGCAGGCCGATTTAAAAAACCTATAAATAGACCCAAGGGGTACCTCATAAAGGCATGGTTACTTGTCTTCCAGTCTTCTAGCGCTTTCTAAGGTTTCCTTAGCTCGACTCTTGGATAGGTAGGGGAAGTGCTCTAAGATCTTCCGGGTGTGTGGTGGGACCTCCGCGCCGAGCCCTTGGGTCAGTTCTTTGTTCTTTTCCTTATCATTTTGCTTGCAGGAGAGAAGTAGGTGCGCGATCACCCCTTCCTCAAGGGTGAACTCCACAGTGACCGATTCTTCAGTTTCAACATTCTGGTGCGGTGAGCGTGGATCGTGGTTAGCATAGAAAAATCTACAGTAGGCTCGATGATGGGAGGAGAAGGACAAGGCTCTAATAGGTCTGACTCACCCCCCCCACCTCTCGCCACAGTGGGGATGTTCGAAGACTTCAAGTGATAGGTTCTTGGGCTCATCAGGTTCGCACTCGACGCACATGTCGAGTTCTCGACTCCAGCGGCTCCAGTTCTCGCAGACCTGACTTTATGCGATGACGCTCCAGACAGGCGGGCTGGGAAAGATGTTGTAGAGGAAGGAAAAGGCGGCAAGATCCCCGGGTGTGTACTCTTCCCATGCTCGGCAAAAGGAGGCAGGTTTGGAGAGTTGGGGGTGTTAGACCCCCCAGCTCGCTCAGTAGTGGGAGACAGCCCCTTCAATGTGTTGGTTTCTTCTACCCCAGTTCCAGAGGAGTTCAGGGAGCCCGAGATGTCCTACTATATCGAGAAGGGAGACCCGGTCTAGCACGTCCAGTGGTTCGAGGATGTAGTCTCCTTCTGAAAAATATTGAATGGGTTCAAGTGCAGGCTCTTCGCCATCACTCTCAAGGAGAAGGAGAGAGAGTGGTTCCACTAGCTACCGACCAGCTCCATTTACTGTTTCAAGGATTTGCGTCAGGGGTTCATGTTGAGGTTCGCCACCTCAAAGAGGAGGAAGAAGGAGTCGGAGTCCCTAATCCATATCTAGTAGGGGATGAAGGAGACCTTGGGGAGCTATGTGGACCAGTTCCATGAGGAGGTGACCTAGGTCCAAGAGATGTCGGGTCACACCCTGATGATTGACTTCACCCTCGGGCTATAATAGGGTTTCTTCAGAATGGAACTGAAGAGGGTGTCACCCCTCTCCTATGAGGAGCTAATGGAGAGGGCGGCAATAGAAGTCGATGGGGAGGCATCGATTCCGGAGTTTGCCCAAAAGTTGGCCAGGTGGGCCATAGAGGAAGAGAGGCCAAGAGGTGGCAGAGGTCAAGAGGAGAGAAGGGCTGAACCCCAGCAGAGGGAACAACAGTAGCAACAGCCTAAGTGGGGGCACCAAGAGCCGAACAATTAGCGAGGTTCGAGGCCAGAGTTGCAAGACTAGGGGCCGCAGAGAGGTTTCTAAGGAGGAGACAATCGCTAGGGTGGTCAAGGACAATTTTACCCTCCAGGCGGGAGGCAGGGCCAGAGACCACCTCTCCCCGACCAGAACTAGGCTATGGCTATAGCCATGAGGGAGAGGAGGAGAGCAGTGTAGAGGAGGAGAAGATAGGTTAGGGTGGAGTTGCCCTACTGCAACTTCCATAAAGAGGAGAGGAATGCCACGGCCACGTGCCCGAAGTTCCTCGAGATGAGAGGAAACAGGGAGCAATAGCAGCAGCAAGACCGCCAGGGAGTGCGGATCGAAGAAGTCCTACCTCAAGTGGATGGGGGTCGAGGCTTCCTGCAAAGAAAGTCTCCACAATATGTACCGCCGGAGCATTGGATCCACATCCCAGACTCCACCCCTGGAAGAGAAGATCACCTTATCGAGGATGGATATGGCGGACCATGTGGACCCCTTCTACGATGTACTGGACATCCAAACAGCGATCAAGAACTTCACCGTCTTCCGGATCCTCATCGATAACGGGAGGTCGGTCAACGTCATCTTCAAGAAGGTATTTTACGCGATGAAGGTGGAGGCCAAGAGGGTGCTAGCCTCAGATGGACCCTTTTTCGGGTTCTCGGATGAGAGGAATGAGGTAGAAGGGGGAGTGGGCCTCCATGTCACCCTGGGAGGGAAGTCCTACACCTGCAGCTTCGTCATTGTGGATGCCCCCAGTAGCTACATTTCCATCTTCGGACGACCCCTCATCAGTGCATTCTGCTCCATTCCGCCATCCTTCCTCCAATGCCTAAAGTTCAATGCCGAGAGGATCCAGGTCCGGGTTTGGGGTGACCCCAAGGTGGCAAGGGAGTGCTATGTCAAGGTAGTGAACTCCATCTCATGACAGTAAGGCGCTGAGGAGATGGAGTGATGGATGAAGGAGGCGGAGCAGGAGGCAGGAGTGAAGATTGAGGTGGAGGAAGACCGCACCCGGGTGGAGGTGGCGGAGGAAGTCCTGGAGCCGACATGGGCAATGGTCGTGGAGGAGGCGGAGGAGGAGATTCTTGCCCCAGTAGGGGAGGATGCTGGAGAAAGGGGTGAGTTGTCTCGTCTGGAGGCTGCAGAAGAGGTGGCAGAGATGGAGGTTCTCACCCTCGGGGGGAGGGTGCAAAAGGTCCACATCAGCGGGGGGCTTACCCCATCTGATCAGGAGAGGATGCTGGGGTGCATCCAAAAGAATGTGGACATCTTTTCCTAGAGCATCGCGGAGATTCTAGGGATCGATGAAAACGTCACTTGCCACCGCCTCAACTTGGACCCGAAGGCTCGCCCCATCCAGCAGAAGAAGAGGTCCATTGCGGACAAGCTAGTCAATCCAATCAGGGAGGAAGTGGCCAAGCTCCTCAAGGATGGCTTTGTATCCGACATCCAATACCTCGGTTGGGTCTCCAATGTAGTAATGGTCAAAAAAGGAAATGGGCGGTGGCGTATTTGTATTGATTTTTCTTTACTTAATAGATCGTGTCCTAAGGACTGTTATCCCTTTCTTCGGATTGACGTGCTGGTTGACTCAACTGGTTGTTTTCCTGTAATGAGTTTTCTAGATGCTTTTTCAGGTTATCACCATATCCGGATGCACCACCCAAACATCAAGGATGTCTCCTTCATCACAGGGGATGGGTGCTACTGCTATAAAATGATGCCCTTTGAGCTAAAGAATGCAGGGGCAATGTACCAAAAAATGATGGATAGGTTCTTCCGAGAGCAGAAGGGAAGGAACCTGGAGGTATATGTGGATGACCTCATGATCAAGAGTCGAGGCGTGGATTATCATCTCCGGGACCTAGAGGATACCTTCACCACCTTACGCAAATATAAGATGTTGTTGAACCCCCTAAAGTTTGTCTTCGGGGCAAGCATGAGCAAGTTCCTAGGCCATCTCCTTACCCATGCAGGTGTAGAGCCCAACCCTGACAAGGTGAGGGCAATCATGGAGTTAGGATCACCTCGAAACACTAAGGAGGTGCAATGGTTTACAGGGAAGCTGGCAGGATTGAGCAGGTTCCTCTCCCAGGCCGGAGAGAAGTGCTCCCCCTTCTTCAAAACTTTAAGGGGGGGCCAAAAGTTTGAATGGTCTAGGGAGTGCGATAAGGCATTCAAGGACTTGAAGAGGCAATTGACTCAGGCCCCTGCTCCAAGGGCCAAAAGAGGGGGAGGACCTATCTTTATATCTAGGGATTGGAGTAGAGGCCTTGAGCTCCGTCCTGGCTCGGGAAGAGGGGAAGAAGGAACTCCCCGTTAGGTCCTGAGGAAGGCAGAACTCTGGTATCCCATCTTGGAGAAGCTGACCTTCGCTCTGGTCATCTTAGCTCGGAGAATCAGGCCCTACTTCCAGGCACACTCGATCCGAGTGGTGACTGACCATCCCCTCCATAACATCTTCGAGGGGTGGAGCATTCGGGCAAGTTGGCTAAGTGGTCTGTGGAGTTGAGCTAGTTCAATATCTCCTTTGTCGCCTGCCTCTCGATCAAGGCCCAAGCAATGGCCAATTTCCTGACAGACTATGTAGTCGAAGTGGAGGAGGCGAAACTCACTCACCAAGTTCCTTGGAAGGTGATGGTAGATGGTGCTTCAGGGAGGCATTCCCTGCGGGTGGGGTTGATCTTGGAGAGCCCTCAGGGAACAAGGATCGAGCAAATGGTGGTGGTGCACTTTCCCATCATCAACAACCAGGCTGAGTACGAGGCGGTGATCGCAGGGCTACGCCTAATCAGGGAGCTGGGGGTACTTGATGTGGAGGTCCTCACTGACTCTATGGTGGTGACTTCCCAGATCAACAGGGAGTTTGAGGCAAGAGAGCCTACCCTCTAATTATATTTAGAAAAAGTAAAGGGGATCATTGGCACGCTCCAAACTTTATCCTTCCGGCACGTGCCACAGAGGAGAGCGAATAGGAGAATTGACTCGCAAAGCATGGCCTCCAGGTGGGTGCACAATTTCCGACCTGTTACACCCTTCCATCGAAGAAGGAGAGCTGATGGAGGTGGATCAACACCCCTCGTGGATGGACCCATTCATGACCTTCATTTCCACAGGAGAATATCTAGAGGGGATGGACAAGAAAAAGTTCACGCATAAGTCAGCATACTATCTTTTGTGTGACAGGCAGCTATATAGAAAGATCCTCTCCGACATGTTGGCACGTTGAGTGGTTGAGAGGGAAATCCAGAGGATCCTGGAGGAAGTCCACTCAGGGGAGTGCGGAAGCCACTCAGGGGGCAGAACCTTGGAAGGAAGAATCATCAGACAAGGGTACTTCTGGCCGACCCTGAGCCATGACGCCATAGAGTTTGCAAAGAAGTGTTGTAAGTGCCAGTTGTTTGCCCCCCTCCAACTACAGCCGGCTCAGCGCCTCAGGAGCATTAAGACACCCTAGCCCTTTATAATATGGGGAATGGATCTGGTAGGGCCTTTCCCTAAGGACAGAGGGCAGAGGTGATTCTTGTTGGTCATGTTCGATTATTTTTCTAAGTGGTTAGAAGTTAAGGCACTGACCAAGGTGACCTCCCAAGTAATCCAGAATTTTGTGTGGGGGGGGGGGGAAAATCATCTGCCAGCACGGGTTGCCCCAGGCAATTGTCACGGACAACAGGCCTCAATTCGTAATGCCGAGTTCATCAGTTTTTGTCGGCAACTTGGGATTGTCCTCGAGTTTGCTTTGCTTCACCACCCGAGGAGCAACAGGAAGGTGGAGGCGGCGAAAAAGATCATCATCAATCTCCTCAAGAAGAAGGTGGAAAACTTGTAGGGTAGTTGGGTGGAACAACTTCCTTCAGTTCTTTAGGCCCTTATAACAACTCCAAACATCGCCACAGGGGAAACCCCCTTCAAGCTCTCCTATGGATGAGAGGCACTACTCCCTGTAGAGTTCGAGGTTCGTACGCCTAGGGTAGTTGAGGAAGTGGAAGGAAGGGAAGAATGGAGAGCCAAAAATGAAGCGGAACTATGGATCTCTCTAGACATAGTGGAGGAGCTATATGACCTCTCCGCCATCCGGCAAGAAGAAGTGAAGAGAAGAATGGCTAAGTACTTTGACAAGAACGTCAAGGTCAAATAGTTTGTGGAAGGGGACTTGGTCCTGAAATAGGTGAATGTTGCGGGGAGATCAGTTACTATGGGGAAGCTCAACCCCAACTGGGAAGGTCCATACATTTTATAGGAAGCATTGAGGTCAGGATTGTACCGCCTTTCGAATGTGGAAAGCGAGACCCTAAGTCTCACCTGGAGTGGTGACGACTTAAAACATTTTTACACTTGAGTCCTGTAAGTAGTGTTCCATTTTCTAATACAAGCTTCTCGATATGCTTGTGCCCCTATAATGATTTGTGCCAAACCCCGAGCAGATCCCGCTGCCAGGCTCTCACCTAGCTGGCAGGGATGGATGTCACTCGGTGGAGTCTACCTAGACCCCGAGCAGATCTTGCTACCAGGCTCACACCTAGCAGGTAGGGCTGGATGCCACTCGGAGGAGTCTACCCAGACCCCGAACAGATCCCGCTGCGAGGCTGTCACCTAGTTGGCTGGGCTTGATGTCACTCGGAGTAGTCTACCCAGACCCTGAGTAAATCCCTCTACAAGGCTCTCACCTACCTAGCACGATTGGATGTTACTCGGAGGAGTCTACCCAGATAACGAGTAGATCCCGCTGCCAGGCTCTCACCTAGTGGGTAGGGCTGAATGTCACTCAGTGGAGTCTACCCAGACCCCGAGCAGATCCCGCTTCCAGGCTCACACCTAGTAGACAGGGCTGGATGTCACTCGAAGGAGTCTACCTAGACCCGAGCAGATCCCGTTGCCAGGCTCTTAACTAGCTGGCAGGGCTGGATGTCACTCAGAGGAGTCTACCAAGAACCCAAGAAGATCCCGTTGCCAAGATCTCACCTAGCTGGCAGGGTTAGATGTAACTTAGAGGAGTATACCCAGACCCCGAGCAGATCCCTCTGCCAGGCTCTCACCTAGCTGGCAGGGCTGGAGGTCACTAAGAGGAGTCTACCCAGACCCCGAGCAGATCCCGCTGCCAGGCTCTCACCTAGCTGGCAGGGCTGTTTGTCACTCAGAGGAGTCTACCCAGACCCTGAGCAGATCCCGCTGTCAGGTTCTCACCAAGCTGGCAGGGCTGGATGTCACTCGGAGGAGTCAACCAAAACCATTAGCATATCTCGCTGTCAGGCTATCACCTAGCTGGCAGGACTGGATGTCACTCGGAGGAGTCTAACCAGACCCCGAGCAGATCCCGCTGCCAGGATCTCACCAATTTGGCAGGGCTGGATGTCACTCAGAGGAGTCTACCTAAACCCAGAGCAGATCCCGCACGCAGACTCTCACATAGCTGGCAGGGCTAGAATTCACTTGGAGGAGTTTACCGAAACCCCGAGCAGATCAGGCTTCTAGGCTCTCACCCAATTGGCAGGGCCGAATGTCACTCGGTGGAGTCTTCCCGGACCCCAATTAGATCCCATTGCGAGGCTCCCATCAAGCTGGTAGGGCTTGATGTCACTCGTGGGAGTCTACCCAGACCCCAACTATCCAGCAGGATAGAAGCTCTTGGTGAATGCGGCGCCCAAAGTAAGGACCACGACGCTCAAACTATGGAGGCAAAAATCACAAGGTCGCCAAGATGACCTTAACAGGTCGGCGAGCCAGAAATGCCAACTCAAGCCAATGGTTCGGCGAGCTCCTAGAAAGCAACCAAGAAGGCGAGAACTCAGACCGTATCGCGACCCCACGGAGCCCATCTTGTGTGGAGCCAAACAGCTCGGGTGCGAACCAATTCATCTCGCCTGCTTTGCCTCACGAATTGCACAGCAAACCCGGACGAAGGATGTGTATCGCAGTTCACGGTTCGGCTAAATGGCGCTCCTATATTTCCTAAGATAAGTCCCGAACAAACACCCCACCTAGCTCACAAGCTGCGGGAAGGGAGACAACGAATAGAAGAATTAAAAATAAACAACGAGTACAAGAAAGAAAAGACAGATTTACACTACAAAGAAGAATCTTTACAGAACAGTTTCAGAGAGTACGTTTTATTGATCAACAAAAATTTCTAGTCCTGGGCCTAGGCCCGTGCTCATGTTACAACAAAAATATCTTAGGCGAGGCGCGAGTATCCATTAGGGTGAGCCCTCGAGCGACGAGTTTTCCTAAATGGGATGGAAGGGCCCATCGCCCAGTTTCGGTACAAGAAGGAATAAGGACGGTACCACGTCGCTCGCAGAAAGGCCCTCGCCCTCACTCTTGATAAGGTCAGCTCGCCGCAACATCTATAGGGTATACTTCGCTCCACTGACGGCATTCTTCTGCATCATGACCTCTAGCTCATACTCAGTGTAGTGCGCAAGCTTGTATCCGCTACTGGAGGGTGGAGGGAGAACCGCTGTGGCCTCCAATTCACGCACCCGCGCCTGTGATGCCTCTCTTTCCTTTTCACGGGAGGAAATATGGATGCCTAGACGGCTGACCTTCGCTGCATCCTACGAGAAGGGATGGGATGAGATAAACTTGAGAAGAGGAGAGGCAACCCGTAAGGGATGAGTGCGAGTCGAGGGACTTACCGCTCCCCCCCAGTATTGGGAAAGGGCGGCATCGGCTGTGTCTGCGCGCTTTCTCTGGAAATCCACCTCCTTCTTGGCGAGCCGACGAGCTTCCTCCTTCTCATTGAGCAGCTTTTTGAGCGATGGGGCATTCTTCTCTAGTTGGGTTAGCCGCCTTCCCATCATATGGGCCAGCTCCAGGCCGTAGAGCTGGGCCCGCGCGCTTTCGTGCATGAGGACCCGCATGGCCTCCTCGTCATAGACCTGAAAGACTTTGTTTCAAGAGCCTAAACACCTAGAGGGGGGGGTGAATAAGTTCTAATCTTTTTGAGTATTTTTGATTTTAAGGCAAACAGATATTTGTAACTTTCTTTAGCATAGAATAATTCTATCTACAGAAATAAAATGCAACACAGTAAACACCAGATCTATAGTGGTTCCCCAAGATATGGGTACATCCACTTTCCCCTTCGCGTATCCAGCAGATAACTGGATTCAGCCTAACTTCCTTCCACTTGCTCAGATCCACAGATCTTATAATCTCAAAACCATAGATGGTTCCTACACCTCAGACTCAACACAAGTCCTACCTCAGATTCTTCTCCAGAATCCTACCTCAGGCCTCAGCCCTACCTCAGCCTTTGTAATTAGGCTTACAACTAAGACTTACCACAAGTCCTACCTCAGGCACACAACCTTACCTTAGCCTTTATAATTTTAGACTTACAATCTAAGATCTAGAAATAGATCATACAAGAATTTGTGAGTAATAAGTATCAAAAAACATCACCAGCTAGATTTCTCTGTTGATGTTGTCTTCTTGATCAGTTCTTGAATTGATTGATCCTTCTGATCCAAACTAACTTAGCTTTTCAAAGCTTCTTGATTAGAACAAAATAAGTTGGATCTTCTCTGTTGATGAAGATGATCTTCAATCAGCTTCTTCCTTAAATTCAGATAGAACTCTGAATCTTTCTTGTAGACAGCCCTTGATCTGTCAGAAATCTTCTTACAGATGCTTCACGTTGTTGTGTTTCTGTATTATATCATATCTCTTGTCATTTCCGGTCTTGCTCTTTTATAGAGCTTGCTCAATGATTACCGACTGATCCGGTTCATAACAGACTTCTGACAGTTCTGACACTGGTGTCAGACCGGCTAGTTATGACAGCTGTCAAGTCACTAGTCACGTCACCAGATACTTTTGTGTCTTTCCAACTCAGCACAGAACACTCAGCAGACTTCTCCACATATGTCGAAACATATAGGCTAAGTGTCGACACAATTCTTCAAGGTGTCGACACAAATACTCCAAGTGTCGACACAAGTCTTCATGGTGTCGACACAATTACTCCAAGTGTCGACACAGTCATACTTCTACTTCTCGACAATGCTTTTTGTTGTATGTATCGACACAACTCCTATGTGTCGACACATCAGCTTCTTATCTCGACATTTCTTTTACAGACAGATTACGTTGAGTGTTTTTCAAATGGCGTTGAGTGTGTGTCGACACAATTACTTCTGAACTCGACACAGCCTTCTGAGAGTTGATGTATCGACACAAGTCCTGTGTGTCGACACAATTGCTTTAGGTGTCGACATAGCTCCTGAGTGTCGACTCATCTTCTGATTTAAGTGTCGACACAATTTTTTTTTAAGTTGTCGACACAATTCTGGATGTCGACAAAATTGCTTATTTAGGTTTCGACATAGCTTTGAGTGTCGACACATCTTATTTATAAGTGTCGACACAAATTCTGGGTGTCAACACAACTTCCCTGAGTGTCGACACAATTTGCCTGTGTGTCGACACAGCTTGCCTGAGTGTCGATACAAGTTTCCTGAGTGTCGACACAGTTTCTTCCCAAGTTTCGACACTTGTACTTAGAAAATTTTCTTTGAAATTTTTAAACCTGCACAATGAAACTCAAACTTCTATCAAATACATATTGATGCATATCATTGACTAAGTTGTGGCTTCTCCAAATCTAGTACACATTTTCTAATGTACCCAACAATCTCCCCCTATATGGAGAAGTCATAACCTCTAGTCAAAGATATACATCTCTTAAGATAAAACAAAATTATAATAGAAGTAAAAACATTTCAGAGCAGGATATTAATTAATCAATGTAAACAACAAACACTTAATACTGAAACAGATTTCATTAATCAGAAAAACTTTGGTTTACATGAATTTCTTATAGAACAAAAGAAATAAATGAGTACATTGTTCTAATACATAAACCTAGCAATCCTATTATTGACTAGGCTCCTTAATAACTATTCCTTTGCAAGGCTTGATTTTATCCTGCACATAAGGTTCAGCATCTTCAGCTGGCTTTTTCCCTTGAGAGCTTTCTTCTTCAATTCTTTAGCTTTTATCTTCTGTCTCTCAAAATAGTGGAAAGGTTTGGGGAAGTACTTGCTTGGCTCTTGAGCATTAGCAGGTAGCTTCCCAGCCTTAGCACTTCTTCTATGCTGAAGAATTGCCTCTTGTCCAACTTGATATTTATTCCATTCTTGCTCAGAATACCACTTACCCCTATCATGGGTTTTTTCCTTAACAGCTTTCCAGGCAGAAAGAATGATATTTCTAGAAGTTTGGCTCCACTATTCAAAATCTGGCATCAGCTCAGTCTGCTCTCTGAATCTCTTCTTGGAAAGTTGAGCTTCTTTTTGAGATTTCAATGCAGCTTCTGACATTTCAACCTTTTCAAGAATTACATTTTGAACCTCTAGTGGAGGACTATACATTTTCAGCACTTCTTCTTGAACCATCTCAAAATCAGCTGGGGGGTAGATCACCTGAGTAACTTCAGGCTGATCTCCTTCAAAATAATCAGGTTGAATCCCAGACTCAGCTACATTAATATCATCACACAGAGGAGGATATCCAAGAGTGGCTCTGATGCCTATTGGTAGTCCATTTAGCATGGTTAGAGCTGGCTTTGACTAGTACTCTCTCCCCCTTTATGACTTCTCTTGCAATATGATCTCTTAAATCTTCCTTCTGGAATCTTACTTGATCAACTAGATATTCAGTTCCCTCTTTAAAATAAGCCTTGAATTTTGTCAGTAAGGTTTTTATTTTCTCCTGAGATTCTTAGAATATGGCTTTGACAGCAGATATATCTTCCTGGATTTTCTTTGAGATATTATCCTTCAGAATAGTGCTAGAATCAGTGATCTTTTTAAATATTTCATAATGTGAATCTTTGAGATTTTCATTCATCCTTATCTGATTCTCCAGTACATATCCCTGCTTCACTTCAATTTCATCCACTTTAGCTAGGATAGTTTGCTGTTGCTTGGCCAGGAACACCACAACATTACCTCATTTATGGAAGCAATCTGTCATCTCCTTCTTATGTTGATTCACTTCAAATCTAATGGATTTGATGTCCTGGGCAAACTGAAATTGTAACTCCTTATGATTTTCATCCACATATTGCTCTATAGATTGTCTTTGATTATCTAGTTTTAGTTGCATTTGAACCAATAAAGAACTGAAGTCCATAGTTGATGTAGATGGTGCTGTTCCCACTTGCAAAGCCTTCTTGTAACCAGAACACTTCTTCTTTAATACAACCAGCTTTCTTTTCTTAGCAAATGTGGCTTCTTCATCTTCAGAAGATTCATATGTAGTTTTAATATCAACAGTTTCCTTCTCAGCTGGGGTATCCTTGGATAATTCCCCCTCAGTCCATGGAATTTCCTTTTCTTTTTCAATTTCCTCCCCCTCAGTCTTATCAGTAAGAGGATCAAGAAACAATTCTTCCATTGAAAATTCCTGCTGTATCTGTGCAGAAGGAATAAGATTAGTTTTTTTTTGTTTTTTTTTTAAAGAACTTAAAAGACTAATCCCACTAGAAAAACCACTTTTGTTGTGTTAACAAAAGTGTCCCTTTGAAATTTTTTTAAGGAGAATACTAGAATACATTATTAGTCTGTGGAGAAGATACTTACTGGCTCATTTTGAGCATCATTCTTATAAGTTACTTCAGCTGCAGTGTTGATTTAAAATACAACATCCATTATTGTGTCTACAGCTAAGTCACTATCCAGTACAACATTAACAATACCTCCCCCTTGGGCAGGAAACTCAGTTTCTTTTTCTAGGTTTTCTCCCCCTTGAGTTGAGTCAACTTGTTGCTCCTGGGGCTCACTGTCCTTTACTAGATCTTGTGCTTCCTATTAGTGTTGGTCTTCATCAGAACTAAAGACCACTTCCTCTTCAGAATCACTGGAGGAATCAGCCTGTGTAAGTACTTTCTTTTTCTTCTTGTCCTTTTTAGTTTGCTCCCTGGGAGCAGGGACTTCCTTGGTCAGACTCTGTCCCATCTTGATAGTATCCTTACATACATTTTTCTCATATGATTTATTTTAGAGCCATTTTCTTGTTTCAGAACATCTGGAATTACTGATGTTAAGCAAAGGCTAAGGATCCTTCCCAGGTTAGGTTTCTTCATTCCTTCTTGCAGTTTATCAAAACTACTACTGCCCAGTCAGTGTTTATCTTGAATATAATTCTCACCATCAAATTGAACATGTGGGCAGAAATCTGATCATTTCCACCTATCTTGCAGATAATCACTTTGCCAACAAGTTCAGATAGAAATTTTCCTTGGGAATTCATCCCTTTTCTGGTTATAGAGGATCCAATCTTGATATTGGGACTCAACCCACACCAGCTTAAAGCTTCTGTAATCTGGGAAGGGGTTATTTCTTCTATACCCTTGATCAATGGAAGATGTAGTGATTTCCTGATAGTTTTCAATGTGAGTTTTACTCGGGTATCTTGAACAGTTGCCTTGATTTTCTTGCCTTCTGAATCAACTGTAGCGGTTGAATAGAACTCCATGACTTCCTTCTTCCAAATTTTGGTCGGTTCTGAGACCAAAAATTCGAGTCCATTTTCAGAAATTAGGGCAATAACTCCCTGAATTTTGTCAGAAGCAGTCGTGAATCCTTCGCGAACAAGTTCATAACCTTCATTAACCTTGTCTTCTTGATTTGGCGCCATTGATGTAAGTGCTAGAGTAGAAGAGAAGAGAAGATCTATGTCAACAGAAAGTGTAGAGTGAAAAATTATGATGGCGTAGTCGACTAGATTTTGGATTCACCTATTAATAGTACTTGAGTCAAGGGCAAACCAAAAGTTGGGCTTAACTCGACAAATCAGTTTTTATGTCGAGAAAAAAGATATAGGTCTAGACAGAACTTAAGCTGAGTCGACACAACTATGTGTCGACATACTAATGTCTAAGTCGACAAAACGTATATTAAGTCGACACATCTATGTGTTGACATACTTGAGTCTGTGTCAACATACTTACGTCTGTGTCGACACTGACAACTTTAGTCTTGACAGAGTTGTGTCGACACTGACTTTTTGTGTCGATACAAATATCCTTATGACTGATAGTCTCGACAAGGTTGTGTCGATACCTATTCTCTTGTCGACACAGATACTATTTCTATGTCGACACATCCTTTTCTTGTGTTGACACAACATACTGAGTGTGTCGACATAACTTGCTTGTGTCGACACAAACTTTGTACTTAGCCAAATTTCAACAAAAATTTGGTGCTAACAAATGCTATTAAAGGAAACTTGTGTTAACCTAGTCTAGGTTCAACATACCTAATTCAATTTTAAAATTATTGAATTTAGTTTCATCCAGCGGTTTTGTAAAAATATCAGCTATATGATTATCAGTTTTTACAAACTCTAGATTAATGTTTTCCTTCTCTATATGTTCTCTGATAAAATGAAACTTAATATCTATATGCTTGGTCCTTCTGTGTGATACAAGATTCTTAGCAATATAAATAGCACTTGTAGAATCACAAAATAATGGAATTCTACTTACCTGGATGTCATAATCTTCTAGTTAATGCTTTATCCACATTAATTGTGCACAGCAGCTACCAGCAGCTATATACTCTGATTCAATAGTTGATATAGCTGCACTGGTTTGCTTCTTGCTACTCCATGATACCAGTCTCCCACCAAGGAACTGACAGGTTCCTATGGTACTTTTTCTGTCTTCTTTGCATCCAGCAAAATCTGTATCTGAGAAATCTGTTAATAGGAAAACTCTATTCTTAGGGTACCAAAGGCCTAGATTAGGTGTGCCCTTAAGATATCTCAAAATTCTTTTAGCTACAGTATAATGAGATTCCTTAGGGCATGCTTGATACCTAGTACAGACACATGTTGCATACATGATGTCAGGTCTACTAGCAGTCAAGTATAATAGGGAGCCAATTATCCCTCTATGCAAAGTCTCATCAATAGTTTTCCCTTCTTCATCTTTGCATATAGACATACTTATTCCCATTGGAGTTTTCATTGTAGAAGTTGAGTCCAAACAATACTTCTTAATCAACTCCTTGGTGAACTTAGACTTGGATATGGACAACCCACTCTCAGTCTGTCTAACTTGAAGTTCCAAGAAGAACTTCAGCTCACCCATAATGCTCATCTCAAACTTCCCTTGCATAAGTTTGTCAAACTTTCTACAAAGGTTGTTTTCAGTAGAACCAAAGATAATGGCATCCACATATATCTGGACTAGTATTATCTTGTCTTTTGATTCCCTATAGAATAGAGTTTTGTCTATCTTTCCTCTGTAGAATTTATTCTCAATGAGGAAGGCAGACAAGGTTTCATACCAAGCCCTTAGAGCTTGTTTCAAACCATATAGAGCTTTCCTAATCCTATATACATAATCAGGAAAGTGTGAGTCTACAAAACCTGAGGGTTGTTCTACATAGACTTCTTCTTTTAAATCACCATTCAGAAATGCTGATTTCACATCCATTTGATATACTTTGAATCCTTGATAGGCAGCATAGGCTAAGAACAGCCTTATTGCCTCCATCCTTGCCAATGGAACAAAGGTTTGATCAAAATCAGTACCTTCCTCTTGCCTGTAGCCTTTTGCTACCAGTCTAGCTTTGTTCTTGACTATAGTGCCATTCTCATCAAGCTTGTTCCTGTAGATCCACTTAGTTCCTATTATGTTGTGATCCTTAGGTTTTGGCACCAGTTCCCAGACCTTGCACCTTTTGAACTGACTGAGATCTTCTTGTATTGCATCAATCCAGTTGGTGTCTTGCATGGCCTCTTCAATCTTCCTGGGTTCTATCTGAGATAGGAAGCTAGAACATAAAACTGTGTTCATGCTCCTACTCCTTGTTAGAACACCCTGACTTACATCACCAATGATCTGTTGAGCTGGATGATCCTTCAGGTGTCTTCTTGCTGGTGGAATTTTGTCTGTATTATTGCTATCTCTAGTTTCCTCATCTTGATGCTCCACATTTTCTTCTTCACCCAGAGGGACTTGATCTCCCCCTGGATAGCTGACATCTTTATCCTCATCCAGTTTAACAGGTACATCTTTATTGATGGTTAGCTTGTCCAGCTTATCTATTAGACCTGTAGAACTAACTTAAGAACTAGACAATTCATTGTTAATAAACATTGACTCATCAAATACAACATGTACAGATTCTTCTACAACCTTCGTAGTCAAGTTATAGATTCTGTATGCTCTACTATGGTTGCTGTACCCAACAAATATCCCTTCTAGGGATTTGGCAGCAAACCTAGTTTGGCAGTGTTTACCATTGACAAATACAAAACACTTACTACCAAAGATTCTAAAATAAGATATATTTGGTTTTCTGCCTTTTAAAATCTGGTAGGGAGTCATCATGTTTTTCTTGTTGATGGAGGCCCTATTGAGCACATGACATGCAGTATTTATTGCCTCAGCCCAGAAGTATTCAGGGAGAGTAGTGTCATTCAGTAGTGTTCTATTGACTTCAATTAGAGTCCTAATCTTTCTTTCAGCAACACCATTTTGCTGAGGAGTTCTAGGTGAAGAGAATTCCTGATGAATCCTAAGTTCTTCACAGAATTTTGTCATACATTCATACTGAAATTCAGTTCCATGGTCACTTTTGATTTTGACCACTGAGCTGTTGTATTCATTCTGTATTTGTCTGACAAAAGTCTGGAAAATAGTTGGGGTTTCAGATTTCTACCTCAAGAAGAAAACCCATGTAAATCTAGAATAGTCATCCACAACAACAAGTGTGTATGCTTTCCTACCAAGACTATGGACTGGCATAGGACCAAACAAATCCATATGCATAAGATACAAACATCTCTTTAAATCGTTGATGTCAAGTGACTGAAAAGAGGACTTAGTCTGCTTGCCTTTTTGGCAAGCTGAGCACACACCCTCTTTTATGCACTGAACTTGAGGACCATTCCTCACTAATCCCATGCTGAACAGCAGTCCAATTGACTTATAATTCAGATGAGGTAGCCTCTTGTGCCATTTGACATGTAGAGAAGTTTTCTCTCCTGCAACCAAGCAAATAGGTGAGTTGTTAGACTCACACTCTAGGTTAATACACATTTCCTTTCCTAGTTCCAGTCAAAATGATCTCTTGATCACTTGACCTTTTTACCAGGCACTCCCCTTTGATAAAAGAAATATCATAACCTAGGTCACTAAGTTGACTTATGCTCATCAGGTTATGTTTTAGACCCTTTACATTAGCCACTTTAGTGATTGTAATTGAATCACAAAATATGTTACCAAATCCTTTAATGATTCCTTTTTTTTATCCACCAAAGATAACTTTTGGTCCATTCTTTATGGGCACATAGTCCCTCAACATTCTCCTTATTCCAATTATATATTTGGAACAACAATTATCCAAGTACCATATAGGGGTATGGTCACTTTGATTAACCTACAATAAATAATGAATCACTTACCCTTAGAACCCAACTTGCTAGTGGGTCCTAGGTCCTTGTTAGCTTTAAATCCTGTGAATGATCTAACAGGAATCCTACTTTTGGTTTTAACACTTAAGTTAAACCAGCAATCCATGGCAAAGTGGCCCACCTTGCCACAACACCAACACTCAAACCTATTATACCTATTCTTAGGTACAAGCCTTCTTACTTTATTGTAAGTAGACTAATTAAGTGTTGGTGCTGGAACAACATTCTTCAAGAACTCCTCTTGAATATGATGGGCATGCCTATAGATTGATCTATTGGCATTAGCACCCTTGCTCATGAGGTTTTCATGCTCACAGTGACAATGTGTAATGTCATGATCATACCTGTTAGTATGAATCACTACCTTCTTAAAGAAAATAGGGGAATTAATAGCTTGAGGCTGAACTGGTGCATTACCTTTTCTGTGAGAATTGGTAGCCCTTGTTCTTCCCTTATAGCCTAGACCAGTCTTTCCTTTTTATGAAACAAAATTGTCTATCAAAGGTAAGACTGATTTTGGCTTGGAGAATTTTGCCACTTGCTCTCTCTCTCTTGCTGAAGATTTCCCTCCAGTTTCTTGATATGATTCTCTTTGAATGAGATTGTGCCCATCTGAATAACTGTAATATTTTTCAATTTGACAATCTGATTCAGTTTTTGATCCAGCAGTTTTGCTGAATCTGCTGCAGCCAGCTTAAGAGACTCAATCTCTTTTGCTTGCTCTTTAATTAGAAACTTTCTCTTCTTTAGAGCATTCAACAACCAACTATACTCATTAATGAGTTGGTGAACATCCCCCTCAGACTCAGATCCATACACTTCTTTTGAAGAAGAAGCTTCTGATTCTGATCCAGTAAAGTTATCTGAGACTAGGGGTGAATTATTTACCGCACTTGGTCTAGGCTGATCCTAGCACTTATCTTCTTCAGATTGGGCCATCAGCCTTTTACAGCAATGTTCTTCCATTCATTTTTTGGAGTCCAGCATTTGTAGGTATTCTAGTTCCCTAGAATCCTCTTCTGTTGAGAAGAGTCCAACATATGCTTTTGCCTCTTCTTCTTCAGATTCAGAATATGAAGAGTCTATCCAACTCTTCTTCTTCTGAGCCACTAGAGACTTCTCCTTCTTTCCTTTGACAAGCTGCTTCTTCTTGTCCTTTGACTCCTTTCTTTTGTTAGGACAGTCAGCTATGACATGCCCAGTCCTGTTGCAGCAGTAACACACAATCTTAGAATTAGATTGTTTACCAGGTTTAGAAGCATACCTGTCCTCCTTAGGTGTTTTCTTATTCCTGTAGTATTCATCCTTGGAATTGGATGTAGATGAAGGCCTGGTTCTCTAATTCTTTTTATTCATGAACCTTTGGAATTGTCTTGTGAAGGCATCAAAGTCTTCATCAGATGAATGACTATCTGAAGTACTTGTTTTAGGAACACCTTCTTCTACTTCAGTACTCCTTCTAATACCACTTGAAAGACTTGTTTCAAGAGCCTAAACACCTAGAGGGGGGGGGGGGGTGAATAGGTTCTAATCTTTTTGAGTATTTTTGATTTTAAGGCAAACAAATATTTGTAACTTTCTTTAGCACAGAATAATTCTATCTACAAAAATAAAATCCAACACAGCAAACACCAGATCTATAGTGGTTCCCCAAGATACAGGGACATCCACTTTCCCCCTTCGCCTATCCAGCAGATAACTAGATTCAGCCTAACTTCCTTCCACTGGCTCAGATCTATAGATCTTACAATCTCAGAACCACAGATGGTTCCTATATCTCAGACTTAATACAAGTCCTACCTCAGATTCTTCTCCAGAATCCTACCTCAGGCCTCAGCCCTACCTCAGCCTTTATAATTAGGCTTACAACTCAGACTTACCACAAGTCCTACCTCAGGAACACATCCATACCTTAGCCTTCATAATTTTAGGCTTACAATCTCAGATCTATCAATAGATCCTACAAGAATTTGTGAGTAATAAGTATTAGAAAACTTCACCAGCAAGATTTCTCTGTTGATGTTGTCTTCTTAATCAGTTCTTGAATTGACTGATCCTTCTGATCCAAACTAACTTAGCTTTTCAAAGCTTCTTGATTATAAAAAAATAAGTTGGATCTTCTCTGTTGATGAAGATGATCTTCAATCAGCTTCTTCCTTAAATTCAGATAGAACTCTGAATCTTTCTTGCAGACAGCCCTTGATCTGTCAGAAATCTTCTTATAGATGCTTCACGTTGTTGTGTTTCTGTATTGTATCATATCTCTTGTCGTTTTCGGTCTGGCTCTTATATAGAGCTTGCTCAATGTTTACCGACTGATCCGGTTCATAACAGACTTCTGATAGTTCTGATACTGATGTCAGACCGGCTAGTTATGATAGCTGTCAAGTCACAAGTCACATCACCAGGTACTTCTGTGTCTTTCCAACTCAGCACACAACACTCAACAGACTGCTCCACATGTGTCGAAACATATAGGCTAAGTGTCGACACAATTCTTCAAGGTGTCGACACAAATACTCCAAGTGTCGACACAAGTCTTCATGGTGTCGACACAATTACTCTAAGTGTCGACACAGTCATACTTTTGCTTCTCGGCAATGCTTTTTGTTGTATGTGTCGACACAAGTCCTGTGTGTCGACACATCAGCTTCTTATCTCGACATTTCTGTTGCAGACAGATGGCGTTGAGTGTTTTTCAAATGACGTTGAGTGTGTGTCGACACAAGTCCTGTGTGTCGACACAATTACTTCTAAACTCAACACAGCCTTTTGAGAGTTGGTGTGTGGACACAAGTCCTGTGTGTCGACACAATTGCTTCAAGTGTCGACATAGCTCCTGAGTGTCGACTCATCTTCTGATTTAAGTGTTGACACAATTCTGTTTTAAGTTGTCGACACAATTCTGGATGTCAACACAATTGCTTCTTTAGGTGTAGACATAGCTTGAGTGTCGATACAGCTTCTTTATAAGTGTCGACAAAAATTCTGGGTGTCGACATAACTTCTCTTAGTGTCGAAACAATTTGCATGTGTGTCGACACAGCTTACCTGAGTGTTGACACAAGTTTCCTGAGTGTCGACACAGTTTCTTCCCAAGTGTCGACACATGTACTTAGAAAATTTTCCTTCAAATTTTTAAACCTGCACAATGAAACTCAAACTTCTATCAAATACACATTGATGCATATCATTGACTATGTTGTGGCTTCTCCAAATCTAATACACATTTTCCAATGTACACAACAAGACTGCAACGTCCTCCCGCGCATAAAGGCCGAACGTGAAGTTGTGAGCCTCCCCGCTGATGGTATTCTACTCAAGCTAGGTCGGCAGCAGAGTGGAGATGATGGCCCAATTCGACTCCCTGTCCTATTGGAGGCGGGGGATTCCGAGCTCGTCGAGAGGTCGATCACTAAGTCCAAAGTTGTGGTGCGCCCTCGGGACCGGTTTCACGGCTGGCTGCGTCCATTCCTAAGGACCGGAAGTACTAGTCGCCCCTCTAGGAGACCCGCTAGTCAGGGCGGTCGCGAGAGTGAGCTCCGCAGCTGGTTGATCTGCCAGGTCCTTACCCTTATCCTGACTCACGGGGGCGCGCTGCCCATGGTTTTCGACTTCTTGGGCAGCGGGAGCGGCGGCGGCGGTAGAGGCTGTTCGCGGCCAGGCCGCTTCTAGACGGTAGGGTCTGTGGTCTCGCGATGCGCAGCAGCCATTTCCTCAATATGGGCGAGCTCACTGGAAGCGAGTCGCGCACTCTCATAAGGAGGGTGTAAGGGGATGTCCCTTTCTATTATAGAGAATAAGGATTAAAGCAGAAGGGTGGTAAAGAAAAAGGGGGAAACGCGAATCGCTTACCTTCCCCTAGCGGGACAGGGGCGAGATTTTCCAGGTTCCTGCGAAGAAAGGCGACTTCGAAGTTCTTCCTGGCGAAGAACCCGCATAGCTCCGCTTCATGGCCTCCCAGGCTGGGGGCGATAGATTGCCTCGCTGAGCTGGATCAGCGAGAAGGGGACGTTGTCGAAGTCCCCTTTGACAAAAATAAAATTCTTTAGCCAGTTGTGGCTCTTGTTGAGTGTCTCACGCACCTTTACATGGTTGCTGGAGAAGTGGGCAGTTCCATCCTTATTCTCATGGAAGGAGAACAACTTGCGGAAGACTGCGAGGCTGAACTCGATCTGCTCTTCCCGCGGGAAGCAGGCGAACCCGACCACAACCGTGACGGAATTGGGGGTCATCTGCTCGGGGATGACCCCGAAGTATTTCAGCATTTGGCGGACTTCCGGACCCAAATGAAGGTGGAGATCCGCCTCAAAATGCATCGCGGGGATGGTGAGCACCTATCCGGAGAGGTCGTTGATCTTCTACCCCTTCCAAGGTCGCCTCGCAACGAAACTTGGTGGTACAAAGTTGCTTATGGCATCAAGGAACTCGCGTTCAGTGATGGAGGCATGGAAAAAATCGTGCTCGGAGAAAGTCCAAGCGTACTTTCTCCTCTCATCCGCATCGCCGTTGCCACCACCCATCTCATAAGAAACTCGCTTGGCAGGATGAGGAAGTTCCTTCAAGAAGTTGGCGAGTCAGGAGTCATAAGATGTAGAAAGGGGAGGAAATCTGAAATGCGGTAGGTGAGGAGGGTTCGACAGAGCCTATTTATAGAATGAAAAATGGCGGGACAATGTTCCACCGGCAAGAAAAGTGTTGATAGCAAAATGCGCCCCGACATTTTGTCTTCCAGACTTGCCTCGGACTTCTGTCAGTTCGACAACGTGCCGCGAAGACTATTAGGCCTCAAGCTACTCTCATCCACATCCGCACGAAAGATGGGCGGTCATGATTCGAGTCCGCCTGAATAGGAAGGCGAGGGGCTCGCAACATGTGAGCGACCAGCTTGCTCCCGCCAAAACCCGATAGGCGGGCTGGGCGAGCCGGTTCACTGGTGCAACGCCCGATTGAAGAAGGGGTAGGTGAGCAAGAGCGCCTTATCAGCTCGCCCAAAGAAAACGAAGCAGCAACACAATAAAACAGGCAGCAAACAATCACCCACTAGTGAGCGAGATTGGTCTCAAATTATTACAAAAATTAAATGTCCCGAACAAAGATGTTTAATGACCCTACTACGCGAAGTGATCCAGCATGTGGAGGCAATCTGAGCCTGGCTGCCAATGGCAGAGAGGAGGAAGGCGGCTCAGTACTAGATCCACCTCCACCTGCCTCGGCCCCGCATTCCAGATCAGGGCGACACGCGAGGGTAATGGTACTCACGGACTGCCAATAGTTCGCGTTTGGCCAGATCGACCTGATCTGAGACATGCCTAAGCCTCTCCTCAGCTCGCGTGATGTGTACCCCCGGGGTGGTAACTCCGTCCCCGTCAGCTGGACACCTTGCCCCCTCTAGAACCGTGAATCGCTCCTCCGCCTCGGCCTTGTCCTTGTCCACCCTATCAAAAACCTCCAGCAGTAGTAACGTGTGCTTTAGAAATAGTCGCGTCACCTGCTTCTTCATCTTCTCAACATTTAGCGGGTCACCCAGGTACTTTGAAATGTGATCTATGTTAGGAGGAGGCGAATACCCCTCACTCATCTCTACGTCGGAGGAGGAGATCATGTTAAAACCTGCAGGGAGGAATCAGAAGGAGCGAGCAGTCAGAAATGTGTCAAAGTGCAAAGCTCACTTGGGGTCGGTATGATACCCGCATCAGTAGCCAGTCGGGAGGTAAATGGCTGCCCTTGGAAGGATTCGCCTCCAAGGGCAGCAAAGGTTTTCCTCAGGCCGGGAGGCATTGGCGACAGAGACATTGCAAGAGGGATGTGCTCCTGGGCCGGGGAGCTAGCGACCCGTATAGTTATCAACAAGGGGAAATGCCCCGGTTCCCCCCTACCCTCTCCGTCATTATGAACCGATTCCTACAGAAAAGAGAAATTAGAAACATAGTCATGAGTCGGACGGAGGGGTCCGCTTACCTCAGGGGCAACCTCGGCACCGACCACCAAACCTTACGCAGGGGGATGTTCGAGGGGGACCGCCCGACCCTTCTTCCTTTTTCGGGCTGAAGAGGGAGCCAGGCGATCCGCGCGCCAATCACGGGGTAGCCCCAAGGGCTAGCACCCGAGTCCCCTCTCTCGTAGCCTCTAAGATAGCCAGCATCTCCTCGGATATAGGTATTGCTCAGCTACAGCTCACGGAGAAGCGTGGAAGAAGGGGGAATTTTTCCAATGGTCCAATGGCATATTTATAGCACGTGGGTGGGGCCCCACGGAATATTCTCTCCAACTCAGCAAAGCACTCACCAAACAAGTGGGTTGGAAGATTCTTTCCGTGCTTGGTCAAGCTTAAAAAGAGCGGGGATTTTGTACAACCCCGTGTTCACTGAGTGGGCCCACGACCCTTCGAGAGAAGACCGGGGGAGCCCGCCCGCATCATAAGAGCAAGCAGGGGGACCCAGAACAACTAATTTGCTCTCACCAAAGTTAGGTGGACAAGCTGTGCGAGCTGGTCAATGCAGCTCGCGCCTGCATGGAGTTCGTCGAACTCAATCTCTCTTCCGCCCATCTCACGCCCGCCTGGAGTTCATTGAGCTAGGATTGGATTTCATCGGCCAAAGCCTCGCGCCCGCCTGGAGTTCGTCGAACTCAATCTTTCTTCCGTCCAGCTCTCGCCCGCCTGGAGTTCATCAAACTCAATATCTCTGGGCTCCGGATGTAACAATCTTAAAGCGGCCTGGCTCGCGCACGCAAATAGAAGGAAGGCGGGGGAAAACTAGGTCGCGTCCGCCTCAGCATCCGCTGTCTCACTCTCGCCCAGGGAGCTCGATAGACAGTAGGTGAGCTAGACCGGTCGGGCCAGTGTCCACTAATGTTCAGGGAGGCAGCGAGTGCTAGCCCCATCAAGCAATTGCCGCCCTAGGTGAGTTGAGGCCAGAGAGTGTCGCTCGCCTTGTGCTCCGTGATGTGTTTTTACCATTTTTCCCCCACTGGCCTGCCCATAGCCAGTTAAAACGCCGGAGTTATATTGTTGGCTGACCCAGTTTGGATACACACAGCTGTTCAGAACAGCGGAGGTTGGCTATTTGCAGGACGATTTAACAAACCTATAAATAGACCTAAGGGGTACCTCAAAAAGGCATGGTTACTTGTCTCTAAGTCTTCTAGCGCTTTCTGAGGTTGCCTTAGCTCGGATATTTTGCTAGGGAGGGGAAGCACTCTAAGATCTTTCGGGTGTGTGGTGGGACCTCTGCGCCAAGCCCTTGGGTTAGTTCTTTGTTCTTTTTCCTTGTCCTTTTGCTTGCATGAGAGAAGTAGGTGCACGATAAACCATTCCCGAAGGGTGAACTCCACAAAGACCGATTCTTCGGTTTCAACAGTAACGGTGTCAACACACCAGCGACAAGAAAAGTGGCCGTGACCAAAATGTGATACTCGCTGCAAGGAAGAAACAAGACAAGAAAGAAGAAAAGAAAGAGCAACTATCGCTTACACCGAAGAAGTCGCGCGAACAGAGGAAAGGGAAAAACAAGAGTCCGCCCTGTCAAGGTGACAACACAGCAATGGGAAGTAAGAAGATTCGACCAAAAGGCAAAACTCGCAACAAAGAAGAGAAACCGCACGAGCATATCAAGTCACAAAGAAACCGAGAGAGCCAGGAAGCCGGGCAAAAAAAAAAACCCGAAAGGAAGCAAGTCGCAAGCACAACGAGAAGAAAGGGAGGAAGGGAAGGGAAAGAAACCGGACAAACCGGAAGAAACAACCGAGAGAAGGGATGGGAAGAAGCCGGACAAATCGAAAGAAACCGGACGAAGCTGGTGGAAGAGGCCGCGCGCTTAAAGCAACAAACCACGATCTTCTTGAAGCAAAGGATACGTTTCCTCTGATACCATGTGAAAAACTGACAAAAGAGGTAAATAAACAACAAACTTTATTTCTCCAAAACGATAATTATTACAAATATATGCCCCTTATTTATAGAAACTGGGGGAGGAGAGAGAATTACAAAAAATGATGTGGGACTAAATATAACACGTGCGGCTTATGCGGCTTGACATGACAAAACCGTCAACTATACAAGAAATAAAATAGTTGGCTACAAAGACGCAATCTCCAAGAGTAAGCCGCTCGAACTGACCGCCTGACTGCAACTGCTGCAAGATGTCGGACTGCAACCGCGGTGTCAACCAGACCGCTGTAGCTACTCTTTACAAGACCGCTGCAGCTTCAACCAGACCGCTGCGGCTACTCTTTGCTAGATAGATGCGGCTTCAACCAGACCGCTGCGGCTACTCTTTGGCAGAATGCTGCTTCTACTGTCCACCAGAACACAAGCCGAAGTTTATCGCCAGACCGCCTAACCAGACCGCAAGACTGTTGGAACAATTAGACCGCTACGGTTAGATTCCAGGCCGCCCGATTTCTCAAATCTTTAATAATGACCATTAATTGCCATCGAGCTTTGACCCCTCACCTCCCCCATTTGATCATTTTAAAAGCTTCCCTAGACACCCATTAGCTGTTTACACCATTTCCTTGAAGAAGTTGAGCCCTATGGTTGTGTTGTTACAGAGCACACGAAACCGCCACCACCGATAATGGCGACACGATAATCGTCTTGACTTCAGCCACCCCAGAAGGTCATGTATTCCTCCTCTCTCTTTATGGATAGATCTTTATCTGTTGGTCCTAAGGTTTGGGTTCAATTGGCCCAAGATCAAGGGGGCCGAGAGCTTGATTTTTCAAGCTTTTATTCCATTCACAATTCACTTTTCTGACCACCTCCGGTCGGCCCACCACCGTGAATCGCCGACCACTACTTCAACGAAGGTGGTGGTGGAGGTGGTCGGCTTGGAAAGGGCGTGGGTGGATGGGAAATTACAGGAAATACTGTCCAGGACGGGGCAATTGCAGCCGTCGGCGTGCTGGGGAAGATGAACGAATGCCGTCGAATGTTGCGCCAAGATTCGTGCCGCACCTTTATATTAATAGGATTAATATTATTATCATTTCATTCTGTCACACTATTTGTAGTATTTTGGATTAAATATTAAAAATACTTAGAGAACCCTACTAGAAAAATGATTAAACTTAAAGGTTTAGACCTTGAAGTCTAGCTTATTTTAAAATTAATTTCAACCCATTTGGGTCAATGGTTAAACCGCATCAACCAAATGGTGCAGTCTATACATAGGATTAATAAGAGAATAATTTGAGTGCCCCCACTAAATAAGTTAGTCAAATGCCTTGAAATTTGTACCATAGGCTAATTATACAAACACACTCATTATATCCAAAAATGGAAATTTTTGGAGAATATTTTTGTCTAGTTTTTGTAAAAATTTAATAAATCATGTATGATTTAATTAGATGGTCTCTTTACCTCAAATACCTCCCATATTTTGGTGGTTGACCATAAGGGTCATGGTATGACCCTGGTAAAAATTTAATCCCATTTGGGGTTGATTTGATTAGGAATTGTGTGACCAAAGTTTGGCCCCATAGGGGAAAGATTTGGTCAAAAATGCACATGAAGGTTTGAGTGGGCAAACCTCACCCAAAAGGGATGGATCTTTCACCACAGACTTAATGTCATATAACCCCCCCCCCCCCCCACAAGAGATTTTGGGTGGTTTAGGGTTGGTATGCCCTAGAACCTTAGTGTGAACTTTAGGGTTGAATATTGAGCCTATTGAAGGACCTGAGACCATATGTTCTTGGAATGTCATGGAACTTGGTATATGAGTTCATAGGGTGGAAATAAGCCCTAGAAAATGTTATTAGAATTTTTAGGAGCATTTGACCCTTCTGAAATAATTAAGACCAATTAGGGCACTTCTACTCATAATTTTACTACATTATTATATAACCTTGGATGTTCATGAAATTTAGGCTGTGACCTTATATAATTGTTATAAACCTCCGGAAATTTATGTATGAATTTTTGGGTTACATTTATAGTACTTCATTCACAATCCTAGTACTTGTTCTATTAGTAAGAAAAATTATGGTGAGTTATTTACTCACTGAAAAATTATGAAATTTGGTTTGAATACTTTTTAAGGTTTTATCATGATCTGTGAATTTTTATAAAATTATTTAAAGTCTTTTTATATAGGTTGCTTCACAAAGTGCCTTTGTAGAATATTTTTAAATGATTTATTTGGGTGACCAAGTATGCTTAGAAAATAATGATTTATTGTCAGTCAACTTTTCTAGTCACTCTTAACATCCGGTAAATTTGATATAATTTTTGGATGATCAGTTCTATTATTTCCTGATTTTCCCTATTAATGAGGTTATTTAATCAATAATTAGTTTGGTGGTTATCCTTTCCTTATAAAATTGTGAATTTAAGTATTTACTTTTATATAGAGGTTATACACTTGTCATTAATTTTTTAAGGCCATATCATGTAAGAAAATTGTACTTGGTGTTCAAAAGCTCAGTTGGCCTAATTTTGCAGAAAATTAAATAAATGCCAAATGAATTAGTAAAAATATTATATTCTGATTTTATCTTTATAATACCATGTTAGACCCCTAGTAATAATTATAGGTCATTTAGATGAATATTTGGAGGGGGTCATCATTCATGCACCTCATATAGCTCATTAGGTCTGCACATAATAAGCTATCGAAATAAGATAACATGTAAGACTTAGAATAGGAAGGTGGGATTGATGGTGCATATAGTATAGTTTGGATGTGGAAGAGGAGTCAGGTTGTGAGAGCCTGGTTGGCTAAGTTAAGGTCGTGCTTGGGATAGATGATGGATCGTCCTTCCTTGGAGATATTCTAATTACACTTAGGTTTATTTCAAGTATAACATCATGAGAGTTGTGACATGGGTAGATACCAACAATAATAAGTACCTTACAAAAGGGAGCTTTGGGCTTCAGGCCATCATAGTTCCTAGTGCCCTCGAGAGCCCTTCACAGGGAAGGCCCTGGTCAGTCCAAGGTTAACTTTAAACTGTAAGACTAAAATGTCAAAGAGAAATTGGTAAATACTAGGGCTTCAAGTTCACTCACCCCGATGACTTGATAGGTTAGCTTTGTTGGGTTATCCGAGCGGTTGGCTCGGTGGATGTGCAAATGGGCAAGTTGACCCGGTGAGCTGAAGGCTCGGAAGGTATTTATAACAGATAGGTTAGTCTGGGGAGCCGATAGCTCGGGAATTCATGGTTGCATGTGCATAAGGTGGCGGGTGTTTAGTATTTGATGGTCATTCACACCGACATCAATACGATGACTCGGTGGGTGTAGTTTACACTTAGCAAATTAAATTACTGGCGGGTTTGTCCGCATTAGTACGTGGTGACTCTGTTGTGTCCTTCAGAGGTATACGTTAGGGATAGGCCTGGTAGTGTTGATACCCACCTAGGGGTGGGGTGGCCCGACCCACTATCTCCATTGGCTACTATAGAGGCTCTAGAGAGTGAAGTTAGCTTCCAAAAGCGGGGAAATAAAGGTCTGTGCACATAGAGTCGTGTGTGTGTTGTATTTGTATGACCATATCATTAAACAAACTTAACATAGAATATCATGTCAACATCATACTTCAACCCTTACCCCTAACACATAAATTGGTATGAGACTTTTTATACGTTAGGTCTTGCAAAACGACCCAATAATTTATAAGCTTGTGTGGGCATGCTTATAAGTTATGGTTACTTTCCTTATTGTTATCTGTTAATTTTATTTATGCTACACTTTAATTTCTACTCTTTACTGCTCTATTACTATTGTATTATTATCTTGCATTTCTTTTTATGGCACTGCGAATATTTTAATATAACTACTAGATTAGGCCCACCGTAACCTGCTCTTGTTTACTCTCCACCATCATAGCTTTCCTATCATTCCTCCCACCCAGTACCTAAGAGCTACTGGTGGAGGAATGGGGGAAATCAGGCTTAGTCTTTTTGACTAATGGTCGGTGGACCAAACATTTCAGAGGCTCCGGATTGGAGACATGGAGTAGCAATAGGAGATGCAGTACCAGCGAAGTGTGTTGAACTTGGAGGTGCACCAGTCTAGCACAGGAGCACCAGCTTCTGGATCAGTGAGTAATTAGTATATTTGGCTTTCGCGAGAGTATTGTAGTGAGGCCATGATGTACCGGGCATGAGCCCATTTATCTTTGTCGTTTCTGTTTCATTTCTATATAGACTGTGCTGTGTTTCAGCTTTCTTATATTACATGTGATTGTGGACTTAGACATATTTGTTCTAATTATATACTTCTATTCCTTTGGTGATCATTTCTGCCAGCAGTATCATCATTTTGTAGTGACGACCTTCTCGAGTGTTGGTGTCACCACAAAACGGTGATTCTAGGCAAGAGATCCCAGAGGAAAAAAAAACGGGGTCTTACACCACATCACTCCAAGCGAAGATGTCCACATTCTCCTGCAGGAATATGGTCATCTCCAACTTCCCCTCCAGTATCAGGGATCCTCTAATCTTTAGCATCCTCGGCTATCCTCTCTAGGAGATCACCCCCAGCTCCTTTGCAACGCTCAAGCCTTCCTCCTTCTCCAACACCTTCTCCAGCCTGTCTGCGTCCTCCATCCAGCTGATGGTACTGACGACATTTATGAAGCACTCTGTGGCAGGCTTTAGATCGCCTCTGATTTGCACCTGGATGTCTCCCCGACAGTACTTAAGGCACTACTAATATGATGATGAAACAGCCTTGAAATAGTTAATGAGGGGTTGCCCAAAGATAACGTTGTAATAGCTTGGGCGTCGACAATGAGGAATCAACATCAGATTGAAGTACCCCCAAGGGTCACCAGGAGATCCACTCCTCCCTCCACCACTTTATTCTCTCCAGAGAAACAAAAGAGGGGTCCATCCAAGGCTTGGACCCTAGATGCTTCAACCTTAAGACCGACCGACAAAGGTCCTGTTAAAAATGGCATTCATTGAACTCCCATTGTAGGCCAGGATTCGATCTACTATTAATTCCTCGATGGCGGCTTGGATAATAAAGGCATCACGAAAAGGATTTTCATTCCCAACATGTCCTCCTCGAAAAATGCTATCTCATCCAACGATGATATAAATTGAGAGGTTGAGATGATGCTCTTCCGGTAAATCTGATGGAGACTTCCCTGAGGGAAGCTCCATGTTCAGCCCTGCCATTGATCACTCAAACCTGCCCACCTCCTAGGCTGTGGACCACTTCTCCATGACCTCACAGGTTAACCCAGTCCTCGTTCCTTCTCCTCACTGGAGCTTGGAACACTATCAGTCCTGCTGGCGCCTCCTGCTTAGGCTGCTCCCTTTCTACTACTCCGGCTTCCAACCTCCTCCTGGCCTCCCAAAAGTCTGGGCAGGACATGTTCCTATGCCCCTTTACTCAATGTAGATTGCAGTAAAGGGGGAATATCTGCCTCCTGGTGCCTCGCCCGCTGAGCCTTCTTGAGATATTTTTTTCCTTGCCGGGAAATTGCCATCGCCTCTCCTTACTCTCTTCCTTGCCTTACACCCTGTTGGTGTTGGTTGACGTTCCTACACTCCTTCAACTGGTACTGAGGCCTAACAGGTGGCCTCCATGGGGGCCGATTCATAAGATACTGGAATCGCCTCACTTCTTCGCTCCTCTCCAGAGATGCTACAGGCCTCCTTTCCTCTTTTCTTCGAGGCATCTCCTGCTATCACAACCCGCATTTTCTCAGAATTAAATAATATATATCAGAGTGAGAGAAAATACACGTCGTGATGTCACACCATGCATGGTACAACTGCAAATGCTTAGGCAAGAACCGACCCCTAATACTTTTCATGAAATCCTCAAGTTTGTTATGATAAAAAATAGTTTGAGTTTAAGTTTTGATGGTTGTGTCCCTCGGGTCAATGTATCAACTAGTCCACAGGTAAAATGTACGTATACATAGCGGAAATACTTTATTTAGTTCATTTATTATCATATATGAGCATGAAAATCCATTAGAATAATTCATGATATGCATACCTCTAGATTTAATATAAGTACTATAAGAGCTTTTACGTTCGTTAAAATAAAGTGACATTTGATTTAAAAGTATGTCATGAGTATGAGATAAGTATCTTGAACTTTTTATACTTTGAAAATAACTAACATGCAACATAGCATAAATCCTTCCCAAAGCGCAAGTTAGTAAGACAAAACAATAGTAACATAGCAGCTACCAAATAGTCTGACATCTACAATAATTCACTATGGGCGTCAACAACCTGACACAAACCCATGAAACAATATGCAGGTCTGAACCAAAGTAAAAACAAATAAACTACCTCACGAAGGTGAGGGCGGAAAACTTCAGCTAGTAAAGCCCATGCCAAGAACCACCAACTCTAGCTACTTAGACTGCTACTGCTCCGAGCCTGAGGCATTCAAAAGAAAGAATGCCTCAGCAATATTGAACAAGTGGTAGTAAAAGACCAAAAGTAAATAAACAAAATAAGTCAAAGGTTACCAACCCAAGATAGAATAGTTGTCAAACCACAATATCTAAATCATAAAATTATAAGCATTGAAGAGTTCGAAGAATTTTAAATATGTGAAGTTGCACCAAACGTGCTTTAGAGCTATGCTTCATTAACATCTGCAAGAGTATGCATGTAAACATATGTATATATATAAGAAAAAACTGATCAGTTTTAAAGCGTGAATCATTAACACTGGTAAAAGAAACAAGGTACTTAGGCGGTTGCCACTTATCAACCACAACCCATAAGACCAAACATCCAAAAGGCACTGTGGCAGTAGCCATCTATCCAACTCAAACCAACAGTCCAGAAGAAGAAAAAAAAACTCACCAGGTGTAATGGTTCACAAACAAGCACTGAGGTGGTGCTTCTTTATCCAATGCCAACCAAAGGCCATAATTATTCATACAAATAAACTAATAAATGAAAGAACTCCATACTTAGCACAAGATTTTCACAACGGCGCAAAGGAAGAAAACTCAAAATAATTTCCTAATATATACTCGAAGAATTACTATTCACTAGATGAATTGGAAGGTCACTCGACGAAAAAGTTCTTAGCCCACACAGGTTCATCGACAATACTCAATGAATTGGAAGGTTACTCGATGAATACACTAAATTCACTCGATGCCAACTCGGAAATCACTTGATGCCAAGGCAATAATCGACGCCAATTCTGAAATCACTCGATGCCAAGACATCACTCGACGCCAACATTGTAGCAACTCGACGCCTTTCTACTTCACTCGACACCAACAATTTAGACAGTCGATGCCTTTATGCTTCACTCGACGCTAAGGCATCACTCGACGCCAACACTGGATTCACTCGAAGCTAAGGCATCACTCGATGCCAACACAGAAATCACTCGACGCCAAGACATCACTTGATGCCAACACTGCAGCCACTTGACACCTTTCTGCTTCACTCGACGCCAATAATGGATTCACTTGACTCCAAGGCAACACTAGACGTTAACACTGAAATCACTCGACACCAAGGTATCACTCGACGACAACACTACAGCCACTCGATGCCTTTTTACTTCACTCGACATCAAGGCATCACTCGACGCAACACTGGATTCACTCGACGCTAAGGCATCAATCGACGCCAACTCTGAAATACCCCGATGCCACGACATCACTCGACACTAATACTGTAGCCACTCGACGCCTTTCTACTTCACTCAATGCTAAGGCATCACTCGACGCCAACAATGGATTCACTCGACGCCAAGGGATCACTCGACGCCAATACTGAAATCACTCGATGCCAAAAAATACCTCGATGCCAACACTGCAGCCACTCGATGCCTTTTTGCTTCACTAGATGCCAAGACTAGAATCACTCGATGTCAAGGCATCACTCGACACCAACAATAAAATCACTTGAATCCAAGGCATAACTTGATGCCAACACTGCAGCCACTCAATTCCTTTCTGCTTCACTTGACGCCAACACTGGATTCACTCGATGCGAAGGCATCACTCGATGCCAACATTAAAATCACTCGATGCCAAGGCATCACTCGATGCCAAGGCATCACTCGATGCAAACACTGAATTCACTCGATGCACTGAATTCACTCGATACCAAGGCATCACCTGATGCCAACACTCAATTCACTCGATTCCAAGGCATCACTCGATGCCAACACTGAATTCACACGATGAGAAAGTACGATCAGGACTTCAATGGGTAAAGTGGAAAGGACCTGGTTCCCGACTAACCTGGGCAAGGATTAACCTAACGAAATTCTCATAAAACAAACCGGGCTTGACAATCATCATGGAATAACTACAGCATAAAAATATTCCTCAAAATTTAGGAGGAGAAAGAATGGAATGAAAACTACTCAATGGGGAACCACCAATTGCCTTAAACTTGCTTATCCCAACCTTCTAAACACTCAACGACATAGATCGACCAAAAAAAGAGTGCAGTAATGAAATATGGAGAGATTTGTACAAAACGAAAGTTTAGGGTCACACACCCCAATGCCAAAAGTCATCAAAAACCAAAAAATACCTACCACAACGTGTTGATCTCGGCGAGAGCTTTCCGGATCTAAGCTCCACTGAAGATTTCGTCCACCAAAGCTCCTGAAACCGCTGCCGGAAGGTTCACAATGAAAACTCGCCGCCTCTCTCCCGAACCTCTCGATCAGCCCCTTTTGGGGAAGAAGGATGAATAGGGTTTTATAAGTATAGGCTGAAGAGGCCCTATTTGAGGCCAAAATTCAGATCCAGCATTAGGGTGAAGCTGTTCACCTCCTCCACTTTATGGACCTCCTCTTAGAAATGATCAATGTAATGGTAGAGATTTTCATGCTACCCTTGCGCGATCTTGAAGAAAGACGTTGCCTCCTTCTTCCTCTTCGTGGACGTTGCGAACCTTGCCATCAGGCCCCTACGTAGATCCTCAGATTAATGGATAGAGACGACAGACAACTAATGAAACCAATCTCTCGCATTACCCTTTAAGGCAATAGAGAAGAATCTGCATTTGAAGGCGTCGGTCATGCTGTGTATGGACACCACGTCCTCGAACCACTGGAGATGCCTGACCAGATCATCTCTCCGGGAGTAGTAGCTCAGGATGGGCTCCCTGAAGCCCTCGTGGACTAGGGCTATGACAATCTCGTCACCAAAGGGGCTCCTCCATCCCTAGAGGTGGGGAGTTTTATCCTCGCAAGTGTCCTCATCATACTCGCCATCGTGGTGAGTATCACGATATCTTTCCTGTTGTTCCACATCTCGGAACCGAATTCCATCGATGCTCGCTGGATAGTGCCACGACTACATCAGTCGCTCCTCTCTCTCCCTGGCTTTCTCTTTTCCTGATCTCCTGGGTGGCACTTCCTCATCCGACGGTGTCACGCAATGAGGCGAGGTTGCTGTGACATCAAGGCTAGTAGGGAAGCCTACGTGGATGCTCCTCTTTATCCTCCTCGCAAACACTTCGAACACTTCCACCGTCATGAAGCCACATCCTCGCATAGAGTTACTAACTCCTCCCGATTTGCCTACTATCTCCACATGCTTGCCTGCATTCAATATCTCGCTTACTAGTGAAATTCTTCCTCTTCGATTGCGATTCGCGCTCACCGCACTAAAGTGATGAAGGAGGGAAAATCCCTTACTTAAAAAATTCGGATCAGGGAAGACTAAGGTTACCGGTTCAGCGGTCAGGCTTGAAAGCAAGTCGGCTAAGACACGGAAACCGCCAGACAACAAAAAGGACCATTGTCAATACAACACAGAGGTCCCACCACGTACCCGGAAGCTTAGAAGAAGCAACCCCTCCACAACCAAAAAATGGCCGAGCTGGGTACGAGGTAGACTGGCTGATAACAAAGTTGCGGCGACTAAGATAGATAGTCGTAAACTCACGATCTGTCTCTTTGAGCAAAGGATTCAAAGGCTCAGCTTGTTGTCTAGGAAAAAGGGGGTCGAGATCTTTTACGATATTTCAAAGTCCATCTACTCATACTCTTGGGGTCGTATTTATAGGCATATCCATAAAGGGAAGGGGGGGGGGTCTTATTTATAGCCCCACCCCTGGCGACAAGGCGATTGATAAGTTGTAAATATTTGTATTTTTACATAGTTTATTTCTGTAGTTTTAGTTTATTTTTTGTTGTTTTTTGTTATTTTTGTTCAATAAATTGTTTCTTTTTTTGTATATAATTATTCTAACTTAGCTTCTTTTTATTTTCTGGAATTTTTCAGAAAATTGTCAAAATTTTAAGTACACGCCCATGTCAAATTGGTCACGCCCGTATCAAATTGGTCACGCTCGTGTCAAATTGGTCACGCCCGTGACCTGGGCGTATTACCTATATTCCAGTGGAAAAGTGATGCCTGCAAAGAAATGATCAAGACACGCTCGTGTCAAATCTGACACGCCCGTGTTCAGACTCGAAACGCCTCGTGTCGCGCCACTCGATGTTCGATGCATTTAGTTCAACGATCCCAGCTCGACGCTTTACATGTAAGGCCGGTGTCCCGATTCACATGCCTGTGTCAATCCCGATCGACGTTCATCTAGCAAGCTCAGCGCTCGCCGATTCGTAGTGCAGCGCTCGACAAAATTCTGCCAAATTGCGCTCGACGAATTGAAGCCAGCAACCACTCGATGCTCGATTCCTCAACACTCAATGCTTCAATCACGCCCGTGACAAATCTGACAAGCCCATGTCAATCCCGACCGACGTTCGTCGATCCCAGTTCGATGTTCGTCAAACCCCGCTTAATACCTCCACCAGGAATACCTTCCTGACACGCCCGTGACAACCCTGTCACGTCCGTGACCAACACGTGTCCCGTCCAGAAGCTTCCAGAAATCAACCAGTCAACGAAATTTTGCCGTCTTTATCAAGCCATCCTGACACGCCCCCTATCAAGCCCTTGACAAGGGCTTGTCAACTCCTTTTTTGTCTATAAATGTAAATTTTCTATAGTTTCCAAGGGTTCACCTTTTTGAACCATATTGCTTAGGGAAGGTGTTGCTTAGATGATTTCCAAGCTATGTAAGGAGAACTTTCTCCCTCCCTCTCTTAGTTTGTTTTAGCTTTTTGTAACTCTTTTTATCGTAATAAAATTTGTATATTTTCTCTTCTTATTGTGTATTGGAATGCATCTGAGTTCCCCTTCTTATGTTATCTTTTTGACTTTTTTTGTTTGTGTGTGTGTGTGTGTGTGTGTGTATGAGTATAGATTTTATGCTTTTATGTTTTAGTTATTTTTTACTTAGCTTTGTTTAGACTTAGGATTTTTGTGCTCTTTATGTTCATCCTTATGAATCTATAAAAACTCTTTTAAAGTGTTTTTGTTTCTTTTTAATTTGTCTTTTAATTTTATGTAAAACTTTTTGTTCTTTTACTCTTTTTTCCACCTTTTAAGCATTTTTATAGGGATAAGAATGGATTAGTTATTATATTAATTTTTCAAACACTTTGATTTTGCTTTTATTTAAAAATCATTTTGCTTCTTTAATTTTTATTTCTTCTTTTTATGCATTTCTAGCATATTCTAATCTTAAAATATAGTTATTTTAATTTTTCGATCACTTCATTTTCTTCCTTTTTTGCTTGTGTGCGTGAGTGTATGAGTTAGATTTTCAAAGATTTTTTCCTTTAATTAAGTAGAGTGCGTGCGTGTATGAGATAACATTTTCAGTTTTCATTTCCCGCCTACTCGTTTGAGTAGGATTTGTAATTTCCTGCCTACTCGTTTGAGTAGGACTTGTTATTTTACTGCTTACATTCCCCGCCAACTCATTTGGGTAGGACTCACAATTTTCAGCTTTCTTTACAGCTTTAATTTCCCACCTACTCGTTTGATTGGGACTTGCATTTCATTTATGCATTTTATTTTCAATAGCCGTCCCCATTCCGATGAGTGGCTAATCGCTCTTAGCCCTAAGTATCAAAGAGCATTGGAACAGATAAAATCATTTTAAATAATTAAAGGTCATCCTTTTCTTTTTAATTAAAGCACTTAAGGTTTGCCCTGGGTATACGATGTGTAGGACCACATATCAATGTGTGGGCATTATTTCCGTTGTTCATATGCTAGCTAGCTAAGAGGCCGTGCGTATGGACCGATCACCCTTGGGTAAAGAGAATTTCATATATAACCTCGAGAGAGGAGAAGCGTAATTCTCCCGGATATGGTTCCCCACCCAATAGCGGGGTTCTTAGCGTAATGCGGTCATTAAGAGGAATCCTTCGTCGGACTAGCATTCGGTCGAATAGTCTTAATGTTCAGGTGAGCGATATCCCTATAGTTAGGTGAGCTCATTCTTTTGGAGCCTCCACGGCCTAGTCGCCCTTTAATTAATTTTAAATTTATGATCTCTAATTATTAAAAGTTAGTTTAGTTTAAATTCATTCAGTACCGTTGCGCTATTTCTTCATCGACTTTTTTCTGCTTTTATTTTCGGCATTTTATATATATATCCCTCTTAAATAATTAAATCACCCAATAAAATATTATCGGTAAAATTATAGTCCCTCCTGGGAAAGAGTTGAAATTGTCAACCCGTCCCCGAGAACAATACGACCCCAATATTCCCTACCGGAATATCCTGCACTACACGTGATAGGTGCACTTGCCTCCTTTCTTTAAAACTCGGTTACAACCTTTTTTATATCAAATAAAATCCGTGCTCGCCTCCGTTTAAATAAACAACTTTTATAACCTAACCTACCCACCCGGGTCGCCGCGAGTTTTAACCATCAGTGACATTTGGTGAGAGGTCGCTCAGCTGGGCGAGTAACAGTCCAAGTCACCTACCTGGTGAGCATGCGAGTGGAGCTCTTCATACTCGCCCAGGTATTCTAACTTCTTGCACGTTGACTTTGACTTCTGTCTTGACTTGCTGATTTTGACCCTTGCTGACCTAGCTCTAGAGAGATAGACCCTCGACGAATATGTGTTGTACAGTAAGATATATATAAAGACTTGAAATTTCTGGGACATGTTTTTGTTACATTAGTGTGTAAGTAAAATATTTTGAACTTAAATATTTTTTTAAATTCTCAATTTTTTTGGTACCTATGCAACCACGTATTTGACGAGTGGGTTTAACAAGCCAACGCAGTGCAAGAGTAGGCATGGACGAGTAGGGGTGAGTGGGTCAATTGACATGCACTCGTCTCAGGCTCAGGGCGAGTCCCAAACTCACTAGGCGCTTGTCACCCCCCAGTTGAGCAAGAGTTATACGACCCCAACTCCCTTATAGTCCCAAACTCACAATTCGGTCTGCGATTAGCCCTTCCAAACAGCGAGATTCTCCTTTTTGTAGACCAGTTTGGGCTGCACTTTGCAAAATCAAAAGGCTGGATTCCGCTATCCGCATGACACTCATGAAAAACAATTAATTGACCCCCTTGGGCACCTTGCAGGACTTCTTTTTGGCTCCCCTTCTAAGGCCAAATCTGGTTGCTGTGAGCTCCCATTCTATCTTTCATGGTTTTTGAGTTACAGTCTAGTGCTCCTGAACACCCTCCAGGGTGCGCGGTCTCAGCATTAGTTTGGGAGGGAAAGATCTCTTAGATCTTAGGGGGGTGTGGAGGGAACTCCTCGTTGCAGCCTAAGGTTTTTTTTTTAGTTGTCCACCTCTTGTGAGGAAGATTTTATTGCTCTAACTTACAAGCCAAGCGCTCAAACTCGGGAGATGTGTGAGTTGCCTCATCGGTCCAAACTCCTCTTGAACTGTGGTTTTCGTGTTCAACAGAGAGTGCACAGTGGTTTGAGGTGACGTAAGGACGCGAGAAGAAGGTAACGAAGAAGCCAGATATCATTCCACAAAAACAGATAATTTTATATAGTTTTGAAGCACTTTTATGCTCTTGAAATTATAATTGAGTTCACGAAATATGTATCACGATCAGTGGAATCCCCTATGGGAGTTCTTTTTGTTTTTGTTTTTGTGAATGGTGGAGTTCTTTTTTTTTCATGAGAAGCTTGCAAGGGGAGGTGTCCTAGATAATTCATGATTGGTTATGACCGGTCATCTCCTATGGGAAAGAGAAAAAAACTATGATGGGATTCATTTTCCTACCAAAGGAAAAAAATGAGCCTCAAACATAGCCTTAGTCATTCCTCAAAAAAAAAAACAATCAATGAACAACTTGTAGATGTCGACGAATGGCTTGCAGTGGTCGGCATTTATCCAAAGGATTGATTAATTTCAAAAAGTTTCTGCAAAAAAAAGTTGAAACTGCAATTAGCAATAAAGACTTTAGCTTAGATTTTCATAATGCAAGCTAATATATTTGAGCACCTAATGTTAGGCTTTTGTGATGGTAGATTTCTCATATAAAGATTCAATGAAATATCTGACAAATCAACGACATATGTCCTTTTGTGCAAATTAATCTATGGGTCAAGGTTTCATACTTTCATAGAAGCATTATTGGAGCACTTATTTTAATGTAGGCTTGCGCGGTAGTAGATTATCGAGATTAATAAAATTCAGAAATTCCAGTTGGTATAAAATACTTGCATGATCAACCACGTAATCTAATGAGTAACAGTTGGCTTCTTTTCCAGTACAAAAATGAAGAAACTTTGTGTTCAATGTGTTTACATCCTCATTTAATGAAGTAAGCAATGCCCTTGTTTCCATATAACTTTCATCAAGTGCCGAGAATTTAAATTTAGAAAAACTCGCTCTGTTATCAGATCAATAGACTATTCAATCTTTGAAGGCATGGTCATTGAAGAAATAATTTGAACCATGCCATTTTTTATCGTTGGCTCATCCTCATAACCACTATGAAGTAAGGTTCTAAGAAGCGGGAGCCATCATGATCTCTTTTATTTTAATGTAAGCTTGGGGCCCTTATCGGGCCCCAATATTTGCCGGTTGCCCGGCCTAGGCCGGGCCGGGCAAGGCCCGGGTGCCGGGCTAGCCTGAGCCCGACACCGGGCTAAAGATAAAATCCCGCCAGGCGGGATTTTTATCCCGCCTGATCAGGCGGGATTAAAATCCCACCATTTTAATGTAAGCTTGGGACCCTTACCTGTCCCCCATTTTTGCCGGTTTCCCGGCCCGGTGCCTGTCCTGCCTATGATTAGGCGGGATTAAAATCCATCCTCATCAGGAGGGTTAAAATCCCTCCTCATCAGGCGGGATTAGCCTTTTGAATTCAGGTCGTCCCGGGCCCGGCCCGGGATGGCCTGAAAGGACTAACCGGGCTCCCCCTTTGAGAGGGAGCCTGAGCCTGGCCCGGTTTATACTGGGTCCGGGCCGAGCCCGATTGGGAAAAAGCCCGGGCATGACCGGGCCGGGCCAAGCCCGGCCCGATCGGGCTTTTTGCTCATGATTACCCTTGGGCTCGCAAGATTTTGACTTTATATATATAAATAATATATTATAAGTGAAAACCCACTTTGATGAAAAATCCTTTCTACCAATTATACATGTTGGGGATGACCCTTATTTTATAAAAGTTAGGCATGCAAATAACCACACACCCATGATCTCCACCTCAAAATAAGTGGGATCATGTGATTGACCGCGCACGTGATCACCCCCTCGATCCCCCACGCACTGATCCCATCACGTGTAATGGGAAAATCGCCGCGAGCCCCACCTTGCCGGCGGCGGGCGGTCGACCTACTCCCCGGCCGCCGACCGCCGGCTGCCCGACCCCTCTTACCGCGCTGGCCGCGACCACGACCGAGGAAGCGACCGCCCTAGCCGCGCCTCCCTCGGCCGCCGGCACTTCCCAGGGGGCGGCCTCCCAGGCCACCCCCACGCTCGACCACCGGTGCGGCCAAGTGGGGCGGACTCCCGGGCCTCCCCATCCCTCGGCCACCTACTCGGGCGAGGGGGCGGTCACCCGGGCTGCCCCCTTTCTCGGTCGCTCGCACGACAAGGGGGAGGCCGCCCGGGCCACCCCTCCCTCGGACACCGACGCGGCCATGGTGGCGACCGCCTAGACCGCACCCTCCCTCGGCCGCCGCCGTGGCCGAGGGGGCGACCACTGTTGAGTTTTACTAGATGACACAACAGTTGTGCACGGAGCGAAAATAAAAGAACAAGAAAACCCTAAAGAAGTTCGGATCTAGAAATGGACATGTATCAAGAAGAAAGTGTTGTAAAATAAAACTACCTTTGCGGGATTGAGTCTATACTAAACCAAGATGCTCCAGAAGATTTGGCGATAACTAAGCGGCTAGAGTCCTTAGTGCAGAATAGTGTGCGCACTTCTACAGGAAATCCATATGAACGGGAGAACCATAGATTCTTGTCGAACAAGATCTAGGACGGGTAAGGGCACTCTGCGTCTTCACGGACTGCTAGGTCCGTTATAGAAGAGGCGGCGATGACACTCGTCGGAATCGGGCTTAGCGATGGGATCGGCAAAGGCGTAATAGCTTCTGTCAGCCTTTTATGTCTCGGGTTTTCACACAGTATGTCTCGTGTGCTTAAACTGAATGATCAATATGATCGATTGATGAGAAACCCTAAAATCTTCTATTTATACCCAAGGAATAAACAGAATAGCCTGTCACTATTTGCATACCCAATACTTGGAAAACGTAATTCGACCAGAAAACCCTTGTCTCGACGAATCATCGAGTATCCATAACATATTCGACAAATCGTCGAGTATACAAAGCAAACTCGACGAATCGTCGAGTGTCCATAAGATAAACGACGAACTTATTGCCAGCCTTACCGAATCAACCTTTGACTCAGCTAAGGCGTCGAGTGAACTCGACGCTCTCAAAACGCTCTCAGCGCTAAACCCGTCAAATCAACATTTGTCTCGACGAAGGCGTTGAGTGAACTCAACAAACTCAATGCCTAAGTTCCAGATTCGTTTAATCAACCTTTTACTCGACGAAGGCATTGAGTGAACTCAATGCACTCAACGCCTGAGAACCAGAATCGTCGAATCAATACCTTGACTCAACGAATCATTGAGTAGACTCAACACACTCAACTCTTAAGTGCAATACTCGATGAAACAACACATTGACTCGATAAATAGTCTAGAAAACTCAACACACTCGACTCCATCCTTCGACGAGTCATCACTTGACTCGACGAATGCATTGAGTGGCCTCAACTCATTCGATGCTTTCCAAGCCTGGCTGAGCTAAGCCATTCCCACTCATCATACGTGCAAAACAATACTAATCCAATCACCCAATTTATCTAAACATTCTTATGTGTGACCCTGATAGAATCATACTGCGTAGGCAGTAAGGCTACATACTTGATCACTTCTAGATCAAAATGGTAACACCAACAACTGCCCCTCCATCGATCTTCGACGCAGCAACCCTCTCCCTCGTCCATCGATGCGCGACCAAAGGGGCTGTAAGGGGACCCTCCCCAACCGCCGTCAGCCGTCCTCCCCTCACCGGCGAATTTGGTGGCGAGTTCATCGACCGCCCGTGGAGTCACGCACCCGTCGTCCCATCGATGGTGGGAACTCCCAACCATCCGATCCACGCATAACCACCATAAACACCACCCAGAGCCTATAAAAGGAGCCCCAGGCCTCCTCATTTCTCACTTTTTTTCCTTCGAGTCTTCTTCTTCCTCAGGTCGAAGCTTTGCCGATTTCCTCCTACGATCAGCATCTGATCCGCACCCGAGCCATACCTGCGCCACACCCGAGCTACAAACGGGTCGATTCAAAGCCACCCGACGAAGCGAAATCTCTCAAGTTTCAAGTGGCCCCGCAACCGCAAGTTTAGGCGCTCTGCTCCACGCCTAGAATTAGCAATCCGCTAACCATAGACCACCAGCGTGAAGCGTAATTTGTAATAACTCCCGACGCAATGGCCCGTCGTCCGCCGCATGACAAGTGTTCCCTCACCCAAAAAGCTATAACGAGAGGTGGCCTGTCACCCTCGACTTCACGAAAAAGCTATAACAACCAGAAAAAAGTGGACTTTGACCGGCACAAATTTGATCACGTGGTTTTTTTACCCAGTTGAGGTGTTATTCCACGTTAAAATAGCTTGTGTACAATTGACATACTATATTGACTGTGTACGCACTCGACCATTCCATGAGCTAAGATTGTCCAGGTTATTCCGGCCCAGCCGGGACGTCGAGTTAGACCGCAACAGTTTGACAGAGTCTATGAGAAACGAGTTCCCAACATCCTCAAAGGACTATATCCCTAGCACATTGGTACTCAAGAAAGAACTTTCAACCCTAAACATTCCAAGGAGAAGCTTCAATGGCAAAGAGAAGATCCCGGACGATAGAAGCGTCTGTCCCAGGATGGCGCACTAAGCCATCCCACTTCCATTTACTTGTAGACATTCCCCTCGAAGCAGAAACTATTCTTGCCCCAGTAACAACAATTGAGGGATGAGCTCGACAGATGGAAAAGCAGCAAATCAAGGTGCTCGCTCTCCTCAGTAATATGGGAGTGCCTCCGGCTCAGCTGCCTACACCAGCCAATCCCCCGCCTCCACTAAGCCATGACCTACAAAGAGAAGCTCAGCAAAGAGAAGAAGTTTCAAAAGTTCTCTCGGACGCCGCTGGTTCCACTCACCCTATTTGTAGGGGAAGTGGATCTTTTCGTCGTAATCACATCCCGGAATAAGAAGCCCACTTATCGCCATGCAAAAGATTCACTAGGGAAGAGATACCAGAAGTGATCGCCGAGGAATACAGACAGGTTGGCCGATGAGATATTCTACCCTGTCGACCACTTCACTAAGGATCCCCGCTTGCACCCTAGATTTTGACTCATCATATCCCACATGGCTTTAAACTGTTGAATATCAAAACCTTTGACAGGACGGAAGACCCATTAGAACACATCAACCACTTTACTACGATCATGCGGATTTAAAATGCGCCTGACCAGCTACTTTGCCAAGTCTTCCCAGCCACTCTAAAAGGTCAAGCTCGGACCTGGTTCCACTCTCTGAGGGAGCGAAGTATCATATACTTTACAGAATTAACAAGACAATTTACTGACCAGTTCATCGCCAACTGAAGAATCGTCCGAGACCCCTCACATTTGTCAGGGATTCGACAAAATGAAGGGGATTCTTTGAAGGAGTTTTTCCACCGGTTTACCGCAGAATCCCTCCAGATTCCGGGAGTAGACCCAGAACTCTTGAGGGGAGTATTTCTTTGAGGGCTCCGCCCTAGTGGTTTCTACTCAGCACTGATGAGGTAAACTATACCCAGTTATCTAGACCTTGTACCTTGCGTAGAGGCACAAATATACAACCGACGAGGCCATCGAAGCACAACACAAGCAATTTAAGGGAGGACAGGAAAGGAAGAAGAGGAAAAAATAAGCCCCCAAAAGGCAAGAAGGATGACGCCAAAATAACCACTAGAGTGATAGCCGTAAACGGGACCCGCCAATGAATTGGGGTCAGGGTCCACCTCAAGAATACACTTCACTAAATAGAACCAGCACCAATATGATGTATGCAATATAGGATGATCCAGCATTCCGACGACCAAGGAAATCGCTTCCAAACCCCAAAGCCGACAAAAAAAAACTGTGAGTTTCACCGCACAACCGGTCACACTACTGAGGAGTGTTCTGGGCTGAAAAATGAAATCTAGCGCCTTGTCCGCCAAGGGCTCCTCGGAAGATTTTTACTTGGACAAGCACAGCATCCAGAAAGAAACCATCAGAATGCGCCGCAGGGGGCTCCTATTGCTAGGAAAATAGTGGGTAACATCAAAACCATCGCCGGACCCCCACCCCTCTCTACCTAGATAATTTCACTAGCAATTATAGATGAAACCCGTAAGAATCCGAGATTTGACCTAGATTCCACTATCTATTTCGGAGAAGAAGACCTCCAAGGGGTGCAGAATCCTCATCAAAATCTGCTTGTCATTACCGTAGGGATAGGAGATCCTTGCTTAAACGTTGAAAGAATTCTAATAAACAATAAGAGCTCAATCAATGTTCTTTTTTTGTCCACTTTCCGCAGTATTGAACTTACTCAAAAACATCTCAGTCCCGCTACAGGACGCACATATGGCTTTGGATACCTCCCGGTTTCCGTTCAGGGAACAATCATCCTACAAGTAACATTGGGAGAATTCCCGAGACAAATTTCCCAAAATATCCAGTTTATCGTCATTAACTTAAGTTCACCTTAAAATGCCATCTTCGGAAGACCGTTCCAGTCAATCTTTGGGGCAGCACCGTCAATTCCTCACCAATCCATGAAGCTCCCAACCCATATGCATAGAGGTTGTACACAGAAGTCAAGAAACAGCCCGCTCTTGTTACTTAAAGTAGGCTCAGCCGGAAGCAATAGTCACATTTGAAGTCGGAGATATAAAAATCCGCAACAAAGCCGCCATACAACCTGAAAACTCTTTGTAAAAGAAGACGGCCCCATACTGGCCGACAATAAGACTTTTTTTCGCTTTATTTTATTAAACTATGAGTGATGTAAAAGTTGCGAGCCATGACTCGCGTAGACTATCTTTGACTTAATTATATAGTATTATGTTTCTCTTCTTTTCTCTTTGAGACTTCTTCAGCCATGGTAGGCCACTCCCTGAATTAAATACTTACATTCTCCGGTAAGCCATTTCCGACCATGCCCGAACACTTCCAGGTTGAATCTTTACATTCTCTGGAAGCCACATCTTCGGCCAGGGTAGGCCATTCCCTAGATTGAATACCTACATTCTCTGGTGAGCCATTTCCGACCAGGCTCGGACACTTCCAGATTGAATATTTACATTTTACATTCTCTTGAAGCTGCTTCTTCTCCGAGGCTAGGCCGTGCAACCAGATTAAATACTCACATTATCTGGTAGTTGGATTGAAAACACTCGTTATCCTCTGCTATTGCAGGCCAACGCTCCACCATTGCCAGGGCCTGCCCCATCATGACCGCACCTCCGGATTGAATACTTACATTCTCCGACAGTTTGATTGAATACTCACATTCTCCTCTAATACTGCAAGCCAACGTCACGCCATCACCAGGGTTGCCCTCTCGCGATCGCACCTCCGGATTTAATACTTACATTCTCCTGCAGTTGGATTGAATACTCACATTCTTCTCTAATACTGCAAGTCAACTACCCGCCATCGCCAGGGCCTGCCCCCCTTGTAGTTGTGTCATAGGATTGAATAATTACATTCTCTGACACCTTGGTTGAACATTCACATTCTCCAGCAATACTCTCTTAGCAAGGAGCTTGCATCCCACCATCTACCAGGGCTCAGACCAAAAGAATAAAAGGGGCACAATCATCACAACAACATACAAGTACATCTATAAATGCGCCAATCAAGAACCGTCGAACAATAAGGACGACATACAAGACACTAGACTAGAAAAGCAAAAATACAAGCACACACTAATACAAAGAAATAGCGTCGCTACACGTCAGCCACGTCAACATCAGAGCTCTAGTCGACAGAGATATCATGAAAGCTAAGGCCGGATACATCGCATCCCAAACTCCTACCAACAAGTCAAAAAGCCTTCGAGACTCTATGCCTGAGGTACAACTCTCGAACATCTTCCATTTAAGGCTCCACCTCCTTGCTCCAGATCTCATCGCAAACATCCTCGCTGATCAAGCACCGATCCTGCATGCAATCTAAAGACTCCATGTACTCTGCATGACCGGAAGCCTTTAACTCTGACACACGAAAATCAGAAGATAAAGCCTTGATACAGGCCCAAGGTTTCGACGGACAATTAGCAATTCCAAATATAGTGATGCGCAAATATTCATATTTCGAAATAAAGAAAATCCTGACTAAGATTACGAATTTGAAATAACTTCTAAAAATCTATTCCCAAAAATAATTAATTTTAGGGTAGCCTAACACTCCAATTTATATGAGAAATTCTGGATAAAATAACGCTTGAAATTTAGATTTAGATCAAACACGATTTTTAATATAAATCAGGACCTACTATAAGCCTTCTATTTCCACCAAAACTCACAATAATTTAGAAAGAATCACACGAGAGATGGTATAGGAAATTGTTACCCAAAATCCCACGAGAATTGCGTCCACGAGATGGGTGGAGGATGCGCACATGACGGTGGTTGATTCTATTTCCACGCAACTCCACGGTTCCGCACCGGACGATGAAAACGCAAGCCGTCTTCCTTCGCAAAACCCTAGAGGAGGGAGTTCCTTGAAAAATCCAATAGTTATATAGGGAGGAGAGAGAAAAGGTGGTGAATAATTTTTATAATATATGATGAGAGCGTGGAGGCTAGGGTGAGATGTAGATGTCCGGAATTTGTTTTATTTTTGTGGGAGGATTTGCGGGTCGGTTTGGTATTGAGAGGAGGAGTGGCTCGGGTTGGTGGTGAGGGGAGTGGCTCGGGTTGGTGGTAATGAAGGGTGGTTGTGAGTTAGGAGAGATGGGAAGGGTGGATGGCGTCTTAGAGCAAGGTGGGGCTACTCGGGTTGGGATTTGTGGTGGCCCGAAATTGTGGGGGTGAAGGAGGTGTGGTTGTTGTTCAGTTTGTTCTTGGAGGGAGAGGCCAAGTGGCGGTTTGGATGGAGCTAGGGTGGTTGGAGGTTTGTGGGGAAGTGAAGAGGGGCTGAGAGAAATAGAGAGGGAGGGAGAGAAGAGTGGTCGACGACCAAGGAGAGGAGGAAGAGGGAGGGAGAAGGGTTGGCCGAAAATTTCCTTGGGGGGAAAATCTCTCAAGATTTTTTTTGTTTTCAAATTTTATTCTTCAATGATGAAATCAACAACAAGCATGGTTATATATAGCCTTACACCACTCAATCCCCACCATACATGAAATAGGAAAACAATATAGGCCTTATTTAGGCTACACCACTCCATCTCCACCATTTATAAAATAGCAAAACAATCTAAACATATAATGCATAAAATAAGAATAAAATAAAACATGCATGAAATAAAAGATACTCTTGATGGTTATACGCACCCATCATATTTGAAATGAAATAATAAAATAGGAAATAATAATAAATGATGACATAATAAAATATATAATTATAATTATATATTTTATTTAAAATGGCGGGAGCGGACGTCGTGCAAAATACGTAGCGGCGTTGGCGAAGAACTTCACGGCGTTTGCGAAGAAACGTCGTGGTAGACTCCCATCTTCAATCTTGTGGCAACGACCGTCCTAATCCATGAACTCTCTATGTTGGGGATCAACGGCCGCATCAGCAACGTCGCCATCAATCCTCCCACACTCAAAATTACTCATCTCCGATGAGTGGCCCGTGAGGGTGGAACAGTCAAAAGCAGCAGCAGCAATATAGGGCAAAATCTGGCCCCGCAATCCATGTCATAGTAGCATGAACATCCATCAGTACGACAAACCTGTCAGGCATAGAAACAACAAGACATTCGAGGAAACTCGAAAGGGTGTCAAGCAAAAGAAATAAAACTTAAATCTTATCATTCAGTTAAAGAGCCATGGAGTCAACGTGGAAAAAAGACACGACATAACTAACACTCCCCAACCCAAGAGAATATGTAGTGGGAGGAATAAATGACAAAGAAAGCCACTCAGGTTGAACAGAGACGTACAGAAAAAAGTCCGGAAACTTGAAATAAGGTGAAACACCCTTATCTTTATTAAAATCTAAAATAAAAGCAGTAAATTCAGCGTTCATCATAATCATGGATGGGTCGGCGTACCTACACATTAATTTTTTAACGGAGCCAGAAGACATCCGCTCGAGGACTGACCAGACCAAACCCAAATCACTAATTTTAGCGTAGGATGGTCTCAGATGGGAGTGTAAGTGCGTGTGAGATATCTTAAAATGAAACACTAGCATCCTAGATACATGAGGACTGAACCCAATATATTACATGACTTGACCCTAATACGGAGGATAATGGGGTTAAGTTAGGTTGCACGGGAGCCTTATAATAAAAAATGATTTGATTGAGATCCAATATTTCAGTTGTAATCTTATACTTTAAATACTCTCGCTTGGCATGAAGATATGCCAAAGAGAACCGCTCATCAAGAACAATAGAGTTGGTCGCTCCTGGATATGCAAGGATGTGCAAATGATATAACTCAAGTGGCCTTTCTAAAGTTACTAACGTGAGCAAATGAGGGTCATCAAAAGGTGGTGGGTAAATGCGTGCAACCGAGTGTGGTATATAAGTATGTTTAAATGGCACCACATCCAGAGGCATAGTGGCCAAGACAGTCGAGGAGAGAAATGTAAATAGACACGCAAAAAATTGAACAGTCGAAGGTGACACGTAGTCAGATCTACGTGGTTCGGTGAATAGACCAAATACTACTACCCTCAACCTAGTAATATCTACATATTGTGTCAACGTCAAAGCAGGAGCTAAAATGGGCGTGCCACCACAACTCAGACTAGGTATTCTGATTCCTCGTCCTAAAAGGTCAACGCCCGTGGTCAAATTAGTAGGGGGAAGGGTCGGTAAAATCAAACCAAGGATAAAATTAAAATCAGTAGAAATTTCACCAAACGATGATGATATCAAAGTGCTCTTATCCGGGTGTACAAAAACAGAATCGTCCAAAATTACCCTTCCCTCACATGGTGACTCATCCATAATAACAATGGGGACATCCTCACTCTCAGGCTCCTCAGGTAAGTTAGATAAAATATCAGTGAGTGTAATCATGGGCTCTATCGTGATGGGGATAGTATCCTAGAGAGGGCACTCAATACTAGGGTGAACATACACAATGCTAGTAGGGCACGTAATAGGCAATGAGATACTCTCACAGATCGGACTACCATATTCCAAACATTGTCTTCTAGATAACTAGGTATTCCCTCACTTTCAGATTCATTAGAATCATTGGGCACTATCATTCATGACGAAATACACTCATTTAGTTGGTCATCCTCAGGATCAAGACATACCACATCTACATCAGCATCCTCATGGGTATCAATCACTATATCAGGAGGCTTAGATGTCGAGGATAAATGAGTCAAAGCTCTAGGAGTAACATTTTTTGAGTCCAAAGCATAAGACCTAAATGGAATGGTTTCCCTAAAGGTGGTAGTAGTACAATATGGGCAGGCCGACCTCTGGGGGAAAATGATCTAGCGTTAGGTATATAATCATTCTTATAGGAAGTATGGGACTAGTGTCATAACGATACTCACTCACAGGCTTGGTGTTAGTAGTGCGGAGATAGGAAGATCAAATTTATCCGAGAGTAGGCTACGCATTGTCGACCAAGCATGTTTATAACTACCAACACGACGCTCTTCATTTAGCCAAAAACACGCGGGCTTGACCTACTAATCGATCTCGGGCTATGTTAACCTTTTGGTGGTCGTCTCATAAGTGATAATTAAAATAATTTTCTAATCCTTAAGCCAATCTATAAAAATTCATGGGCTTCCTAAACCGTCATATGTAGAAAAAATATGGTGTGCCCTAGGGGTGTGTTTAGCCATATCCTTAGTATATGGATTGTCTAACCGGGCAACATATACATCATATGCCATTTTAGTGAGAATAGGAGAGAAGAACTCACCCGGAACTGGCACACATTCAATGACTAAATAACCTTACACTATTTAATTTTCAAAGATGTAATTATTTCTGCTAATTACTTAAAATAATAAATATTTATTTTTTATTTTCTTGCTGAAAAAAAAAAAATATAGGCCGCTATTTGCAACAAAAATTAAAATTTTATAACGATTTAATAAAATTAATGGCTTATTAAAAACAAAATAATTTTTTTGATTTTCTTACTAATAAAATGATGGAGAATTTCCATAAAATTTTTTTTTTAATATTGAGAAAATTTGAAAATTTTAGGCCGCTATTTACAAACTAAAAAATTGATTTATATGTTGTGCAATGAAGCGTGAAAAAGTGTGTGATGGAAATAATAATAAAAGGGGAAGGGTTCCAATTAGAAAGTTGACGTGAACCTCCCTCTGATACCAAATTGATGCAGGCCCAAGGTTTCGACGGACAATTAACAATTCCAAAAATAGTTATGCACACACATTCATATTTCCAAATAGAGAAAATCCTGACTAAGATTACGATTTTGAAATAAAGTCTAAAAATCTGTTCCCAAAAATAATTAATTCGAGGGTAGTCTAACACTCCAATTTATATGAGAAATTCCGAATAAAATAACGCTTGAAATTTAGATTTAGATCAAGCACGATTTTCATTATAAATCAGGACCTAATACTAGCCTTCTATTTCCACCAAAACTCACAATAATTTAGAAAGAATCACACGAGAGATGGTATAGGAAATTGTTACCCAAAATCCCACGAGAATTGCGTCCACGAGATGGGTGGAGGATGCGCACAAGACGGTGGTTGATTCTATTTCCATGCAACTCCACGGTTCCGCATCAGAGGATGAAAACGCAAGCTGTCTTCCTTCGCAAAACCCTAGAGGAGGGAGTTCCTTGAAAAATCCAATAGTTATATAAGGAGGAGAGAGAAAAGGTGGTGGATAATATTTATAATATATGGTGAGAGGGTGGAGGCTAGGGTGAGATGTAGATGTCCGGAATTTGTTTTATTTTTTTGGGAGGATTTGCGGGTCGGTTAGGTATTGGAGAGGAGGAGTGGATCGGGTTGTGGTGAGGGTCGTGGCTCAGGTTGGTGGTGGTATAGGGTGGTCGTGAGTTAGGAGAGTGGGGAAGGGGTGGTCGGAGGCTTAGAGAAAAGAGGGGCTACTCGGGTTGGGATTTGTGGTGGCCGGAAATTGTGGGTGTGGAGGAGGTGTGGTTGTTGTTCAGTTTGTTCTTGGAGGGAGAGGACAAGTGGCGGTTTGGATGGAGCTAGGGTGGCCGGCGATTTGTGGGGAAGTGAAGAGGGGCTTAGAGAAATAGAGAGGGAGGGAGAGAAGAATGGTCGGCGGCCAAGGAGAGGAGGAAGAGGGAGGGAGAAGGGGTTGCCGAAAATTGCTGTAGGGGGGGGGGGGAATCTCTCAAGATTTTTTTTTTTGTTTTCAAATTTTATTCTTCAATGATGAAATCAACAACAAGCATGGCTATATATAGCCTTACACAACTCAATATCCACCATACATGAAATATGAAAACAATATAGGCCTTATTTAGGCTACACCACTCAATCTCCACCATTCAAAAAATAGGAAAGCAATCTAAACATATAATGAATAAAATAAGAATAAAATAAAACATGCATGAAATAAAAATACTCTTGATGGTTATAGACACCCATCATATAAGAAATGAAATAATAAAATAGGAAATAATAATAAATGATGACATAATAAAATATATAATTATAATTATTTGATAGTTTTACTTTCAAGACAACCTAAACACCTAGAGGGGGGGGGGTGAATAGGTTCTAATTTCTTGTTTATACTCCTAGGCAGAATTCAATTACAAATTAAAATATCTAGGCACAGCATTCACAGATAACTAAGCATCACAGATTGCACAATGTTTTATAGTGGTTCCCCAAGGTCTGGGTACATCCACTTTCCCCCTTCACCTATCTAGCAGTATGCTAGATTCAGCCAAACTTCCACTATTCTCAGATCCTCAGATCCTACAGCTCAGAACCTGGATAGGTTCCTACAACTCAGGCTCAACAGCCCCCCTCAGCCTAGCCTCAAGGCCTACCACTCAGAGAATAACCTTCTCCTACACTCAGGCAAATAAGCCCTACCACTCAGAGATCACCTCTCCTACACTCAGCCTTTATAACACAGGCTTACAACTCAGATCTGTGTAAACAGATCCTACAGAAATTTAGAAAAGATATTTTAATGTCTTGCTTTGTTGAGAGAGAAGAGGACAAGACACTTCTTGATCAGCTGATGAAATCAACTGAATCTAAGCTTTCTTCAAAGCTTCTTGAATCTGAACTTAGCTGAGTTGATTTCCAAACAGCTTCTTGAGAAACCACTAATGGCTTCCTTCTTCTTCTTCAAGATGACTGATCCCTCTCTATCTAACACCTTTTCTGATACTTCAGACTTCTTCTTCTTCTTAGATCTACTGATGAAGATCTTCTTTAGAGCTTAGCACTTTCTTGAATTGAACTACAACAGGATTGTCAATCCATCTGTTTCTTCTTCTTAGATCTTCTTCAGTTATCTTTCTTAATTGTTTAATTTCCTTCTGAATGTGTCTATTTATAGACTTTCTTCATGGTAACCGGCTGATCCGGTTTCTAACTGTTTTCTGACAGGTCTGACAGCTTCAGTTAAACGGTGGCAACCCACAGCTGTCAAGTCTTCAAACAGTTCCTGTACCTTAGCCTTGGACAGCAAAATGTCGAGATAGTCTGTTAGAAAGTGTCGAGACCAATCTGTCTATCTGTGTCGACACAAGTGACTTTGGTGTTAACACAGTCTTTGATGATGTCGACTAAGTTGCCTTTAAGTCGACACAGCTTCTTCAGAAAATAACTTGGTCTAGACTCTGTAGTGTGTCGACACAAGTCCTGTGTGTCGACACAGTTGCTGTAGATTCAGAACTCAGTATGTGTCGACTCAGCCTTCAGGTGTCGACACAGCAATCTTCAACTCTGCCAGAATGTGTCGACTCAGTCTTCTGGTGTCGACACAAGCATAGTCGACTTCTGCCAATATGTGTCGACTCAATCTTCTGGTGTCGACACATCCACCCAGTGTCGACACAGTTGAGGTCGACTATCTTCTTTTGTGAGTCGACACTCTTTCTCTGGTCGACTATCTTTCACTAGTCGACTATTTTCCACTAGTCGACTATTTTTCTCTGGTTGACTATCTTTCACTAGTCGACACACTTTCTCTGGGTGTCGACTATCTTTCACTGTGTCGACACTGATATTCTGAAGTGTCGACACAAATATTTTGAAGTGTCGACACAATTTCTTCAGGTGTCGACATGTGGACTTAGAATATTTTTCTGCATTCTTTAATACTTCTTCACCTGCACATGTCAACTCAAAATAACATCAAATACACCTTGATGTATATCATTGAGCTAAGTTAGGCTTCTTCAAATCAGGTACACATTTTCCAATGTACCCATCAATCTCCCCCTATTTGGAGAAGTCATAACCCTATAGCCAATGATATACACCATTTATAAAAAGTATAAACTGATGATATATGACATAACAGGAATACTTAATATAAACAAAAATAAAAAAACAATTCATCACAGAATGAACATTATATGATACCAAACAACATTTTCTTTATAACTTGATAATGTTTGAATACAGAGATTTACATTTAATGATTTAATCAGAACTTTACAAAATACTTTGAAAGAACTAAAAATTAAGACTGATCATGCTCTTTAATGACAATCCCTTTGCCAGATAGAACTTGAGCCTTCACAGGAGCTTCAGAATCTTCAGCTGGCTTCTTGCCATTTAGATCAGCCTTCTTCTTTGCTTCTTCCTTGAGCCTTTGCCTTTCAAAATAATGAAAGGGCTTTGGGAAGTACTTGCTTGGCTCCTGAGCATCTGGAGGCAGCCTACCCAGCTTGGCTTTTCTTCTAAACTGTACTATGGCCTCTTGCCTAGCTTCATACTTCTGCCATTCCATCTCATTCTACCACTTGCCTCTTTCCTGCACTTGGTCTTTGACAGCCTTCCATGCAATGAGTATTATATTTCTGGAAGTAGGACTCCACTGCTCAAAGTCTGGCTTATGTTCAGTCTGCTCTCTAAATCTTTTCTTAGATAGTAGAGCATCTTGTTGGTCTTTCAAAGTAGCCTCGGGCTTATCAACCTTCCCAATAACAACATTAGTAACCTCCTTTGGAGGACTATACATTCCTTGAACTTGCTGATCAATCATGTCAAAATCTGGAGGAGGGTAAATGACTTGGGCAACCTCAGGTTGATTGCCTTCAAGTAGACTTGTTTGTATTCTTGACTCAGCCACCATAGCATCATCACACAATGGTGGATATCCCAATGTGGCTCGAATACTATTGGTCACCCATTTGGTGTGCTCTGAGCCTGCATGAACTAACATCCTCTCCCCCTTTATGGCTTCTCTAGTAACATGATCTCTTAGATCTTCCTTTTGAAATCTGATTTGGCCATCGAGATAATTCATACCCTCTTTAAAAAATGGTTTTAACTTTAGAAGCTTGTCAGATATTTCCTTTTGAGAGGTAGTGATAGCAGTTTTAACAGAATCAATAGCAGCTTGAAAGTTCTTATCAAATTCTTCCATTTCTTTTGCTCTAGCTGCAGATAGGCCTGGAACAACCTTTTTCAATTCTTCAATGATCTCATGATGAGATTCAGTTAAATTCTCATTCATCCTTATCTGATTTTCCAAGACATAGCTTTGCTTTAAAGAAATATCATCCACCTTAGGGATGATAGACTGCTGTTGTTTTGCTAAATATACCACAGCATTACCTCCCTTATGGAAGCAATCTGTCATTTCCTTCTTATGTATATTGACCTCAAACCTAATTGATTTTATATCTTGAGCTAAGTCAAATTGCAGGGACTTGTTGTTCTCATCAACATATTTTTCTATAGCCACTCTGTGTTCATCCAATTTCACTTGTAAATCTACCAAGAACTTGTTATAATCAAAGTCAGAAGGAGTGTGATGTGTTGTAGACTGTAGAGCCTGCTTATAGCTCTTGCTCCTTCTCTGGAAGACCATAAGTTTTCTCTTCTTAGCCACCCTAGCTTCTTCATTCTCAGAATCAGAAGTACTATCAATTTGAACTCTTTCTTTGGGAGGAGGAGGAACAGCTGCTTCAGTGCCATGTTGTACTGTCTCAACATGCACAGGCTCCCCCTCAATTTCTTACTCCACTTCCATTCTATCTGTAACTATTTCATCATTTGGAAATAACTCATCAAGAGTATATTCCTTCGGGGCTGGTACATCTGCAGTATTCAAATCTTGAGATAAATTAATTTGAGCTTCCTCTTGCACTTGCTCAGACTGCTTCTCCCCCTGTACTTGTTCAGTATTGGGGATGTCCTGGGCAGATGAGGACACTTGCTTTTCCTGGACCTGTACAGAAATAGAAATATTAGAACTGACTTTTGTAGGAAAATACACCAGCACCCCCTGCACCTGTACCTGATCATGAGTAGATACAGTCTGTGTAGGTGAATAAACTTGCTGAGCTGGTATTCTTATTTCTTCTTCTTGAATTTCAGGTATTGTGGCATCCTGAACTTGTGTAGAAGCAGGCTGATCTTCAACTTCTTGTCTTACTTGCTCTTCTTGTTGGTGCTCAGTACTGGTAGCATGACCTGGGGATTTCTCAGGTGAATCCTGCCTTTCCACTTCAGGCATCTCTTTGGTCAGCACCCTATCCCATTTGGAGAACAATCTCATGTCCATTCTTCTCATGTGATTAATTTTTGTTCCAGGTTGTTGTTGCATAACATCAGGAATCTCCTTACTTAGGTATATACTCATTATTCTAGCCAGATTTGGCTTCTTGATTCCTTCCTTAATCTTTTCAAAGATTACAGTTGACCAATCCGTTGGAATTGTAAACACAATCCTGGTCATTAGGCTGAACATATAGGCAGAAATCCTATCATGTCCACCTGGCTTGCACAAAATAACTTTTCCAACCACTTCAGACAGAAACTTGCCCTGTTGATTCATTCCTTTCCTATTGAAGGCAGCTCCAATTTTCATGGTGGAATCCAATCCACACCATTGAAGAGCCTCCCTTGATTTAGAAGCAGGAACATCCTCTTCATTCTCAATTATAGGTAATTGTAGAATTGTTCTTAACTTACTTGGTGTAATTTCCACTGGTGACCCATGGACTATGGATTTTATCTCATGATTTTCAGAGTCGACAGATGCAGAAGTATAGAACTCATGCACCTCCTTCTTCCATATCTTAGATGGTTCGGAGACCAGAAATTCTAACCCTGAGTCGGAGAGGAGAGAGATAACCCCGAGAACATCTGGAGGGGCAGCAACAAAGGCCTGGCGCACCAACTCATATCCTTCATTCACATTATCTTCAATCTTTGGCGCCATTGATCAGTCGAGAAAGCTTGAAAGATGAGAGAAAGAGAGAGAGAGGGAGAATGTCGACACAGGGTTTCGAAAACCTTGTAAGCGTGTCGACAGAATGAGCTTTTGACCTATTTATACCTTTCGTTTAAAGAAGATCAAAAGTCGCCAAAAACAGACTATAAGTGTCGACACAGATGGAATGTGTCGACACAAGCTTCTATTGTCTCGACATCAAGTCTGTCTATTATGTGTCGACACCAATTTGCTGTTATGTCGACACCAGAGATATATAGTAGAGCATCAGAAATTCTGTGTCGACTCTTAGTATAAGTGTCGACACAAAATCTGTAAGTGTCGACACCACTATCCTGGTGAAGTCGACACTACATTCCTGGATAAGTCGACAATAAGATTCTTAAGTGTCGACACATATTTTCTGTGTCGACACCACATCTCTGACTTGTCGACATTACAACCCTGAGTCGACACATTATTACTGAATGTGTCGACACCATCTTACTTAGCTAATTTCTGTTTGATCAACACAACTTATAAGTACTACAAAGTACTTGATACTACTTCAATGTGTCTTTATATCACTTGAATGTCTTGTTACCACTTCAACTCTATTGTTGATGATTTTGTGATTACACTAATCAATGGTTAACATACCTAATTCAATTTTGAATTTATTGAATTTGGTCTCATCTAGGGGCTTAGTAAACACATCTGCTATTTGATAATCTGTTTTCACAAATTCCAATGAAATGTCTTCTTTTTCCACATGTTCTCTAAGAAAATGGTATTTTATTTCTATATGCTTAGTTCTACTATGAGAAACAGGATTATTAGCAATAAAAATTGCACTCTTAGAATCACATAAAAGAGGTGTTCTTCTTACTTGAATACCATAATCCTTAAGCTGATGCTGCATCCATAATAGCTGTGTACAGCAGCTTCCAGCAGCAACATACTCAGACTCAGCTGTGGAAATTGCCACACTGGTCTGCTTTTTACTACTCCAAGATATTAGTCTTCCTCCCAGGAATTGACAAGTACCTGTAGTACTCTTCCTATCCTCTCTACATCCTGCAAAATCTGCATCTGAATAGCCTGTTAGTTGAAAATCTCTATTCCTAGGGTACCAAAGACCGAGATTAGGTGTGCCCTTAAGATATCTCAGAATCCTTTTGACTGCAGTATAATGAAATTCTTTAGGGCAGGCTTGGTACCTAGCACAGACACATGTAGCATACATAATATCTGGTCTACTAGCAGTGAGATATAGTAGTGAGCCAACTATTCCTCTATACAAAGTCTCATCAACAGGTTTACCTGCATCATCTTTGCATATAGGCATACTTGTTCCCATAGGAGTTCTCATGGTGGAGGATGACTCCATACCATATTTCTTAATCAATTCTTTGGTGAACTTTGACTGGGATATGGACAAGCCATCATCAGTCTGTCTTACTTGGAGTCCCAAGAAGAATTTCAGTTCCCCCATACTGCTCATCTCAAACTTCCCTTGCATAAGTTTGGCAAACTTTTTACAAAGGTTGTTTTTAGTATATCCAAAGATTATGTCATCAACATAAATCTGTACTAAGATGATCTTGCCTTTGGATTCCCTAAGGAATAGAGTTTTGTCAATTTTTCCTCTTGAGAATTTATTCTCAATAAGGAAAGTAGACAGGGTTTCATAACAAGCCCTTGGGGCTTGCTTTAACCCATACAGAGCTTTCCTAAGCTTATAAACAAAATCAGGTTTGAGAGGATCTACAAAACCTGATGGCTGCTCTACATATACTTCTTCTTTAAGATCACCATTCATAAATGCTGACTTCACATCCATCTGGTATACTTTGAAGTCTTGATAGGCTGCATAGGCAAGGAATATTCTGATTGCCTCCAGCCTTGCTACTGGAGCAAAGGTTTGATCAAAGTCAATCCCTTCTTCCTACCTGTATCCTTTTGCAACCAATCTTGCTTTATTCTTTACTATTATTCCACTTTCATCTAGCTTGTTCCTATAGATCCATTTTGTGCCAATTATGTTGTGGCCTCTTGGTTTAGGAACAAGCTCCCAGACATTGCACCTTCTGAATTGATTCAGCTCCTCTTGCATAGCATCAATCCAGTGCTGGTCTTGGATAGCTTCTTCAAACTTCTTAGGCTCCAATTGTGACAGGAAACTTGAATGTAGAACTGTGTTTTGATTTCTGCTTCTAGTTTGCACCCCCTGTCTTGGATCACCTATTATCTGATCAGTTGGATGATATCTTAAATGTCTTGTAGCTGGAGGAAGATTTCCTTCTGGTTGAACATCTCCAGCTCCTTCATTTAGCTGAATCTCTTGATTTTCATCAGCTTCTATAGTGTCTTGTTCTCCCCCTGGACAGAAGTCTTCATTTTCCAATGCCCCATCTTCCTTTGATACTTTAGTAATGGAGAGCTTGTCCATACTTTTGCTTATACCTGTTGAGTCATTTGATCTACAAGACAACTCACAGTTGATTAATCTTGTTTCATCAAACACAACATGCACAGATTCTTCAACAACTTGAGTAGTCAAGTTGAAGACTCTATAGGCCTTACTATTTGTGCTGTACCCAACAAATATCCCATCCTGGGATTTGGCAGCAAACTTAGTCAAATATGACTTGCCATTGTTAAGTATATAACACTTGCAACCAAAGATCCTAAAGTAAGATAGATTTGGTTTTCTGCCTTTCACAATCTCATAGGGAGTCATTTTGTGGCTTTTGGTGATAGTAGCCCTATTGATTACATGACAAGCAGTGTTAACTGCCTCAGCCCAAAAATATTCTGGGTGAGAGGTGTCACTCAATAGAGTTCTACCAGCTTCAATTAATGTTCTATTCTTTCTTTCAGCAATTCCATTTTGCTGAGGTGTTCTAGGTGAGGAGAACACTTGGAAAATCCCAAAGTCTTTACACAATTTTGTTATGCTTTTAGATTGAAACTCAGTACCATGGTCACTTCTGATTTTGACCACTGTACTATTTAGTTCATTCTGAATTTGCTTTACAAAATTAAGTAATACATTTGGGGTTTCAGATTTTTGTCTCAGAAAGAACACCCATGTAAATCTTGAATAGTGATCTACAACCACAAAAGTGTAGACTTTCCTACCTAGACTGTGAACTGGCATAGGACCAAAAAGATCCATATGCAAGAGGTATAAGCACCTCACAGAATCCTTGATTTCAAGGCTTTGAAAGGAGGATTTTGTCTGCTTGCCCTTTTGACAAGCTGAGGATATCCCTTCCTTTATACACTTAACTTGAGGTCCATTCCTCACTAACTCTTTGCTAAAGAGTTGGCCAATTGTCTTGTAGTTTAGATGAGCCAATCTCTTGTGCCACTTAACATAATGAGAAGCATTGTCATCAGCTACAAGACAGATGGGAGAAGCCTTATTCTCACATTCAAAATTAAGACAATATACATTTCTCTTCCTATACCCTGTCAGTATGATCTTTTGATCACTTGACCTCTTGATATGACATCCATCTTTAACAAATGAAATGTCATATCCTAAATCACTTAGCTGGCTTATGCTTATTAGATTATGTTTCAAACCTTTTACAAAAGCCACTTGAGTGATAGTAATTAGGTTAGAAGAAATGTTACCAAACCCTTTGATGACTCCTTTTTCAGATCCACCAAAGATCACTTTAGGTACATCTTTGACAGATGAATACTCCTTCAGCAGCCCTTTGTTCCAATCATGTGCCTGGAACAACCACTATCCAAGTACCATATAGGGGCATGGTTACTTGGATTCACCTGCAACACAGAATTACTTACCCTTAGAACCCAAGTAAGTCTTGGGTCCTTGGTTCAGGTTAGCATTAATAAAGCTACCATAACCTCTTCTAACAGGTAGACTATTGTTCTTTATAACACTTGGGTTATAGCAGCAGTCTAGTGCAAAATGGCCTCTCTTGCCACAGCACCAACATTCAAACTTATTGTATCTAGATCTAGATACATCCTTGTCAGAAGAATTTCTGTTCATTGCTGGTGCTGCAGTAACTTCACCTACTGATTTCTTAAAACCATTGGGTTTATGACCATAGGTAGGCCTGCTTGCATTTACACCCTTGTTCTTCAGAACATTAGTCTTAATATGACCTTGAATATCTTCATGATCATATTTGTTAGAAGGCACTTTCACCTTACTAAACTTTATGGGGACTGAAAGGTTTAGTGGCTGAATAGGAGCTTTGCCTTTCCTCTTGAATCTGCCAGCCCTGAAGTTACCTTTGAATCCTAATCCAGCCTTACCCTTTTGAGTGACAAATTCATCTATCAAGGGTAAGACAGATTTTGGCTTAGAGTAACTAGCCACTAAATCCCTTTCAATTCTAAGTCTGTCCTCCAGACTCTTCACTTGATCATTAGTATAATTAATTGTGCCCATCTGAATAATAGTTATATTCTTCAGCTTTGTAATTTAATTTAATTTTTGATCAATAACTTTCTCTAACTTAGTTGTAGCAACCCTTAGTTCAGCAATTTCCTGAGCCTGAGATTTAACCAGGTTCTTGCATTTCTTAAGGGCCTGCAACAAGTCCCCATACTTGTCTATCAATTGATAGACATCTCCTTTAGATTCAGATGCATCTACATCACTTGATGCAGATGTAGCTGATTCTTCACTTGTACAACAAATAGATATAATAGAAGGACATTATACCTTATTAGGACCAGACTGATTCTGGCATATGTCCTCTTCTGATCCTGCCATCAGCCCCATACACTGATGATCCTTTTGTTCATTGATGGAGTCTAGCAACTGCAGAAACTCCTCTTCTTCAGATGCAGCATATAGTCCAATATATGCTTCAGCTTCAGATTCTGACTCTGAAGTTGACTGGTCTGTTAGACTCTTATCTTTCTTTGCAACAAAAGATTTCTCCTTCTTGCCTTTCTGATGAGTCTTCTTCTTGTCTGAAGACTCCTTTCTCTTATCAGGACAGTCAGCCACTACATGTCCAGGCCTATTGCAACAATAGCAGACAATCTTTGAAGTAGAGGCTTTGCTGGGCTTTGATCTGCTCTTCTCTTTCCTTGATGACCTTTTCTTCTGATAATAGTCATCAACTTGCTGTAATGTGGAAGGCCTAGACTTCCATTGCTTCTTTTTCAAGAACCTCTGGAATTGCCTTGTGAATGCAGCAAAGTCTGCATCTGAATCATAGCTTTCTGAACCCTTATCTGAATTTTCAGAACTATCTTCTGCAACTTCCTTAGGAGGAGATGGTGATTTCCTCCTATTCATTCTAGTGGCTTCTGCATTGAATGCCATAGTCTTTTCTCTATGCTCTCCTCTTGAATTCTTTTCCTCCTCCTTCCTCACCATAAGTTGCATTTCATAGGATAGCAACTTTCCAAACAAGGTGGGAGGAGATATCTCTGCCAATTTAGCCACTTCTCTTATGACATAGATCTTTGTGTCCCAATCCTTTGTTAAGGATCTCAAGAATTTGTCATTCAGTTCATAAGTACTGAAGACTCTTCCATAGGTCATAAGCTCATTCACAATTCAATAGAATTTCTTGTAGCACTCAGTTATGCTATCAGATTTTCCTTCTCTAAAACTTTCATACTCCTGATTGAGCATAGATTTCCTGTCCTGCCTTACTTCTTCAGATCCCTCCATGTAGACAATCAATGTGTCCCACATCTCTTTGGAGGTCTTGTAGTGAATCAGATTCTGAAATGTTGAATCATCTATGGCACTAACAATAATGTTCTGAGCTCTTTTATCCATGGTTGCCAAGATGATTTCATCCTTGGTCATTTCTGAATAACTCTTTGGAGTTTGGATATTTGCATCAAGAACTGATATCTTCATTGGAATGAAGGGGCCTTCCTGTACTGTGATGTAAATCCTTGGGTCAGATGCCTCCATAAACAGTCTGACTCTTTCTTTCCAAATTCCAAAAATTTCTTTCTTGTATATGGGTAATTTCATAGACCCTAGCTCCTTATGATTTTCACCAGAACCCATCTTTTTGAATCTTGATTCTGCCTTTCAGATCTACCTCAGACTGTTAAGTCCTTTTTGAGGAACCTGCCTCTGATACCACTTGATAGTTTTACTTTCAAGACAACCTAAACACCTAGAGGGGGGTGAATAGGTTCTAATTTCTTGTTTATACTCCTAGGCAGAATTCAATTACAAATTAAAACATATAGTACAGCATTCACAGATAACTAAGCATCACAGATTGCACAATGTTTTATAGTGGTTCCCCAAGGTCTGGGTACATCCACTTTCCCCCTTCACCTATCTAGCAGTATGCTAGATTCGGCCAAACTTCCACTATTCTCAGATCCTCAGATCCTACAGCTCAGAACCTGGATAGGTTCCTACAACTCAGGCTCAACAGCCCTACCTCAGCCTAGCCTCAAGGCCTACCACTCAGAGAATAACCTTCTCCTACACTCAGGCAAATAGCCCTACCACTCAGAGATCACCTCTCCTACACTCAACCTTTATAACACAGGCTTACAACTCAGATCTGTGTAAACAGATCCTACAGAAATTTAGAAAAGATATTTTAATGTCTTGCCTTTGTTGAGAGAGAAGAGGACAAGACACTTCTTGATCAGCTGATAAAATCAACTGAATCTGAGCTTTCTTCAAAGCTTCTTGAATCTGAACTTAGCTGAGTTGATTTCCAAACAGCTTCTTGAGAAACCACTAATGGCTTCCTTCTTCTTCTTCAAGATGACTGGATCCCTCTCTATCCAACACCTTTTCTGATACTTCAGACTTCTTCTTCTTCTTCTTAGATCTACTGATGAAGATCTTCTTTTGAGCTTAGCACTTTCTTGAATTGAAGCTACAACAGGATTGTAATCCTTCTGCTTCTTCTTCTTAGATCTTCTTCAGTTATCTTTCTTAATTGTTAATTTCCTTCTGAATGTGTCTATTTATAGACTTTCTTCATGGTAACCGGCTGATCTGGTTTCTAACTGTTTTCTGACAGGTCTGACAGCTTCAGTTAAACGGTGGCAACCCACAGCTGTCAAGTCTTCAAACAGTTCCTGTACCTTAGCCTTGGACAACAAAATGTTGAGACAGTCTGTTAGAAAGTGTCGAGACCAATCTGTCTATCTGTGTCGACACAAGTGACTTTGGTGTCGACACAGTCTTTGATGATGTCGACTAAGTTGCCTTTAAGTCGACACAGCTTCTTCAGAAAATAACTTGGTCTAGACTCTGCAGTGTGTCGACACAAGTCCTGTGTGTCGACACAGTTGTTGTAGATTCAGAACTCAGTATGTGTCGACTCAGCCTTCAGGTGTCGACACAGCAATCTTCAACTCTGCCAGAATGTGTCGACTCAGTCTTCTGGTGTCGACACAAGCATAGTCGACTTCTGCCAATATGTGTCGACTCAATCTTCTGGTGTCGACACATCCACCCAGTGTCGACACAGTTGAGGTTGACTATCTTCTTTTGTGAGTCGACACTCTTTCTCTGGTCGACTATCTTTCACTAGTCGACTATTTTCCACTAGTCGACTATTTTTCTCTAGTCGACTATCTTTCACTAGTCGACACACTTTCTCTGGGTGTTGACTATCTTTCACTGTGTCGACACTGATATTCTGAAGTGTCGACACAAATATTCTGAAGTGTCGACACAATTTCTTCAGGTGTCGACATGTGGACTTAGAATATTTTTCTGCATTCTTTAATACTTCTTCACCTGCACATGTCAACTCAAAACAACATCAAATACACCTTGATGTATATCATTGAGCTAAGTTGGGATTCTTCAAATCAGGTACACATTTTCCAATGTACCCAACATTATTTATATTATAATTATATATTTTATTTAAAATTGCAGCAGCGGACGTTGTGCAAAATACGTAGCGGCGTTGGCGAAGAACATCGCGGCGTTGGCGAAGAAATGTCGTGGTACACTCCCATCTTCAAGCTTGTGGCAATGATCGTCCCAATCCATGAACTCTCTATGTCAGGGATCATTGGACGCATCAGCAACGTCGTCATGAAGCCTCCACTTGGGCCTTCACTGCACAAAGCTTCATCTCCAAACGATAAGTCTCCTCTTGAGCACGCTTCAGCATCTGAGTCGTCCTTTCCACCAGAGATTTCTCCACCTCTAGGGATTCTTGAGTCTCCTCCAATTCTGCCTTCAACTCCGATCCAATCCAGCGAAATTGAGAAACGTCCTTCTGATGATCATCCTTCAGAGTGACAAGAGAACCTGCCATAGCTTGAAACTTCTCCTGGAGGGCCAGATACACGTCCTTTAAGCTCACGTAATGATCATTCCAGGTGATGGCAATTTGAACCTGAGCCTTAATCTGTAAAAGAAAAAAATAAAAAGAAGTCAGCACAATACAACAATAAAGAAGAGCCAAAAATAATCAAGCTCGCTTACTACTTCAATCATCACCTTTAAAGTAGAATATAGCCTTTGATCCGTCGCCTCCATAGGGAAATACTAGGGGGCAGATGATCCAAGCACCTATACCTCAGGAGGCGAACCTCCATGGCCTCCAAAAGGAGTGTCCTCACCTAGAAAAGACGAGCAAGGAGCCACGCTATCGCTACCACGAGAAACTACAATGGCCTTCTATTTTCGATTGCAAACCAAAGGTGTCTCGTGATCCGCCCAGAGTATGAATAAATGCCACACCACAACAAGCGCTTCTCTTCCACAAATGAAGAAATACTAAACAGATGGTTCGCCAACTCGTGAGGCTCTGAAAATCCAAGTACTTGAGAAAACACCCTCTCTTTCCCATTTTGATGATGACAACAATTAGGTAGTGCGTTACATAGCTTTCGCAAGCCCCAAGAGTTCCTGACAAAACCAAACAATGTATTTCCATGGCGGCGGTCAGTTCAAATCTCAAAATCAACCCAGCTCTTGTTGCTATAAATCATCACACACACACCACCATCCGAACAAATATCACACCAATCTTAGAAGCAGTCCAGAGAAAGTTTCCCACCATGTTCGCGGAAGAAGACAATAAACCCCACGAGGCATACTACCCCCAAGGGAGTAAACTAGGAAATCAGCACACCGTAGAATTTCAGAATCTCAATCACTTCCTCGGATGGAGGGAACCGGAATCCAGATCTCATGGTTGTCCTACAAATTTTCAATAAGGAATGCGGAGGTTTTTGGACCCTCTCCTCAACATGCGGTATCCTCACTTTAAGGTCGGCAGGTAGGCTGAACCTCCTACTCCAAATTGCAACCTGATCCTCTATAAGAGAGGATCAAAAATGCATCGGCATCACAGTACGTGTAACGCCCCCAGTTTTTCTGTGATTTGTATAATCCTTGTTTGGCGTTACGTTGACGCGTTTTGGCCTTTTGCCATTATTAGAGCGTGGTCTTAGCTCTTTAGGTTCTTGAGTGGCTTTTTTATATCCTGTTTACAAGGTTCCCCAGCTAACCGGAGTCTGTTTTGGTTACTCGGCGGAGCCTCTCAGGGAATGCTTGTGTTTTGGCTTTGGGAGGTGTTAGCCCAATTTTTGATCATCGGATGCTATTTTTGACTTTTCGTTGTTTTCGTATCATGGGTGTTTAGCTATGGTGCGAGTTTCGTCGAATTCTGAGATTGTTTGTTTTTGCGTCATTTCGACGTTTGTTTTATGTTAGATGGTACTGTGTTACCAAGATTTTGTTGTTGATATGTTGGGCTAAGTGGCAGAGCTTAGTTTTAGCAGTAGCCGGTTGTTGTTGGCTTAATTTTGGCTAAGTATGTTAGTTGTTTATATATATTCATAGATATGTGTGTGTGTTTGAGTGGCCGATTTTTTTGTATCGGGTTTATCATTTTTTATACTAGCTATTTATATATGTAGGCTAGCTAATTGCTATATATATATATAGGTAAGCAAGCATATATATATATATGTATATATGCTATATTATTAAGTGTTTGGCACGTGGGTCTGTACCAGCTGTGTGGCTGTTTCTTTTATTTAGCTAGTGGCCGAACTTTCTAGGCCTTAGATTATTTTATTAGGTGTTGATGAGTGAGTGGAGTGGGTATTTAATTAAGGTTGGCTTGGAGCACTCTTCATTTCTCCTTTCCCAAGCCAGGAGTTAGCTTCCAGCGAAAGACATCGGGCGTCGGAGGTGCTGGAGCTCCGGTCGGTGATTGCTGGAGGTTTAGAGCTTGTTTTTCTCGGGTAAGGGCATATCTGGACTTCTCTCACCCGAATCTTCCTCCCTAGGTAAGTAATTCTTGTTCTTGAGTTGTCTTTGTAAGCTAGGGTTTTTCGGGTTTGCTCATCTTCCCTCTAAAGCTTCAGGTTTGCCTCTCAGGTGGCCGATCTTGCCGCTGGTGCCGAATTTTGGAAGGCAGCTGCTGTTTCCTGGAGGTAGAGGCAAGTGGCGCTCTTTGCCCTTGCCAACCTTGATTTTGCACCAATTAATTTTGTTATAGTAGCTCATTATTTTCTCTCCTAGAAGCTAGGGTTGCTGCAGTCTTTGTCCCGAGTAGGTTTACTACCAATGTTGCCCAGATTTAGTTATTTTCTCTCCTTAGTGCTGTTTTGTTTCCAGGAAGTGGCTGGAGGTAGGATTTTAGGTTACTAGTTTTAGCCTAGCTTGGTTGGTAGTTGTAGCCGGGTAGAAGTGGCAGAAGAGAGGAAGTTAGAAATTCTTTTTTTAGTTTTCTTGATAGCAGGCGGTTAGTGTTAGCTTAGGGCAGAAGTTCATTTTGTAGGATAAGTGTAAAAGCATTGAGTGTGGTGGACACACTCAATGCCTAGATGTTTGGTATGGAGTCTAAGTCCAAAAGCATTGACAGCGTTGAGTGAGGTGAACTCACTCAACCCGTCTGCCTTTGGCATTGAGTGAGTTGAGCTCACTCAACGCCGTCTGCTTTTTGCATTGAGTGAGTTGAGCTCACTCAATGCCGTCTGTGTTTGGCATTGAGTGAGTTGAACTTACTCAATGCTGTTTTGCCAGAGACTTTTTCTAAGTCTTTTGGCATTGAGTGAGGTTAGCTCACTCAATGCCTTCTACTTTTGGCGTTGAGTGAGTTGAGCTCACACAACGCCGTCTTGCCTGGAATTTTTTCTAAGTATTTTGGCGTTGAGTGAGTTTAGCTCACTCGAGTAGTTGAGCTCACTCGACGTCGTCTTGTCCGGCGATGTTTTTCTTCTAAGTCAAAAGCATTGAGTGTGGGGAATTCACTCAACACCATCAGCTGTTTTGCATTGACAGCGTTGAGGGAGGTGAACTCACTCAACGGCATCGTCCCGAGAGTGAGTTTTTTTTAGGTTAAGTCATTTGATGTTGAGTGAGTGGAGCTCACTCAACACGGCGTCGAGTGAACTCGATGCCTTTCCTGCTGGGTGTTGGCATTGAGTGAGTGGAGCTCACTCAATGCCGTGTCGAGTGAACTCGATGCTTTTTTCCATGGGTTGGTGTTTTCTCCAGGATTATTAGTGTGGCTTTTCCCTTAGCGGGGGTTGGTGTTTTGTTATCAGATAGTTTTTGAATGCCGACTCGTGGATTATGGCAGGTGGCATTTCGGGTGGATCTGTAAGGGGTGAATGGTGTGTGCTGAGCTGTGGCCACCACTAGTTAGGCAGTTTTGGGCCGGTTTTGTTAGGTATGTGGACCCTGTAGCTGCCACTGGTTTTTTTTCACCCTTGAGCATTTTTGGGTCTAGTTGTTTGGGAGAGGGCTGTTTTTTGCCACCAACCCAGACCCAAGGTTTTACCACGACCAATAATTCGCAAAGTTAGGACTGTTAGCTCCTTTCCTTTCAGATGCCTATTTCTATTAGCATATTTTTGCCTTGTTACTGCTGCAGGTGTTTGGCAGAGCATGTCGTTATTTATTCTTGCACTTGGTGTGCCTTGATTGCTCTTTAGACAGTGTTTCTTTTTGCTATCTTGATTATTTCCTTCTACTCTTTTGATAACATTTATTGTAGGGTTGGTAAACACCTTCTTTTATTGCTTATGAATCTAATGCTCCACTTCTTTTGATTATATTCTTGCTGAGGTATTCTTTCTTTGAATGCCTCAGGTTCAGGTTGTAGCCGGTTGAGCGGCTAGTTTTCTTGTGGAGCTTGCTTCTGGCCTCCTGGGTAGTTGAGATTGTTGTTCCTCATCCTAGTGAGGTAGTTTTCTTCCTTCTGTATAGACATGCATACTCACCAGTGGGTTTGTGTCAGGTTGTTGACGCCCACTAGTGTCTTACTTGTGATGCTGGGTATGAATTGAAACTGCTATTTTTGCCTATTTGGAGGTTGTTCACTTGCTTTCTGGGGATGATTTATGATAGGTTTCATGTTAGGTATTTTAAACCCTAAAAGAATTACTATATATACCTTATGCACGCCATGTTTATAAAACTAAAACACTACTTTCCTATGTAACGTAAAGACTATTGTTTTATACTATGGTAAATTTAGAGTCTTGCATATCATGAGTTGTCCTTTTGGGACGTTTACGCTCATGTACGATGTCAATCACCTTAACAAAAGTATTTTCCGCTATGTATAAGTATATTTTTAATTGTGGACTTGTTGATCCACTATGCCGAGAGATACAGACATCAAACTAAACTTGTTTTTCTTTCATATTAAATTATGATTTTCTTCAAAGATATAGAGTCTGGAGTGTTTCCTGAACGTATGCAGTTATCCCCTGCATGAAATGGCATCATGGCACGTATTTTTCTCTCGCTCTGATATGATTTTATTGTTGAGAAAATGCGGGTCGTGACAGTTGGTATCAGAAGGAGGTTGCTTGATAATTTGTCGGGCAACCTTCCCTTATTAGTATTAGTGTTTTAGCATCATATCATACACACACCGATATGTCATTAGTACGTCTTGGTTGAAGCATGAACACTACACTCATAAGCATGAATAGAAGTATACGGGGCATATTATGTAGTATGGGATGCATAATATGTGTTAGTATATGGATCCACCATAGGTGGCAACATGTGAGAGTTATGTAGTATGAGATGCATAACCTTACCACATGAATGCCCATTAGCACGTTTTCTTTGTTCGCTGCATTCAATGTTATGTAGTATGGGATGCATAACATTTTCATGCGTACGATCGCTCATGGCATGCATTAAGGACTTTTTTAGAATGCATAGCACAACATGCATAGCATAACATTACATAAGCACGACGTGTCAAGCTAAAGATTTTACATGATGACATATGTACACACATGGTTTTGAGTCAAATGGAATATAAATTCATGCATTCATGGTGTAAGCACATGAGTTAGTATGATGGTGGTGAACCATCCTAGGTTAAGCATAACATCATTATTGTAAAAAACCTAGAGCAAGTTAGCAGTTGAATTTCATATTTAAGTATGCTTGTTTGTACCCGGTAGTTTTGTTCTTGCAGTTGGACTAGGTTATGATTAGCGTTAATACGATTATAGGATTGCGGGGCATCCTTCAACGAGACTGACTCCCCAATCCGAGGGTGAGTCTTCAGGAGCGCAAAGCGAGGCGTTGATTGAAAGTCTACGACAGAGTAATGAAGCCTTGTCCAGGCAGATGGTGAGTTTGCAGACTCAGATCCAGTCTTTGTTAGCAGTTGTCGCAGTACAGCCTCCGAGAGTGCTGGACCCTACTGTAGGCAAGCTGTTCCTGTTCCTCCTGCTCCCCTAGTACCTCCTGTTGGGTTGCCCCTGAAGATGACATTTATATCGCACTTCCTGCGACTAGGACCTCCTACTTATGATGGGAAGGCAGACTTTATGGTTTTGGACGATTGACTTATAGCCATCGAGGAGATGTTCTCCTATTCTAGAGTTACCCCAGATCAAAGGGTGATGATCGCCACCAATCAGCTTAAGGGATTTGCGAAAAGTTGGTGTCTGAGAGAGAAGGAGAACTTGAAAGAGGGATGCTCTTGGGAGACCTTCAAGGAATAGTTGCTAAGGAAGTTTCTACCTTCGGTCTAGTACGACCGCCTGATGAATGATTTCCTACACTTGAAGCAAAGGCAGCTCAAAGTTAGTGAGTATGAGATCGAGTTCAGCAAACTGAGTCAGTTTTCCCTCGGCTTGGTAAGCTCCGAGGCGGATCGAGTTAAGAAATTTCTTGGTGGCCTAAGAAGTGATGTCAGGCAGTTAGCCAGTGATTATGGATCAGCGAGCTATGCTGGAGTAGTGGAATATGCTTTGAAAGTTGAGGCAATTGAGAATGCTAAGCAAATAGGGCAGCGGATGTAAAAAGATAAGAGGAAATCGGTTGAAGGAAAGAGCCCTCAGATACCCGGTGCTGCTTCAAGAAAAAAGAACAAGGAGGTTTGTATATTCTATGGCCGGTAAGTCCACCCCTTTGAGAGATGTTTCAAAAGGTTAGGAGCTCATAAGAAGGAGCAGGTGCATGCAATTCAAGGTGTTCCCAGGAATGATTTATTATATTTTGCATGTAAGCGGATAGGGAATGATGTTGCCCATTGCTGGGGAAAGGATAAGATTAAGGCAAGGGAAAGCTTAATGTGATTTCTTCGGAGGAAGCTCAGACTTCGACTCAGGTGATTTCAGGAAGATTTAAGGTGAAGAACCGATGGGCGCGTGTTCTGTTCGACTCTGGTTCTACCCACTCGTTTGTGGCTAAATACTTCGTGGATCAGTACTCTTTGGATCTAGATTGAGTTGGGGATGCCTTTTGCGTCAAGTTCCCTTCTAGTTATTCTGTGGTTTCAGATCGGGGCATTCAGGATTGTCCGATTGTGTTAGGGGATTTCCTTGCCAAGGCAGATCTGAAGGTGATCGACCTAGATGACTTTGATGTTATCCTAGTCATGGATTAGTTGTCCAGGTATGATGCAGTTATCTAGTGCAAGGGTAAGCGCTTGGACATCGTAAAGGACAACGGTCAGCCTGGGAGTGTTTATGGTGATCCATGCCAGGATTCTCCAGTCATTTTTACGGTATGTGTTCGGAAGCTGCTTGATTCTAGCTGCTTTGCCTGTTTGGTCTCAGTTGTAGGGAATGTTGTTAGTGTACCGTGCTTGGAGTAGATTCCTGTGGTGTGCAAGTTTTTTGATGTTTTTCCTAATGATCTTCCTGGTCTTCCACCTGATAGATATGTTGAGTTTGTGATAGATTTGGAGACAGGTACACGTCCTATTACAATTGGAGCCAAACCGGATGGCCCCAAAAGAGCTGGAGGAGTTGCGTATCCAGCTGGACGAGTTGTTAGAGAAAGGTTTTATCAGGCCGAGCTCGTCGCCTTGGGGTGCTCTTGTTCTGTTTGTAAAGAAGAAAGACGGATCGATGAGACATTGCATCGACTATATAGTGTTGAAAAAGGTTACAATTAAGAACATGTATCCTTTTCCAAGGATTGATGATTTGTTTGATCAGTTGCGCGGTGTTTTCTAAGATTGATCTTCGTTCCGGCTACCATCAGCTCAGGATCCGCGAGTAAGACATTCTGTGGACTGCTTTGCGATCCAGGCATGGGCATTTTAAATTTCTGGTTATGCCATTTGGTTTGACCAACGCGCCCTCAGCCTTTATGGATATGTTGAGCCGGGTGTTCAAAGAATTCCTGGATAAGTTCATGGTCGTGTTTATTGACGATGTTCTGATCTATTCCCATAATGCTGAGGAGCATGACCAACATATGCGTTTGGTTTTATCTGCTTTGAGGGACCACAAGCTATTCTCCAAATTGAGCAAGTGCGAGTTTTGGTTGCCTAAGGTTTCATTTCTGGGCCATGTGGTCAATAAGAGTGGGATTTCCGTTGACCCAAAAAAGATAGCTGTTGTGATGGATTGGAGTAGGCCGGGCACACCCAAAGAGATTTTTGGTTACAAAGGAAAATTTGTACCTGATTTGAAGAAGCCATACTTAGCTCAATGATATACATCAAGGTGTATTTGATGTTATTTTGAGTTTATATGTGCTGGTTAAGAATATGCTAAAATACAGGAAAAAGTTTCTAAGTCCATTAGTCGATACCAGAGGAAGCTGTGTAGATACTTATGAAAGCCTGTGTCGACACTTGGAAAAGCATTGTCGACACATAGAAGTTTTAGTCGAAATCAACTGTGTCGACACCTGGAGGCAGTGTCGACACACAGAATTGTTGGTCGACATCAACTGTGTCGACACCTGGAGGCAGTGTCGACACAAAGAATTCTTAGATTATATCAACTGTGTCGACACACAGGACTTGTGTCGACACACAACAGAGTTTCAACAAAGTTGATTGTTGTAAAGTGAAGAAGTGTCTGTGTCGACACAAAGAAGCAGTGTCGACACATTATATAGATGCAGCGTCAAGAAGCATTGTCGACACCAAAGGAGCTGTGTCGACATCACCAAAGCTTGTGTCGACACTTAATCTACTTGTGTCGACACATAATGAAGATCAGTCTCGACACTTTGCTGACAAAGACAAAGGTTCAAGAAAAGACTGAAGACTTCAAAGCTATGAATTCCAACAAGTTTGCTGAAGCTATCAGAACTGTCAGAAGTTGGTTAGAAACCGGATAAGCCGGTTACCATGGATGAAGTCTATATAAAGACGAATTCTGTCAAATCAAAATACACAACACACAAACGAACAACTATTGAAGTATTGATCATTGATCAAGAAAGAGCACGTCACACAGAAGAGGATTTTCTTGAGAAGATCTAAGAAGGTAGTCTTAGGTGGTAATCTACTCAGAATTTGTCTAAGGAGAATTTAACCAAGAATTCAGAAGGAACTTAAGAAGATTTGGAGAGTGAGAGAGAGCTCGAACTGTTTGAAGTAAAGAAGGATACATTTACAAGTCTCTTAAGAAGCAGATCTTGAACAAATCTGCTAAGAAGAATTCAGATCTATTTCTGAAATCTAAGAAGGAAGCTGCCAGCCAGTCAACTTCGAAGAAGATAAACCCTACTGAGTTCAGATTCAAGAAGCTTTGAAGAAAGCTAAGAACAGGTTGATCTCAGCAATCAGTTTTATCTTGAGCTGATTAAGAAACCTTTTATCCCTTCTCTCTCAACAAGGGTAATAGTCAATCTATAAGATTTTTCATTCTGTAGGATCTTTCAAGATCGGAGTTATAAGCCTATTATATAAAGGCTGAGTGTAGGAGATATATATCTTTGAGTGGGAAGACTTTTGAGTCTGAGTGTAGGAGAAATCAATCTCTGAGTATTAGGCCTTATGACAAGGCTAAGGTAGGGCTGTTAGCCCGAGCTGTAGGAGTGTGGATACATTCTGAGTTGTAGGAACCTTTCAGGGTTATGAGCTGTAAGATCTGTGGATCTGAGAAGAAGGAAGAAGTTATGTGAATCTAGCACACTTCTGGATAGGCGAAGGGGGAAAGTGGATGTACCCAGACCTTGGGGAAACACTATAAACCAGTGTGCAATCTGTGATGTGTGTGTGATTGTGAATTCTGTGTTGTGGTTGTTGTGTTAGCTGTAGAATAGTTAGATTCTATTTAAAGAACTTAATTCTTATTCTGCCTTAAGTGAAAAAAAAAATAAAAACCTATTCACCCCCTAGGTGTTTGGGTTATCTTGAAATCGATTCAATCATATTGTATCAGAGGGAGGGTACTCAAAGAAGGACTTAACAGTCTGAGTAAGATCCATAAGCCAGATTCAAGATCAAGAAGATAGGTTCAGGAGAAAATCATAAGGAACTAGGTTATATGAAATTACCCATATGCATGAAAGAGATATTTAGAATATGGAAAGAAAGGGTCAGGCTTTTTATGGAGGCTTCTGATCCAAGGATCTACATTAAAATAATGGAAGGTCCTTATATTCTAATAAAATTGTCAGTTCTAGATGCAAATCAAAGAACTCCCAAGGATTTTTCAGAGATGACTAAGGAAGAGATCATCCTGGCAACTATGGATAAAAGAGCCAAGAATATCATAGTAAGTGCCATAGATGATTCATCCTTTCAAAATTTGATTCACTGCAAGACCTCCAAGGAAATGTGGGACACTCTGATAGTCTATATGAAGGGTTCTGAAGATGTCAGAAAAGATATAAAATCTATGCTGAACCAGGAATATGAGTTTTAGACAAGGAAAGTCAGATGGTATAACTAAGTGTTATAAAAAAGTTCTATAGAATAGTAAATGAGCTGATGTCCTATGGAAGGATCTTCAGTATATATAAACTGAATGATAAATTCCTAAGATCCTTGACAAAAGATTGGGACACTAAGATTTGTGCCATTAGGGAAGTGGCACAACTTGCAGATATCTCTCCTCCAACTCTGTTTGGAAAATTGCTGTCATATGAGATGCAGCTGATGGCTAGGAAGGAGGAAGAGAAAAGTGCAAAAGGGGAGCATAGAGAAAAGTCTGTGGCCTTCAAGGTGGAAGCCACTAGGAAGAATAGGAGGATGTCTCCATCACCTCCTAAGATAGTTGCTGAAATTACTTCAGATAATTCAGACAACCAAAGTTCAGACAACAGTGACTCAGATAAAGACTTTACTGCCTTTACAAGGCAGTTTCAGAGATTCCTGAAGAAGAAGCAGTGGAATTCTAGGCCCTCCACATCTCAGCCTGTTGATGACTATTATCAAAAGAGAAAGTCATCTAGGAAGGACAGGAGCAGGTCTAAGCCTAGCAAATCTACAACATCAAAGATAGTTTGCTACTGCTGTAATAGGCCTGGACATGTTGTGGCTGAGTGTCCAAAAAAAAGAAAGGAGTCTGCTGATACAAGGAAGACTCAACAAAAGAGCAAGAAGGAGAAATCCTTTGTTGCTAAGAAGGAGAAGAGCTTTATAGACCAATCATCTTTAGAGTCTGAATCTGATGCTGAGGCATACATTGGTCTATATACAGCAGATGAAGAAGATGAGTTTATGCAAATGTTGAACTTTATCTATGAATAAGAAGACCATCAGTGCATAGGACTGATGGCTATGTCAGAAGAAGACAAGTGCCAGGATCAGCCTGGTCCTAGTAAAGTACAATGTTTTTCTAGAAATTCAGATTGTAGTACTGGTTCAGAGTCAGCTACATCTACATCAAGTGATGTGGATGGGTCTGAGTCTGAAGGTGATATTCATCAGCTGATAGATGAATATGGGAACTTGTTGCAGGCACTAAATAAAAGCAGAAACTTGGCCAAAACTCAGGCTAAGGAAATTACAGATCTGAAGATGGCTGCATCTGATTTAGAGAAAGTGTTGGATCAAAAAGTGAATGAGATTGCCAAATTGAAAACTATAACTATTATTCAGATGGACACAATCACATACAAAAATGATCTAATTAAAAGTCCTGAAGTCAAACTTCAAAAAGAAAAAGATTTGGTGGCTAGTTATTCCAATCCAAAATCAGTTTTACCCTTAATAGATGAGTTTGTGGCTCAAAAGGGTAAGGCTGGAATAGGCTTTAAAGGTAACACCAGGGCTGTCCAATTTAAGAGAAAGGGCAAAGCCTTAGTCCAGCCACTGAACTTTAAAGTCCCTGTAGTTTTTAGAAAGGTGTGCCTTCTAACAAGTATGACCTTGAGAATACTCATGGTCATAGTAAGACTAAAGTTCTGAATGACAAGGGTGTTTATGTAAATAAGGAAGCCCATGTCCATAAACCCCATGTTCTTAAGAAAATTGTGGGTGTAGCTACAACAGTACCAGCACAAAACAAAAGATTTGCTGTCAACCAGACTGCCAAGAATGTATCTAAAAATAGATATAACAAGTATGAATGCTGGTACTGTGGCAAGACAGGCCATTATGCCTTAGATTGCTGGCACAACATTAGTGTCATGAAGAACAACAGTCTACCTATTAGAAGAGCAGCATGTAGATTTGTTAAGTATGAAGCTAACTTGAACCAAGGACCCAAGACTTACTTGGGCTCTAAGGTTAGGTAATTCTTTATTGCAAGTGAGTCCAAGTTACCATGCCCCTATATGGTACTTGGACAGTGGATGTTCCAGGCACATGACTGGAACAAAGGGGTTGCTGAAGGAGTATTCACCTATCATAAATGGGCCTAAAGTAATCTTTTGTGGTTCTGAAAATGGAATCATCAAAGGATTTGGTAACAATTCTAGTAACAAGATTACTATCACTCAAGTGTCCTATGTGAAGGGTTTGAAACACAACCTTTTAAGCATAAGTCAGTTGAGTGATTTAGGATATGACATTTCATTTATTAAAAATGGATGACATATCAAAAGGTCAAGTGATCAAAAGGTCATATTGAAAGGATATAGAAAAAGAAATGTGTACTGTCTTAACTTTGAGTGTGAGAACAAAGATTCTCTTATTTGTCTTGTAGCTGATGAGAGAGCCTCTCATTGTGTCAAATGGCACAAGAGACTGGCCCATCTTAACTACAAAAAAATTGTCCAACTCTTTAGCAAAGAGTTAGTGAGGAATGGTCCTAAAGTTAAGTGTATAAAGGATGAGATATGCTCAGTTTGTCAAAAAGGCAAGCAGACAAAATCTTCCTTTCATAGCCTTGAAAACAAGGATTCAGTGAGGTGTCTATACCTCTTGTATATGGATCTATTTGGTCCTATGCTAGTTCATAGTCTAGGTAGGATGGTCTATACTTTTGTGGTGGTAGATGACTATTCTAGATATTCCTGGGTGTTCTTTTCGGGACAAAAATCAGAAACCCCAAGTGTTTTATATAGTTTTGTCAAGCAAATTCAAAATGAACTTGACAGTATAGTGGTCAAAATCAGAAGTGACCATGACACTGAATTTCAATCTGAGAGCACGACAAGACTGTGTGAAGAATTTGGAATTTTAAAAGAATTCTCCTCACCTAGAACACCACAGCAAAATGGTATTGCTGAAAGGAAGAATAGAACACTGATTGAGGCTAGTAGAACTCTGTTGAGTGACACTTCTCTCCCAGAATATTTCTGGGCTGAGGCAGTAAATACTGCATGTCATGTGATCAATAGGGCTTCTATTACCAAAAGCCACAAAAAGACTCCCTATTTGATCATGAAGGGTAGAAAACCAAACTTATCCTATTTTAGGATCTTTGGTTGCAACTGCTATGTCCTAAACAATGGCAAGTATTATCTAACTAAGTTTGCTGCCAAATCCCAAGATGGGATATTGGTTGGGTACAGCAACAATAGTAAGGCTTATAGGGTCTACAACTTGATTACTCAAGTTGTAGAAGAGTCTGTATATGTTGTCTTTGAGGAAACAAGACTGATTAACAGTGAGTTGCCTTCTAGCTCATGCAGTTCTATAGGTATAAATGAGAGAATGTACAAGCTTATAATTACAGAAGAGTCAACTGCAGAGAAGGAAGTGGAAAATGGTGGCTACTATCCAGGGGGAGTACAGGACTCTTTAGATACTGATGAAAACCAAGAGAAGCAGCATATTGAAGAGACTGGAGGTGTTCAAACTGAAGATAGTCTACCTCCAGCTGTTAGACACTTAAAGGATCATCCAAAAAATCAGATAATTGGTGATCCAAGACATGGAGTGCAAACCAGAAGAGGCAACTTGAACACAGTTCTTTGCTCAAGCTTCCTATCTCAACTGGAACAAAAGAGATTTGGAGAAGCTATTCTAGACCCAAATTTGATTGATACCATGCAAGAGGAGCTGAATCAGTTTAGAAGATGCAAGGTCTGGGAGTTAGTTCCTAAACACAAATACCACAACATCATTGGAACAAAGTAGATCTTTAGGAACAAACTGGATGAGACTGGGATCATTGTGAAGAACAAAGCAAGACTTGTTGCAAAAGGATACAGTTAGGAAGAGGGTATTGACTTTGATCAAACCTTTGCCTCAGTAGCAAGACTGGAAGCAATTAGGATGTTCCTTGCCTATACTACATATCAAGGCTTCAAGGTATTTCAAATGGATGTAAAATCAGCATTCCTAAATGGAAATCTAAAAGAAGAAGTCTATGTAGAGCAGCCCTCAGGTTTTGTTGATTCTCTTAAACCTAATTATGTTTATAGACTTAGGAAAGCTTTGTATAGGTTAAAGCAAGCCCCAAGGGCTTGGTATGAAACCCTGCCTACTTTCCTTATTGAGAACAAATTCTCAAGGGGTAAAATAGACAAAACTCTATTCCTAAGGGAGTCCAAAGGAAAGATAATCTTAGTCCAGATTTATGTAGATGACATAATATTTGGGTCTACAGAAAACAACCTTTGCAAGAAGTTTGCTAACATTATGCAAAGGAAGTTTGAGATGAGCAGCATGGGAGAACTTAAGTTCTTCTTGGGACTCCAAATAAGACAGACTGATGATGGCTTGTCCATATCCCAGTCTAAGTTCACCAAGGAGTTAATTAAGAAGTATAGTATGGAATCATCCTCCACCATGAGACTCCTATAGGCACAAGTATGCCTATATGCAAAGATGATGCAGGTAAACCTGTAGATGAGTCTTTGTATAGAGGAATAATTGGCTCTCTTCTATATCTGTCTGCAAGTAGACCAGACATTATGTATGCAACATGTGTCTATGCTAGGTACCAATCATGCCCTAAAGAATCTCATTGCACTGCAGTAAAAAGGATTTTGAGATATCTAAAGGGCACACCCAATCTAGGCCTTTGGTAACCTAGAAATGGAGATTTTCTACTGACAAGCTATTCAGATGCAGACTTTGCAGGTTGCAAAGAAGATAGAAAAAGCACAACAGGCACCTGTCAATTTCTAGGAGGAAGATTGGTGTATTGGAGCAGTAAGAAGCAGACTAGTGTGGCAATTTCCATAGCTGAGTCTGAATATATGGCAGCAGGAAGTTGCTGTGCACAGCTGATGTGGATTCTGCACCAGCTAGAAAGTCTATGGTATTCAGGTAAGTATAACACCTTTGTTTTGTGATTCTACAAGTGCTATTTCTATTGCTAATAATCCTGTTTCACATAGTAGGACTAAGCATATAGAAATTAGATACCATTTTTTTAGATAACATGTAGAGAAAAAGAACATCTCACTAGAATTTGTCAAAACATATTATCAAATTACAGATGTGTTTACTAAGCCTCTAGATGAAACTAAATTCAATAAATTTAAGATTGAATTAGGAATGTTGAACATAGATTAGTTTAACAAAATTGGCTAAGTAAAATAGTGTCGACACATCCAGAGAAGTGATGTTGACACTTCAGAAAGTGGTGTCGACATATCCAAAGTAGTGGTGTCGACACATCCAGAAATTGTGTCGACACTTATAATAAGAGTCGACACAAAATTTCTGTTGAACTATTAAGTATATCAAGTGTCGACACATCATCAATTGGTGTCAACACATAGTAGTCAACGCTGTTGTCGAGACATTAAAAGTATGTGTCGACACATTTCAACAGTGTCAACACATTTACACAGTTTTTGTCCGCCGTTTGACCTTCTTTGTTTATAAGGGTATAAATAGGTCAAGAACAAAAATCTATCGACACACTCTCCAGGATTTCGAGACTAAAACCTTGTGTCGACAAACTCTGTCCTCTCAATCCAAGCTTTCTCACCATCCCAATGATGACAAAGATAGAGGATAACATCAACGAAGGATATGAGTTGGTTCTCCATGCCTTTGATGATGCAGAATCTGAGATTAAAGTGGTAATTACCCTAATTGCTTAAAATGGTTTGGAGTTTTTGGTATCCGAACCAACCAAGATATGAAAGAAAGAGATACTTTAGTCTTATGGAGCAGCTATAGTAGATTCAACTGGCCTTATGATTAAATCAATGGTTCATGGCGCTAGAGTCAAAGTGACCTTGAAGAGTTTGAGTAAAATTCTTAATCTTCCAAGGACTCAGGATGAAGAAGAAGTACCCGTCTCTAAGACAAGGGAAGCACTATAATGGTGTGGATTGGATCCCACCTTGAAGATTGGATCTGCTATAAATAGGAAAGGGATGAATCAGGAAGGGAAATTCCTCTCTGAAGTGGTTGGAAAGGTAATTCTATGTAAGCCAGGGGGACATGATAGGATTTCAGCCTATATGTTCATCCTAATGATAAGGATAATTTTTAGACTAAACACAGATTGGTCTATAGTAATTTTTGAGAAGATTAAGGAAGGCATAAAGAAGCCTAATTTGGCTAGACTGATGAGCTTATACTTGGCTGGAGCAATTCCAGAAGTAATGCACAAGATTTCTAGTTCTAAAATCAACCATATGAGAAAAATGGACATCAGAATTATCTCCAGATTGGATAGGGTCCTAACAAAGGACATACCTGATATAGAAAGACAAGAAGCTGCTGAGAAATTATAGGCACATGACATTACTGATAATGCACATGTGCAGGGGGCGCCAAATAATGCACAGGTGCAGGAAGAAGAGACAACACACTTGGCAAGTGACATGGCTTCACTAACAATTCTTGAGAGACCTCATGTCAACATTCCAGCATAAGATATTATCATGGAGTATAAATCTGTAGTTGCTGATGCTCCTAAGAAAGAAGTACCACCAGTGCACACTCAATAGGAGTTTACTCTCGAAGAGTTGTTTCCTGATATTGAGGGAGAAACAAATAAGGGGTAGCAAATAAGGTTTTAGGGGGAGCAGATTAGGCCTGAAAAGGAGCTCCCTCCTAGTCCTAAGGAAAGAGTAGACATTATCAATACATCTGCTTCAGAAGATGAAGAAATCATAAGTGCCAAAAAGAGAAAACTGATGGTTTTCAAGAGAAGGAGCCAAAGCTACAAGAAAGCATTGCAAACTGCTGCTCCATAACCTGCCACAGAGGCTGATTACAACTCATTATTGGTGGCCTTGCAAGTGAAATTATATGAGCAGAGAATGGCTCTAGAGAAGTATGTAGATGAAAGTCATGAGTCACTTCAATTTGATCTAGCTTAGGATATCAAATCCATCAGGTTTGATGTGAATCTACATAAGAAAGAGATGATAGATTGCTTCCATAAAGGGGGTAATGTTGTAGTATTTCTGGCTAAGCAGCAAGCAGAAGTAAAGGCTAAAGTGGATGACATTGCTATTAAACAAGGCTATGTTCTTGAGAATAAGATTAGGATGAATGACAATCTGACTGAATCTCACAATGAGATAGTAACTAAAATAAAGAATACAGTCACTACAATGACTGAATAAAGGGCTAAAGAGAAAGAGGAGTTTGACAAGAAGCTATAAGCTGCCTTAGACTCATTTCAGACAACAGTTACTACTTCTTAGAATTTAATCTCTGATAAGCTTCTCAAGTTAAAATCATTTTATAAAGATAGTGTTAATTTTCTTGATGGGCAAGTGAGATTTCAAAAAGATGACTTAAGAGACCATATTGAAAGAGAAGTCATAAAGGGGAGAGAGTGTTAGTCAAAGAAGGCTCAGATCATGCTAAATGGATATCCAATAGCATCAGAGCCACTCTGGGATATCCACCCCTTTGTGATGATGATAATGTTGCTGAGTCAGGTGTGCAACCTGCTTATATTGTAGGTGATCAACCTGAAGTTGCTCAGGTCATCTACCCTCCAGCAAATTTTGATATGATTCAGCAACAGGTTAAGTCAATGTACAGTCCTCCACAGGAAGTTTATAATATTATTATTGAGAAAGTAGAAATGCCAGAAGCTGCCTTGAAAGCTCAGTAGGAAGCTCAACTGTTAAAGAAAAGGTTAAGAGAACAGGCTGAGTTAAAGCCTGATTTTGAGCAGTGGAGCCCCACTTCCAGGAATATAATTTTGACTACCTAGAAAGCTGTGAAAGAACAGATCCATGAAAGGGGCAAACGGTATAATGAACAAGAATGACAGAAATATAAAACAAGGAAAGAAGCCATTCTGGAATATAGAAGAAAGGCTAAAATTGGGAAGCTACCTCCTAATGCTCAGGAGCCTAGCAAATACTTCCCTAAGCCTTTTCATTATTTTGAAAGGTAGAGAATTAAGGCTGAAGCACAAAAGAAGGCAGAGTTGAAAGGAAAGATGCCCATTGATGATGCAGAGTCTACTGTGCAGGCTTAGATTAAGTCAAGAAAAGGCATAGTCATCAGGGAGCCTGATCAGCCTTAGTATAGATTTACTAGATTTTACAAGAACAATGTAATCTTTAGTTTTAAAGAAATCTATGTAAATAATTGTTAAGAAACTTTTTGATAGTATAAACAAAACAATGTTTCATGTTCATTAAGTTTGCATCATTATTCTGTAATGTCATTTTGGTATATGTTCTGTTTATAAGTTACCCTGTCATATAATGCTTATATACATCATAATGTTTCTTTATTATAAGTTGTGTATATCATTGACTAAAGGGTTATGACTTCTCCAAATAGGGGGAGATTGTTGGGTACATAGGAATATGTGTACCTGATTTGAAGAAGCCACACTTAGCTCAATGATATACATCAAGGTGTATTTGATGTTATTTTGAGTTTATATGTGCACGTTAAGAATATTCTAAAATGCAGGAAAAAGTTTCTAAGTCCATGAGTCGACACCAGAGGAAGCTGTGTCGACACTTAAGAAATCCTATGTCGACACTTTGAAAAGCAGTGTCGACACACAAGAGTTTTTAGTCGACATCAACTGTGTCGACACCTGGAGGCAGTGTCGACACACAGAATTTTTGGTCGACATCAACTGTGTCCACACCTGGAGGCAGTGTCGACACACAGAATGTTGGGTTTCTCTATGAGGATGGCACAACACTTGTGCACGCAGCAGAAGTAATAAAATCAAGAACAACCCAAAAGTGATTGGGATTGGGCCATGAATGTTGAATCAAGAAGTTAACGAACAACTAGGTAAAATTACCTTAGCGGCGTTGATTCACAACTCAACGAAGATGCTCAAAAATATGAGTCCTTATCGGTGGAGAGTTCCACGTAGAATAGCGTCTACGTCTCTGTAGAAATCTACACGAGCGGGAGAACGCCGAGCTTCGTCACACGAAAGATCGGGAAGGAGATCGACTACACCTTGCAATTCAACGGACTGCTAGGTCCGCTCTAGGAAGAGCAGCACAAGCGACTATCATCGGAGAGGAGGAGGTCAGCGGAGCGAACGAGGCGGCGGAACACTTCCGTCGGGCGGGGTTTGGGATGCGGCGGACCAACAGAACGGAGGAACACTTCCGTCGGCTTTGATTCGGCCACATGAGAAATTACACAACTTCCCAAAACCCTAAGTCCTAATTTATACCAAAATTATAAACATATCTAGGAACATCGCTATCTGCAGACCATCCAAAATAGGGTTTCTGAATCATTCGGCGAGAATCAGTTCACAGAATCGACGAGAATCATCTTCAGAATCGTCGAGAATCATCAGCGGGAATCGTCGAGAATCATCAGCTGGAATCGTCGAGTATCACCATTCATCGGGAATCCAACAGTTCGATTCTCGACGAATTTGCCTTAGTCGGCGAGTCATAATCAACGATTCTCGACGAATCATTCCCGACGAATGATTCTCGACGAACCATTCTTAACGAACCTCCTTGGCAACGTTTGCCTTACCCCATTCTGTATGGTGATTGGTAACCCTTACCAACACAGTCAATCTTCCAACTTCTCCACATGCTCTTATGTGTGACCCTGCAGGCTCATATCGCGTTGGTAGTGAGATTACATGTTAGACCACTTCTAGATCACCATGGTAACTCCAACAGTCTCCCACTTGATCTTGAAAGTACCAAACCAAAAACCTCACAAACAATGAGTGGCATCTAGCAATGCATCATTGCTACCCAAGCAATAAGAGTTCATAACTCATAAGCCCTTATGAACAATGTCCCAGCGTTGTCTTTGTCCCTTTGTCCCTTACATCCGGGAAGAACTAGAGGCATGGACCGTATTACCCTCATAATAGCTCGATCCAAGTTTCTTGATCTAGAACGGACTTCCAGAGAATGGTGAGTCCAATATTATATATTGACTCAACCAAGCATGGCCATGCATTTCTCAGTCCAGTTCCATCAAGGGGCCCATGGATGCAACTCCTGTCATATAGGAGGACAAATCCCATATCTGCTCACACACAAACACCCAAATGATTCATAACGTGCCCAACAACCACCCTTATCATCAACCTTTCTCAAGGAAGACTTTAGATGGCATCAAAGCACGCTCTTCCTCACTTGATGTGTAACGGTCCAGGCCCGCCAACCCGCGGGACCCAGCTGGCACCGCCGGCCCACCAGTAGTCCAGACCCGGGCCCACTACTGGCAGTAAGCCTATCACATTCAAGCCTGCAGGCCGTACACCCCAACCCCTCTCCATTCACAGGCGGGTTGTTGAGGCCGGGGATCGAACCCGAGACCTCCTTGATAAGGAGTTTTCAAACCACTCCTCATCACCAACTGAGCTATTTGTAAGACCCCCCTCCCGGAACACAACACACGGCACGAGGGGAGTCTTATGCCCGAAATAGCCGCCTTGCGGTAGCACTAACACACGGGTTAGCCTTTACCACAAGACGCCTATTCCGCCGGCTACAATCCATATCACAACAATTATGCCAACCCAACCATAACAGAAAAGTAAAACTAAAAGCAGTTCAGTTCACAGCTAAGTTAAAGTCCAAAAGTAGCGGAAGATAACAAGCACAACAGGCTTGTACAAAAGAAACAAGAGTCTAGAAATGTTTTGCCAAACGGCTACATGAAAACACTCACTACTGTCACTGACGGTGCCGATGGCACCACCACCTCAGGTCCTATCATCCGGGCCTGGCTGTCCTGCTGCATAGTCCGTTGCCGCTCTACCTGCGGGGTTTCCTCCTAAAAAGGAAGACGTAGCAACCGTTAGTCATAAGACTAAGTGGCTTCACATCCGCTCCCCCGGCGACTCCTCGGCACCGGGCGGAGAAAGGAACAAGGTACAATATGTATATATATATAAGCAAGTAAACAAGCAGGTGACAGTAACTATAGTGGAGTATAAACTACGCTACGCAACTAGCAGTTCTACAAATATCAATAGTAAATGACAGTAGGTATAAGTACTCAGAATAGTAACTTAACTTATAAGAGTGCCCATACAAACTTATAAGTTAAGGATCGGCTTAACAGTAAAGTAACTCATCGTATAAGAGTGCCCATACAAACTTATACGATGAGGATCTTGTGTATGCAATGAATGACATGAAATGAATGTTATGCTATGACCGAATCATGCGCACGCACATGCAAGTTTGCTATGTCGACACAGACTAGAAGTTCCCACTTTTCGAGCAGGTAGCTAACCTCTCAGGCGTCGTCCGTCGTGGCCAGACGGCGACAGTGGAGCGGGCGTCTCCACTACTAGGTGGTATCACACTACCTATCCTAGGCCCCCGTACGCCTCAACGCTAAGAACACAACAGCGGAGCTCACATGCGTACTACGGCTCAGAAGGGGTCTTGGGTAAATGTGCACCAAGAACACAGCCCAACCTGGCCTTTGATTTCGAACCGGATGGAACCTCGGAAACGCACGAGGTGCAAGCCCAACCGTTCTCATGGCACGGAGGAGATCTCGGGTTATGGACACCAAGTATCTAACCCTACCGCCCAAGGTCTACCCATTGGCTCCCATCGGTGTGACGACTGGCGAACCCGTAGACCTGCCACATTCATTATCTCAACACCGCGACACGATGAATCGTCGCACATCACATGCCCCAAAACAACTCACTCGATGCTACCCGTAGGGAGACTACCACTCTAAGCATCGGTTGTTAATAAACCCCTTGGGCTCGGATTACGGTTACAAAATACTCCTCACATAGTGTTCATCATATTCACGCCCCTCTATTCACTGATTTCACCTCAATACTTCGCATAATTAATATGTTCAACATCAAACTATATAAATAAATTCAATACCAATCTCAACTCTTAATTACTAGCCTTCCCATCCAATCCATTTCTCTACCATTGCATGGTTATCCCTTATTACACAACCAAATGAGTAACCATACTAAATTATAGTAACAACGACATTATAGTTATATGAGAGCAAGATATCACATGAGCAAATCACAATCATTGCAAGAGTGCTAACATTATAATTTAACAAGTGCATTAACATAGGATAGTCCAATACTAAAACTGGGATTCCCGGAGCTACAGGAATCCGATCACAATGCACAACCCCTCGTTGGAAAGGTATTCGCGAGGGATACGACTTTCGTGTTGAGTCAATCACCCAGATCTGGTTGCAACATACCAGAAATTCAACTCGAATGCGTACAGGAAATAGTTTCCTGTACAGGAATTTTCCCGAACGCAGCGGACTCGAACCAGCTTTCCCGTGGCTACAGGTATCGCATGGAAACGAGCAACCACTCGTTGGAAAGGTAATTTCGAGGGCTACGACTTTCGTGTTGAGTCGTTCACCCAGATTTGGACAGAACACCTCCGAAATTGGCCACGAAGGTCGCAGCGTGCAGAAATCAGATTTCTGCACGCATCTTAAGGCGAGATGAACGGCATCCGTTCATCTTCTTCCTTGCAACGGCCTCGCATAAACTTCTCCAGAAATCACCCAGCCTTATTTCTCCTTTCAAAGCCAAACCCTCAACGAAAACCCCTCTCATCTCCTCTATGATGAGAAGGTTGAGGGAGACTAAACCTAGAAAACCTAGGTATGGCTTTAACCTAAGAACTCTCCTCCTCACATCAAGACTCTATGGAGTCGATGTCTCTCCTAACATAACTATAGATCTAGCACCAAGGGAGAGGGGAGGAAGCTCACCTCAAGTCCAGCGGTACCACCATGGCCGGCCATGAGCCTCGCACTCCTTCGCGGCGGCATTATTTTTCCCTTGACGATGGCGGCGTTTTGATTCCTCCAAAGATGGCTCCGGCAAGCTCTTCCTCCTCCTCCAGCCAAGAACTCTCTCAGGAATTTCGGGGCAGAAGAAAGGAGAATGAATGCTAGGGTTTCCAACTTTTTCCTTTTTATACATCGCAGACACGGGTAGGCACACGGCCGTGTTACTACCCGTGTTCAGGTGACACGGCCGTGTGGCATGCCGTGTCTAGGGCCGTGTTCCTCCCAGATCCACTTTCTGCCGGGTCAGGGTTGCGGCACACGGGTAGGGACACGGCCGTGTCCCGACCCGTGTCCTTGGCACACGGCTAGGGACACGCCCGTGTCCCAACCCGTGTCCTTGGCACACGGCTAGGGACACACCCGTGTCCCAATGCCCGTGTACCTCTCTGACTGGGAGCCTATTTTTATGAGGCACACGGGTATGGACACGGCCGTGTCCATACCCGTGTCAGCCAGAAATGCTGTTTTGCCTTGTTTTCCTCATTTCCCGCACGTCCGCACCTGTTCACCCACATCCCCCATTGGGCTCACTACAGCCCCCTTGACTCAAATACGCAATCAAGGGGCCTAGCGCGAATTGGGACGTTACAAATCCTATAAACAAAATAAAAGATTTCGTCCCCGAAATCAGGGTAAGGCTATGGGAGTGAAACACATAAAAAGGGAACTATGCTTTCAAATAAAATTTTTACCTGGAGTAAATAGTTCCGGGTAGCGCTCTTGCATCAAATCCCTTGGCTCCCATGTGCACTCTTCCTTCCCGTGATTAGACCATAGCACCTTCACCAAGGGAACACTCTTGCGGCGCAAGGTTCTTGTCTCGTTATCAACGATCCGCACCGGCTCCAGTCGCACAGACCTATCAGACGCCACGGCACCATCCGCCGTGGGGATATACTGTTCAGGTCGCAACAAAGCCTTCCGAAGCGACGATACATGGAACACGTCGTGAAGGTTCTCCAGCTCCGGTGGTAACTCCAATCGATAGGCCAGAGGGCCAATCCTTTCCACTACAACATAGGGCCCAACATACCTTGGGCTGAGCTTCTTGACTCCACGTACTCGTGACACTCCGTGCATCGGTCGAATCTTCAGGAACACCTTATCACCCACTTGAAACTCTACCATACGGTGCCTTGCGTTGTAGTATTTCGCCTGTCGGCTTTGAGCCTCTAGCATTCGATTCCGGATCAACCTAACCACCGCGTCCGTGTCATCAATATACTCATTTCCCAATGTCTTCGGATCTTCGTCTTGCACCCAGGACAAGGGTGTTCTACACCTCCTTCCATACAAAGCTTCATGAGGTGCCATTCCAATACTAGCTTGATGACTGTTATTATAAGAGAACTCCACAAGAGGTAAGAGCCTCTCCCATGGTTCTCCTTTATCTAGCACACACAACCTCAATAGGTCCTCCAATGTTCGGATGGTTCGTTCAGATTGCCCGTCCGTTTGTGGGTGAAAGGCTGTGCTAAAGGCGAGGCGCGAGCCCAAATAAGCCTGTACAGCCCTCCATTCTCTTGAAGTAAACCGACCATCCCGGTCGGAGACGATCGTCTTGGGCACACCATGGTACCACACAAATTGTTCCACAAAGAGACGCACTAAGACGCCCACTTGCGCCTCCTTCTTCATTGGGATAAATCGGGCTACCTTGGTCAACCGGTCAACTATCACCCACACCGAATCATTCCCCGAGCGCGAGCGAGGTAACCCGTGGACGAAGTCCATGGAGATGTCCTCAAATTTCCATTCGGGGATGGGCAACGACTGTAGCATTCCACCGGGGCTTCGGCACTCTGCCTTCACCATTTGGCAGGCCACACAATGAGTAACAAAGTACTTGACATCCCTCTTCATGCCCGGCCAACACATCGTCTTTCTCAAATCGGTGTACATCTTCGCGATCCCCGGGTGCACCGAGTACTTGGAGCAATGGGCCTCCTTTAGAATATCCTCCCGAATGTTGTCACCTTCGGGGATGTAAAGCCGGCCACGAAAATGGACGAGGCCGTCTTTTAGGGAGTATTCTTCCGTAGTCCCATCCTCCATTGACTTGAAAGCGGGGTTAAAGCCGCATCCTTCTTTTGTTCCGTACGGATCCGGTCTCGTATGTTGCAAACTATACTCATCGCGGCCAAATATTCTGTATACTCTTCCGGTTGATTCTTAAAGACCAAAGTGATTTCCATCTCTGTAGCGTCCGGATTAACTCCATCCTCATCAAGCGGGATTCCGTGCTCGCTTCCGGCGCTTTCCGGCTCAAGGCATCAGCTACGGAATTAACCTTCCCGGGGTGGTAGTTCAAGGTGAACTCGTAGTCGCACAAGAACTCCAACCACCGCCGCTGTCTCAAGTTTAACTCCTTTTGGGTGTGAACGTACTTCAGGTTTTTGTGATCCGAGTAGATCTCGCAGTGGACGCCATATAAATAATGCCTCCACATCTTCAAGGCGAATACCACCGCTCCCAACTCTAGATCATGCACCGGGTAGCTGGCTTCATGCTTCTTCAACTGTCTTGAAGCATAAGCGATCACATGCCCATTCTGCATCAACACAGCTCCCATCCCTTGATACGACGCATCCGTGTAAACTTGAAAGCCCTCCTTCCCAGATGGAAGAGCTAGGATGGGTGCAGTCATCAATCTGTCTTTCAACTCTTGGAATGCAGCTTCGCACTGGGGTGTCCATTCAAACGGCACACCCTTCTTGGTCAGCGTAGTAAGGGGAAGGGCGATCTTCGAGAAGCCTTTCACGAACTTGCGATAGTACCCGGCAAGTCCAAGAAAGCTTCGTATGTCGGCCGCTGACTTCAATGGCGACCACTCCTTCACGGCCCGCACCTTGGCCGGATCTACAGCTAGCCCCGCTCCACTAATCACATGGCCCAAGAACGCGACCTCTCGAAGCCAAAACTCGCATTTGCTGAACTTGGCAAACAAAGTGTGCTCCTTTAGTTTCCTCAGCACTAAAGTTAGATGTTCGGCGTGTTCTGCTTCAGTCTTGGAGTAGACTAGGATATCATCGATGAACACGATGACAAAGATGTCCAAATAAGGGCCGAACACCTTGTTCATCAAGCTCATAAAGGCGGAAGGGGCGTTTGTGAGCCCAAACGGCATCACGGTGAATTCATACAAACCATATCTCGAACTGAACGCCGTCTTCTGAATGTCATCTTCTTGTATCCTCAGCTGATAATATCCCGAACGCAGATCTAACTTGGAGAACCAATACGATCCCACCAATTGATCGAATAATTCATCAATGCGCGGTAGGGGATAGGTGTTCCGCACCGTTAACCGGTTCAACTCTCGATAATCAATACATAACCGCAAGGTGCCATCCTTCTTTTTGACGAACAAAACGGGCGCTCCCCAAGGCGACGAGCTTGGGCGAACGAACCCTGCTTCCACCAATTCCTGAAGCTGGACTCTAAACTCTGCAAGTTCCTTCGGAGCCATTCGGTATGGAGCTCGCGAGACGGGCTTGGCACCCGGAATTAGCTTGATTTGGAAGTCCACTTCCCTATGCGGGGGTAGTCCTGGCAATTTCTCGGGAAATACCTCGGGAAATTCTCGCACCACCCGCACATCCTTGACTTCTAGTGCCAACTTCTTCAACTCGAAGCAAATTACATAGACCTCGTCCCCTTCCATATGAGATTTCATAACTTGGATTGAAGACAATAATTTACGGGGTGCGAATTTAATACCTTGGAAGATGACTTCCGAATCTCCATGCCTCAACATAACTTGCTTCTCCGCACAATTGATCCTGGCGTGGTGCCAGTTCAACCACCTCATGCCCAGGATGAGATCAAACTCCGGGATTCTTAACACTGTAGCCGGAGTTTCAAAGAACTTTCCTCCAATAAGGGTGTCGAAGTCGCAACTTGCTGACGACGTCATCTCAGAGCCGTCCGGAAGGCGCACTCTTTGAGTAGTGCCCGTGAAGTGTTGCACTCCCTCCAAGTCCTTCACGAAGTCCGCCGAAATGAATGAGTGAGATGCACCCGTGTCAAATAACGTATAGGCGGGCCTCCCGCTAACCATGACAGTGCCTAGGTTCCAAAAAGGTAATCACCGTTCAAAATTGCGCGTAACATTTGTATCGTAAATCTAACAAGTCATATAATATTAATAAATTTGCACGTACCGGTGATGACTTCCTGCAGATTTCTCTCCTGAGTCATATCCAATGCGAATACATGCTCCCGTGCATGTCCTTGATTTCTCCCTGGTGGTCCTCTTCCTCGGCCACGCATGTGCCCTCGCCCCCGTGGAGCTACTGGAGGGGGAGCAATAGGGGCACCACCGATCAGTCGCGGGCAAACTCGTCGGACATGCCCCGGTTGGTTGCACTCAAAACATATCATCTCACGCCGGCCCCCAGGTTGTTGATAATATTGCTGCTGCGGTGGTGGTGGTAAAGGTAGTGGTTGCGGAGTTGGGTACTCCACCCGATAGTTCCGGTTGACCCACCGACCGCCTCTGTGGTTTCCCCTTCCTCTGCCATGATCATTCCGCCTTCTATTACTAGGGCCGACTTCAATTACACCTTCCGCAGGTCTCTTGCCACATCCCATGTGGTCCGCCTCCAGTCTCTTTGCCATGTCAATGATTTCTGCCAGGCTTCCATCGGCTATAAACAAAAGGGCCTGCCTCAGGGGGTCCCTTAACCCTTTGTAGAAGCGCTTCGCATAGCCTCTATCGTCCAACTCATAGGAATCGGCAAACCTAGCGAGGTGTTGGAACTCCCTCTGGTACTCCGTTACCGAATTCGATCCCTGCTTCAGCTGCAGAAATTTTTCTTCAAGTCCATCCCGAGCAGAAGAAGGGATGAAGTGCTCCAGAAAAGCCTCGGTGAACTCGTTCCAACCGATGTCCGTGTACAACCGCCCATGGAAAGTGGAGCCCATGAGGGACTTCCACCACCTTTTGGCGTGCAGCTCTAGCAGCGTCACTACCAATGTCACCGCCATGCTGTTCGGACATCTTATGCCAGCCATCAATTCCTGCACGGTATCAAGCCATTCCTCGGTGCACACCGGCGATTCTGTCCCAAGATAGGCAGGAGGGGACAGGGCACGGAAGGTGCTCAACCAGTTGGAGCCTGGCGCTTGTTGTTGCACCGGAGCTTGCTGGGCTTTAAATGCATCCAATATGGCTGACAGCGTTTGTCCCAGTTCCGACTGCTGGAATTGTGAAGGGACGGAAGGGGTAGGAGTGCCCCCAACCGGCTCCACCTGCGCTGGGACCTATACGCAAGGTACAAACTAGGGTCAGGTTGGCTAAAACTAATGTCAAAGTTGGACAACTTAGTGTGAATTACATATGGGCACACCACTGCTTCCGCTAAGTCGGTTTGTCCCCAAACCGACTAATCGAACGGGAGTGGCCCATTGTTACCTGACTGCTGTAGGTGAAGATCGGCTAAGTCTGATACCATTTGTAAGACCCCCCTCCCGGAACACAACACACGGCATGAGGGGAGTCTTATGCCCGAAATAGCCGCCTTGCGGTAGCACTAACACACGGGTTAGCCTTTACCACAAGACGCCTATTCCGCCGGCTACAATCCACATCACAACAATTATGCCAACCCAACCATAACAGAAAAGTAAAACTAAAAGCAGTTCAGTTCACAGCTAAGTTAAAGTCCAAAAGTAGCGGAAGATAACAAGCACAACAGGCTTGTACAAAAGAAACAAGAGTCTAGAAATGTTTTGCCAAACGGCTACATGAAAACACTCACTACTGTCACTGACGGTGCCGATGGTACCACCACCTCAGGTCCTATCATCCGGGCCTGGCTGTCCTGCTGCATAGTCCGTTGCCGCTCTACCTGCGGGGTTTCCTCCTAAAAAGGAAGACGTAGCAACCGTTAGTCATAAGACTAAGTGGCTTCACATCCGCTCCCCCGGCGACTCCTCGGCACCGGGCGGAGAAAGGAACAAGGTACAATATGTATATATATATAAGCAAGTAAACAAGCAGGTGACAGTAACTATAGTGGAGTATAAACTACGCTACGCAACTAGCAGTTCTACAAATATCAATAGTAAATGACAGTAGGTATAAGTACTCAGAATAGTAACTTAACTTATAAGAGTGCCCATACAAACTTATAAGTTAAGGATCGGCTTAACAGTAAAGTAACTCATCGTATAAGAGTGCCCATACAAACTTATACGATGAGGATCTTGTGTATGCAATGAATGACATGAAATGAATGTTATGCTATGACCGAATCATGCGCACGCACATGCAAGTTTGCTATGTCGACACAGACTAGAAGTTCCCACTTTTCGAGCAGGTAGCTAACCTCTCAGGCGTCGTCCGTCGTGGCCAGACGGCGACAGTGGAGCGGGCGTCTCCACTACTAGGTGGTATCACACTACCTATCCTAGGCCCCCGTACGCCTCAACGCTAAGAACACAACAGCGGAGCTCACATGCGTACTACGGCTCAGAAGGGGTCTTGGGTAAATGTGCACCAAGAACACAGCCCAACCTGGCCTTTGATTTCGAACCGGATGGAACCTCGGAAACGCACGAGGTGCAAGCCCAACCGTTCTCATGGCACGGAGGAGATCTCGGGTTATGGACACCAAGTATCTAACCCTACCGCCCAAGGTCTACCCATTGGCTCCCATCGGTGTGACGACTGGCGAACCCGTAGACCTGCCACATTCATTATCTCAACACCGCGACACGATGAATCGTCGCACATCACATGCCCCAAAACAACTCACTCGATGCTACCCGTAGGGAGACTACCACTCTAAGCATCGGTTGTTAATAAACCCCTTGGGCTCGGATTACGGTTACAAAATACTCCTCACATAGTGTTCATCATATTCACGCCCCTCTATTCACTGATTTCACCTCAATACTTCGCATAATTAATATGTTCAACATCAAACTATATAAATAAATTCAATACCAATCTCAACTCTTAATTACTAGCCTTCCCATCCAATCCATTTCTCTACCATTGCATGGTTATCCCTTATTACACAACCAAATGAGTAACCATACTAAATTATAGTAACAACGACATTATAGTTATATGGGAGCAAGATATCACATGAGCAAATCACAATCATTGCAAGAGTGCTAACATTATAATTTAACAAGTGCATTAACATAGGATAGTCCAATACTAAAACTGGGATTCCCGGAGCTACAGGAATCCGATCACAATGCACAACCCCTCGTTGGAAAGGTATTCGCGAGGGCTACGACTTTCGTGTTGAGTCGATCACCCAGATCTGGTTGCAACATACCAGAAATTCAACTCGAATGCGTACAGGAAATAGTTTCCTGTACAGGAATTTTCCCGAATGCAGCGGACTCGAACCAGCTTTTCCGTGGCTACAGGTATCGCATGGAAACGAGCAACCACTCGTTGGAAAGGTAATTTCGAGGGCTACGACTTTTGTGTTGAGTCGTTCACCCAGATTTGGCCAGAACACCTCCGAAATTGGCCACGAAGGTCGCAGCGTGCAGAAATCAGATTTCTGCACGCATCTTAAGGCGAGATGAACGGCATCCGTTCATCTTCTTCCTTGCAACGGCCTCGCATAAACTTCTCCAGAAATCACCCAGCCTTATTTCTCCTTTCAAAGCCAAACCCTCAACAAAAACCCCTCTCATCTCCTCTATGATGAGAAGGTTGAGGGAGACTAAACCTAGAAAACCTAGGTATGGCTTTAACCTAAGAACTCTCCTCCTCACATCAAGACTCTATGGAGTCGATGTCTCTCCTAACATAACTATAGATCTAGCACCAAGGGAGAGGAGAGGAAGCTCACCTCAAGTCCAGCGGTATCACCATGGCCGGCCATGAGCCTCGCACTCCTTCGCGGCGGCATTATTTTTCCCTTGACGATGGCGGCGTTTTGATTCCTCCAAAGATGGCTCCGGCAAGCTCTTCCTCCTCCTCCAGCCAAGAACTCTCTCAGGAATTTCGGGGCAGAAGAAAGGAGAATGAATGCTAGGGTTTCCAACTTTTTCCTTTTTATACATCGCAGACACGGGTAGGCACACGGCCGTGTTCCTACCCGTGTTCAGGTGACACGGCCGTGTGGCATGCCGTGTCTAGGGCCGTGTTCCTCCCAGATCCACTTTCTGCCAGGTCAGGGTTGCGGCACACGGGTAGGGACACGGCCGTGTCCCGACCCGTGTCCTTGGCACACGGCTAGGGACACGGCCGTGTCCCGACCCGTGTCCTTGGCACACGGCTAGGGACACGCCCGTGTCCCAACCCGTGTCCTTGGCACACGGCTAGGGACACACCCGTGTCCCAATGCCCGTGTACCTCTCTGACTGGGAGCCTATTTTTATGAGGCACACGGGTATGGACACGGCCTTGTCCATACCCGTGTCAGCCAGAAATGCTGTTTTGCCTTGTTTTCCTCATTTCCCGCACGTCCGCACCTGTTCACCCACATCCCCCATTGGGCTCACTACAGCCCCCTTGACTCAAATACGCAATCAAGGGGCCTAGCGCGAATTGGGACGTTACATGATGAATGTTGTGACTTCATGTCAAAGGACCACAACACCATTGTCAATTGAGACCTACTCGTGACACATTTAGATAACAATCCACAAAGTAGTCTCAGGTTGGGTTTGTCCAGTAAAACTTGTTCATTAACAAGTACCTACGTGATGACTTGATATCACAATATAATGACCTGTGAGAACTGGTCATCAGTCAACACACGTGCTAGTCTTAATGTATCATCATCACCCTTAGTTTATATTATGATACAACGACCAGAGACCTTTCAAGAATGAAGCTTCAAATAAATCATAAGCTCTCACATTCAAGTCATGTACTTGATGTCCTATGGAAGCGAACATTCTAAGGGTATTTATTATGTTAACATTTGACTATCGCTTTGAGAAATCATAATAAAAGAACTTTCCATTAATTGTAAAAGAAAAATTCTTGTACACAATTCATCATATGAATAAATAACAAATAGCCAACAGAATATATGTTTACACGCAACCCATAAGACTCTCACTAGAGTTGATCATTTAGGTATCGTATACCCATTGATCTAGTATGACTATCATGCTTTCTCTGCGTGAGAGGCTTTGTCAGTGGATCTGTAATATTCTCCTCAGTCGTCACTCTGCGAATGTTCACATCTCCTCGTTCGACAATCTCACGAATAAGATGGAACCACCGAAGTATGTGCTTGGAGCGCTGATGGGATCTAGGTTCCTTAGATTGTGCAATTGCACCATTGTTATCACAGTAGAAAACTACGGGACCAACAATGCTAGCAACTACATCGAGCTCGCCGATGAATTTCCTAATCCATACAGCCTCCTTCGCTGCGTTAGCTGCAGCGATATACTCGGCTTCTATTATAGAATCAGCAACTGTCTCTTTTTTGGAACTCTTCCAGCTCACAACTCCTCCATTAAGGCAAAACACAAACCCTGGCTTAGACTTTGAATCGTCCCTATCCGTTTTGAAGCTAGCATCTGTGTAACCACTTACAACGAGCTCTTCCTCTCCACCATACATCAAGAACACATCCTTTGTCCTTCTCAAGTACTTCAGGATATTCTTGACTGCAATCAAGTGACACTCACTGGGGTCTGACTGATTCCTGCTAGTCATGCTCAAAGCAAAGGAGACATCGGGTCTAGTACATAACATTGCATACATGATTAATCCAATTGCCGAAGCATATGGAATCAACTTCTTGCGGTCCTTATCTTCACAATATTTTGGACACTGGTCCTTAGAGAGATTCACACCATGAGACATGGGTAAAAATCCTTTCTTGGATCCAAGCATATTGAACCGCTTCAACACCTTCTCAATGTTTGTACTCTGGGTCAAACCCAGTAACTTCTTCGATCTATCTCTATAGATCTTAATACCGAGTATATAAGTCGCTTCACCTAAGTCCTTCATAGAAAAGCAGTTCCCTAGGTTTTTCTTAACAACTTTCAGGGTAGGAATGTCATTCCCAATCAACAGTATGTCATCTACATACAATATCAGGAAGACAATAATGCTCCCACTGATTCGCTTGTAAACACAAGGCTCATCCTCATTCTTGATGAAACCAAACTCTTTGATTTTCTCATCAAAACGAAGATTCCAACTTCGTGAGGCCTGCTTCAGTCCATAGATGGACCTATTCAGCTTGCATATTTTAGTGGCTTCATTTGGGGATACAAAACCCTCAGGCTGTGTCATGTACACTTCCTCAAGTAGGTTTCCATTAAGGAAAGCCGTTTTGACATCCATCTGCCAGATCTCATAGTCAGAATACGCAACAATAGCAAGTAATATCCTTATGGACTTTACCATGACAATAGGGGAAAGGTCTCATCATAGTCAATACCATGAATTTGCTTGAAACCCTTAGCCACTAGCCGCCCTTTGAATGTCTGTACATTCCGATCCATGTCAGTCTTCTTCTTGAAGACCCATTTGCACCCTATGGGTCGTACCCCTTCAGGTGGTTCCACCAAGTTCTAAACTTGGTTTGCGTACCTTGAGTCCATTTTGGATCTCATAGCCTCAAGCCATTTGGCGGAGTCCGGTCCATTCATACCCTCTTGGTAGGTTGCTTGTTCATCATCATGATCCATAAGCAACACATTACCTATTTGAGACACAAGATATCCATATCTCTTAGGCTCAAATCTTGGTCTACATAATCTATGTAGGACTTGTGTTTCTTGAACAGGTTCTCTAGCTACAACATCTTGTAGTCCTATCTTAGAATCCAATTCCGGTTCATTCACTACTTGTGGTTCTTGAACTTATTCAAGTTCTACCTTTTCAGTCTTTCTTGATAAGAATTCTCTCTCCAAGAAGACGCCAGTCCTTACGTCAAACACTTTGCCCTCAGACGGTAGGTAAAAGTAATACCCTTTCGTTTCCTTAGGATATCCCACCAGATAACATTTATCCAATTTAGGTTCCAGCTTGTCAGGCATTTGACGTCGCACGTATGCCTCACAGCCCCAAATTTTAATGAACAACATTCTAGGACGCTTCCCAGTCCATATCTCATATGGTGTCTTCAGAACCATTTTCGTTGGAGCGCGATTTAGTGTAATTGCAGCAGTCTCTAAAGCAAAACCCCAAAGGGAAACAGGCAAGTCTACATGACTCATCATCGAACGTACCATGTCTAACAGAGTACGATTTCTCCTCTCATATACACCATTATGTTGTGGTGTTCTAGGTGGAGTGAGTTGTGATACAATACCACACTCTTTTAGATGATCACGGAACTCATGACTCAGGTATTCGGCACCTCGATAAAATCGGAGTGCTTTAACCCTTTTACCCAACTGGTTTTCTACTTCATTCTTGAACTCTTTGAACTTTTCAAAGGTCTCGGATTTGCACTTCATAAGATACACATATCCGTATCTACTGAAATCATTAGTAAATATAACGAAGTAGAAATTCCCACCTCTAGCCATGGAGCTCATGGGTCCGCATACATCACTATGTACAATACCCAAGAGATCCTCAGCCCTCTCAGTATAACCAGTGAAAGGGGCTTTAGTCATCTTGCCTAACAAACAAGATTCGCATCACTCAAATGATTCATAATCAAATGTGATGGCGCGCCCCCTCCACCTCTACTTGGAGACGATGCTGACGATGATGAGGTTGATCCGGTTGCTCAGGCGATTCAACTAAAGGACGTGAGGCGTCAGGATGATGCTAGCGGAAGGCTACGTTACAACCTCCGCCCGCGGCGCGCAACATTCGCCGCACCGCATTAAAACACTTCCCTTTTCATGCTTTATTATTTCTATTTTAGGAATATAAAATTATCCAAGTTTGAAGTGATAATTTTATATTCAATATTGCACTTTTTATTTTTGCATTTGGACAATATTTTTATTTGGTGTGCATTTAACCATTTGGATGGATGAGATTACATCTCCATCATGAATGGTTAAAGCTTGTTTGTAACTCCTATATAAGGAGGCCTTTGTTATGAGATAATTAGAAAAGATTGAAACCCTATTTCCTCTCTTTGAGAATTTCGGCCAAGGAGGTTGCCCCTCATTGCAGCCCCCCCCCCTTCTAGTGGTGTGAAGCCGCCGGCCCCCTTTGCTCCCTCCATCCGGTTCGGTGCGACTCCGGCGCGGCTTCCTTCGGTGCGACTCCATGGAAGAAGGTTGCAAGCCCTTCGGTGTGACGCCGGTGGATCCGTGGAGAGAGTGATTCTCCCACAGTTATCTTGTGCGAACGTTCTCCGGTTGGGTAAAATATCTCATCCCTCCTTGTGTGATTTCTTCTAATTAGTTGTGGTGGATCGCGAATCGTTTTATCCGCTTTGTTAAATCAATCGCTGCAATTTTCATTTCGAAATCGGCGTTGCTAGGCTTTTTATTTCCGGATCGGGTGGATCCTATTTGCCGGAGCGGATATTGGCCTATAGCCTTGGTTTTGCTCCCAAAAAGGTTGGCAATCTTTATGTTAATTTGGGGAACGATCCGACTCAAATTTCGATCGCTATTTTCGAGTCGACCAATCCTCCTTGTTATTTTTATGCGCTGTGTTTGTGACGAGGAAATATTGTGGGCGATAGGTGTTGTGTAGGTGCGGTAGATCTAAGGCGATATTGGGCGAGGAGTGAATTATTTCCGTAGAGATCTCCGATTCCGGACATCCCTACATCAATTTGGTATCAGAGGCGGTCGTTTCAACTTCCACGTTGCAAACATCCTCTCTGCGTTCGTCGTTGGTGGATCTGAATTTTCTAAGATCTGAAATTTCGGATTGGTCTGCGTTTAGTAAATCCGTCGAAATTTTAAACTTGTCAAAAAAAATCTGAAAAAAAAACTGTAGCTTCCTGCACTTATTTCCAGCAACTTTAAAACAGAAAATTTTTTGATTCGGCCACATTAAGTCTGGCTGCAAATTAGAACATCGTAATTCTGTCTAGTTGGTCTGCAAATAGCGGGCTGAAATCTTCGTTTTTCAGCAAAATTTCAAAAAAATTTTTTTTTAACGATCTACGTGTTTCTCACATCACGCTTGTAAAAAAAAATTATTTTCATTCTAGCTACAGCCCTAGGAAAAATTATCTTTCATAATTTTCTGGGTCTTGCATGCGCACTAGGCTAGGTACGGAATATACGGCGCCGTCTACGTCTAGGATGGCTGAGAACGGGAATGAACTTCATAACGCTGAAGCGATAGCTAGTCTACGTAATGATATGGCAGAGCTTAGGGCCACTTTAGCACAGATTTTACAAAATCAAGTTAGGCCACCACCACCACCCGCTAATGTTGAGTTGCCCCGCCGACGCCAACACTTCTCCGATTCGGATTCGGATAGGGACTCCCCACGAGTGCCCCCTCGAGGCCGTCGCCACAAGCGAGAGTTTGACATTACTAGGGCCATCAAGATTGATGCCCCCACTTTCGACGGCATGGGAGATCCACAGAACTTCCTTATGTGGATAGTGGACATGGAATGTTACTACGACTGGCACCATCTCACGGACCCCCAAAAGGTCCAAGTTGCCAGGATGAAATTGACAGGCCGTGCCAAAACTTATTGGCTAAATGAAGAGCGTAGGCTAGGTGCGGGAGACGGAAACCCAATTATTGGGTGGACCGTAATGAAGAATTTGTTGACCGATCAGTACGTTCCCGCGTACCATCGGACACAGATGTTTGACGAGCTTGCCACCCTGCGGCAGGGCTTGAATTCAGTAGCGGAGTATATGGGAGAACTGAAGGACCGAATGGTGCGTTGTGATCTGAAGGAAATCCCCGAGGTTACCCTTTCTAGGTTCCGTAAGGGCCTTCAACCTGATATTCAGCGGAAGCTCTTGCGTTATGGCCACACTGATTTGAACACCACATTCAATGCCGCCCTCGACATTGAAAAACACTTAGCCTCTAAGGCTCACTCCCGTTATTCTCATGCGAAAGGAAAATCCTCTTCCGGAGCATCTTCCTCCACCTATCAAGATAAGGGGAAGTACCGGTCGGCCGAGTCCAAGTCTGTCGTGATCACGGCTAGGAACACCAAGAACCCCGCGAGTGAATGCATTCCAATCGAAAAGGTTAGCAAGACTAACGCCACATGCTATTCTTGCGGCATCCAAGGCCACTATATGCCTTTGAATGCCCAACGAAAACTAAGGCCATAGCCCTGATAGAGTCGACGACCGATCTGGCGGATTATGTCTATGAGGCTGCTGAGGAGAGCGACCCAGAAGTGGTCCCAAGTGACTTAGAGGACGATCACCCCCTTATGGTGATGCGTTGTATCTTGACCACTCCTCGACCGTTAGATGATTGGAAGAGGACGAGCATATTTTCTCTGATCTTTAAGAGTGACGAAAAGCTTTGCAAGCTTATTATAGATAGTGGTAGTTGTGTGAACGTAGTATCTGAGAACGCAATAGCACGTATGTCCTTGACCACGGAACCACACCCGACTCCGTATCAGGTTGCTTGGATCAACAAGATCTCCGTGCCTGTTACTAAGCGATGCCTGGTCCCACTCTCATTCAAGTCTTATGTTGATGAGGTGTGGTGTGATGTCCTTCCGATGGACGCCTGTCATGTGTTGTTGGGCCGCCCTTGGCTATACGACCGTGATGTCACACATTTTGGTAGAGCCAACTCCTATGAATTTAAATTCAATGGTAAAACCATCACTTTGAGGCCCACCATCCCAAAGGAGCCCGTAGTCTTGGCTAAGGATACCACTATCCCTGCAGAGAGAAAGACGTTGAGTCTAGTTGGTAGGAAAGAGTTTGTGAGAGACCCGTTCGTTGATGGAATTATGTATGTGCTAGTTCTCATGAGTGCGAAACCCGATTCTAGTATTTTGGATGAGCTGCCTAGTGAGTTACGGGTACTATTGGAAGAGTATAAGGACGTGTACCCGGATGAGCTGCCACCTACGTTACCCCCGCTTAGGAATATCCAGCATGCGATAGACCTCATCCCAGGGTCTTCCTTGCCGAATCAGCCCCATTACCGACTCCATCCCGCGGCTCACAAGGAGTTGCAGACCCAGATAGAGAGCTTGCTTGAGAGGGGTTTTATTAGGACTAGCATGAGTCCATGTGTGGTACCAGCCCTCCTTGCCCCAAGAAGGATGGTACATGGAGGATGTGCGTTGATAGCCGAGCTATCAACAAAATCACCATCAAATATAGGTTCCCTATTCCCCGCCTGGATGATTTGTTGGATGTCTTGTCTGGAGCCACCATATTCTCCAAGTTAGATCTTCGGAGTGGCTATCACCAGATTAGGATACGAGAGGGCGACGAGTGGAAGACCGCGTTTAAGTCGAAGGATGGTCTGTACGAGTGGCTTGTGATGCCTTTTGGGTTATCCAACGCCCCGAGTACCTTCTCCCGGATGATGACCCATGTCTTCCAGCCATTCATGGGGAAGTTTGTCGTCGTCTACTTTGACGATATTCTGATCTATAGCACTTCTACCACCGAGCACATCTCCCACATGAGAGTGATCCTTTCCACCCTGCGGAAAGAGACTTTATTTCTCAATCTTAAGAAATGCACTTTCTATGCCTCGGAGGTAGAGTTCTTAGGCTATATAGTCGGTTTTGAGGGTATCCGAGTTGACCCGGGTAAGGTTCAGGTCATTAAAGACTGGCCCGTACCAACCAACCTACGTGAGGTGCGTAGTTTCCATGGGTTAGCCACATTCTACCGCCGTTTCATACGGGACTTCAGTAGTATTATGGCGCCTATCATGGACTGTATGAAGAAGGGAGAGTTTACGTGGACGAAGTCCGCCACCTATGCTTTGGAACGAATAAAGAAGCTCATGACTGAGGCACCTGTATTACGTCTACCTGACTTTTCTAAAGTCTTTGAGCTCACATGTGATGCTTCAGGGGTTGGGGTTGGAGGTGTCTTGAGCCAAGAAGGCCATCCCGTTAGCTACTTTAGCGAGAAGTTGTCGGGCCCCAAGTTGAATTATTCCAATTACGATAGGGAGTTCTATGCTGTAGTCCGATGTCTACACCATTGGAGGCACTATCTCCTCTCCAAGGAGTTCGTGATCCTCTCCGATCATGAGGCCTTGCATTTCATTAACGGACAGCATAAAATCAGCCCAAGACACGCTAAGTGGATAGCATTCCTACAAGGTTATACATTTAACCTCAAACATCTTAAAGGAGCTGATAACCGAGTCGCTGACGCCCTTAGTCGTCTTACGCTTTTACTCACTTCTATGGAGGTACATGTTATAGGATTTGAGCGGGTTAAGGATGAGTATGCTACGTGTCCTCACTTCCAAGACGTCTATTTATCAGCCCAGGATAGTTCCCCCACGACAATATCTGCATACGTCATTAAGGACGGATACCTGTTTAGGAGCGGGAAGCTATGTATTCCACAGTCATCACTACGATTACATATCATTTGGGAATTGCATAGTGGAGGGTTGAGTGGTCACTTTGGTAGAGATAAGACGATTACATTAGTCGAAGAGAAGTTTTATTGGCCAAAAATTAAGGCTATGGTAGGAGGAGTAGTGAGTAGCTGCCGAACGTGTCAGGTTTCTAAGGGTGGTAAAACCAATGTAGGATTATATACACCCTTGCCTATTCCCTCCATGCCATGGGTAGATGTTAGTATGGACTTTGTATTAGGCCTTCCCCCTACCCAACGCCGTCATGATTCCGTTTTTGTAGTTGTGGATAGGTTTTCCAAGATGGCTTATTTCATCCCGTGCAGTAGAACAAACGATGCGTCTCATGTCGCTAAACTATATTTTAAAGAAGTCGTTAGTCACCGCGGAGTGCCAAAGACCTTAGTTTCGGATAGAGACGTAAAATTCACTAGTTATTTTTGGAAAACGTTATGGATATTAATGGGAACAAAGTTATTGTTTTCCTCCGCCTATCATCCCCAAACGGATGGGCAGACGGAAGTAGTTAATCGGAGTTTAGGGAATTTGTTAAGATGCCTCGTGAGCGATCATTTGGGCACTTGGGATCTTCTCTTACCCCACGCCCAATTAGCCTACAATAATTCCAAAAATAGGTCTACGGGTATGTCTCCGAATGAGATTGTCCACGGTTACAAAGCTCCTGTGCCGCTTGACTTGGTGTCGTTGCCTCCAACGTACAAAGCAAGTCAATTTGCACAATCCTTTGCCCAACACATCCATGATCTACATGCACGTATACGGACCACTTTGACGTCACAATACGACTCTTATCAGGCGCACGCTAATTTACATAGGAGAGTATCAAACTTTAAAATTGGCGATCTGGTTTTAGTCCGTTTAGTTCCCGAACGCTTACCAACTGGCACCGTAAAAAAGTTAGCACCAAAGCGCGCCGGCCCTTTTCAGATTATTAAGAAGTTAGGTGACAACGCTTTCGTTTTGGACATGCCTGCTGATTGGGGTATCTCCCCCATTTTTAACGTTTCGGATTTAACGATATTTGTGTTGCCACCACAAGAGTTGATTTCTTTGTCGTCTTCTTCTCCCACTTTAAATTCTCATGTGTTGGGGAGTGGTAGAACGGATGATCTCTCTCTTACGGTCCCCACAGGTATATCATCGGATGGTACGTTGTCTTCTTTCTTGCCTACTTCTAATATGTTCCCCAGGTTCCCACGGACATTTTCCACTCCAGAGATGATACTTGATGCTGAGCATGTTACCACTGCTGATGGCGACACCCGCCGCTTCCTCATCCGTTGGCGTGACCGCCCCCCTTCGGATGACTCTTGGGTGCTCGAGTTGGAGCTGCAAAGTATGGATGCCGATCTTCTTCGCCGCTACCTCTTTGACCACGCAACAGAGATGAATGATTTTGAGCGGGGGAGGATTGATGGCGCGCCCCCTCCACCTCTACTTGGAGACTATGTTGACGATGATGAGGTTGATCCGGTTGCTGAGGCGATTCAACTAAAGGACATGAGGCATCACGATGATGCTAGCGGAAGGCTACGTTACAACCTCCGCCCGCGGCGCGCAACATTCGCCGCACCGCATAAAAACATTTCCCTTTTCATGCTTTATTATTTCTATTTTAGGAATATAAAATTATCCAAGTTTGAAGTGATAATTTTATATTCAATATTGCACTTTTTATTTTTGCATTTGGACAATATTTTTATTTGGTGTGCATTTAACCATTTAGATGGATGAGATTACATCTCCATCATGAATGGTTAAAGCTTGTTTGTAACTCCTATATAAGGAGGCCTTTGTTATGAGATAATTAGAAAATATTGAAACCCTATTTCCTCTCTTTGAGAATTTCGGCCAAGGAGGTTGCCCCTCATTGCCGCCCCCCCCCCTTCTAGTGGTGTGAAGCCGCCGGCCCCCCTTTGCTCCCTCCATCCGGTTCGGTGCGACTCCGACGCGGCTTCCTTCGGTGCGACTCTGTGGAAGAAGGTTGCAAGCCCTTCGGTGTGACGTCGGTGGATCCGTGGAGAGAGTGATTCTCCCACAGTTATCTTGTGCAAACGTTCTCCGGTTGGGTAAAATATCTCATCCCTCCTTGTATGATTTCTTATAATTAGTTGTGGTGGATCGCGAATCGTTTTATCCGCTTTGTTAAATCAATCGCTGCAATTTTCATTTCGAAATCGCCGTTGCTAGGCTTTTTATTTCCGGATCGGGTGGATCCTATTTGCCGGAGCGGATCTTGGCCTATAGCCTTGGTTTTGCTCCCAAAAAGGTTGGCAATCTTTATGTTAATTTGGGGAACGATCCGACTCAAATTTCGATCGCTATTTTCGAGTCGACCAATCCTCCTTGTTATTTTTATGCGCTGCATTTGTGACGAGGAAATATTGTGGGCGATAGGTGCTGTGTAGGTGCGGTAGATCTAAGGCGATATTGGGCGAGGAGTGAATTATTTCCGTAGAGATCTCCGATTCCGGACATCCCTACATCAAAATGAGTCTAAAAGTCCATTTTAATGGAGCTTAGATATACGCTTCTCGTTTATATGGCCAAAACGACAATGCAAGAGATATGTAGGGTTTGAGTCATTTGTTCTTAGTCTTTTATTATTTTCTACATTATTGATCAGATGGTCAAAGTTCAAAACATATAGACCATTAAACAATTGGGCTACAACATAACAAACATCATTCTTAAATATAGAGCAACAGTTGTTTTTTATTATAAAAGAAAATCCAATCATGTCCAAGCATGAAATGGATAAAATGTTTCTAGTTATGGCCGGAACGAAATAACAATTATTTAGTTCTATTACAAGCCCACTGGGCAAAGAAAGACGGTAAACCCCTACGGCTACAGCAGCAACTCTTGCTCCATTGCCGACGCGCAGGTACACCTCCCCTTTACTCAGCAATCTTCTCCTTTCCAGTTCCTGCACATTTGTACAAATGTTTGAACCACATCCGGTATCCAATACCCAAGATGAAGGAGCAGAAAGGTTTATCTCTATAACGTAAATATTCGAAGCGAAAGTCATACCTCCCTTCATTTTCTTGCAGACCCTCAATGTAAGAAGGACAGTTCTTCCTCCAATGACCAGCCTTGCGACAGTGGTGGCATTTCCCTTCCTTCACCGTGCTCTTCTTTTTCTTCAGTATAGAAGACTTGGGCTCAAGATGTGACTTAGGTCCCACCCTTGTCTTTTTAGAGCCCTTGTCCTTGCCCTTACCCTTATGCACCATCAGTATGGGGCTGGCAGGCTTGGCCTTCTTCATATTGATATCGGCAGTTCTTAACATGCCTAGGAGCTCGGGCAATGTCTTGTCTATTTCATTCATGTTGTAGTTCAAGACAAACTGCTCATAACTATCCGGCAACAATTACAGAATCAGATCTGTGGCAACCTCTTGACCTAGAGGAAATCCCAGCCTTTCAAGGTTCTCTATATACCCAATCATCTTGGGTACGTGAGTCCCTACTGAGTCTCGAACTCCCTTCTTGCACTGAAATAACGCTTTTGTGACATCGAACCTCTCTTGACGAGCCTTCCCTTGAAATATTTTGCTTGAGATGCTCATCAATCTCCTTGCACCCCATGTTCTCATGTTGCTTCTGAAGCTCAGAGTTCATGGTGGAAAGCATAAGGCATTCGAAGTCTAAGGCATCATCAGTATACTTTTTATAAGTATCCTTATCAGCACGGGAAGAGTTCCCGATCGGCACCTCGGGGGCTTCTTCTTCCAAGACATAGAGCTTTCGCTCTTGCCTGAGAACAATTCTCAGGTTCCTGTACCAGTCCATGTAGTTTGTCCCACTGAGCTTATCCTTCTCAAGGATGGCTCTCAGAGACAGAGTGGAGTGTGAACCACTTGCCATAGAATTCTACAAGAATTCATGCAGAATAATATCAGCACCAAAATTTCAAAATACAATTTATTTTTAATTTGGACTTCAATTAAAACTGCCACTATTTTATTCGAAATGATGGCCCTCACTATCAATTCGGAGAGTTCATGCGAGCTACTCTTTTAGTGGACAAGATCCGTATTTCACCAACATAATGAGTCAGCTTTGGATTTTCTCTCACGATGTGGTTATTTAGGTAGGCAACGCTTGCCAATTGCATCCTCATGCAATTCTTGTATGGTTGGTGAATAACTCCTTATTCGCATCCATCATATGGTGCATGCCAACCCTATGCCTCTAGGCACTCAACTTTTGAGGTCACCTAGTTAAGTTAGACCCGATGTCGACATTGGGATATCACAATTATCCGCTCGCACCCTTACCAAGATAGATTAATACACCTTGCTTTGGCAAGCCCACACTTCATTGATCGAGGCAGGAAGAGTTTTATCAATCGAAAGGCATCCGAAGACTTAATATTTGATGAATGGATTTTTGATAATAGGTTAACAATTAACCATGATCGACATTTGATCAATGTGCACATCCATAGAAAAACATTTTTTTCTAAAAACCACATGCATCCCTTATGTGCACAACATGGTACAATCAACATTTGATAGAAGAAAGGGCTAAATTTGAATATCCGGACTCTTCCAAATTTTCAGATTTATATGCATTGGACAAAGGCAAACTAAACTCGACTTAAAGCAGTAGACAAGCTCGTCCCTCATTTTTGGATTCAAAATCCAAAACAATACACAGGTTTATTAACCACTCGAGGGATGGTTACTGCTAAGGAGACAACAATTTATAACAATTAGAAATAACCACGAAATCCCAGACGTTCCTGGTGGGGTTCCAAGGGGAAGAGCCCCTAACTTGTAGGTTATGGGCCCACCGATTTCCCTTGGAAAAACCATCAACAATTGATGATCAAGGATTAAATCTAGACATTTAGAACATTTCTAAATCCCTAGGTTTACACGTACTGGAATAACCTAACTTCCAATACAACAATCATTGCTACAACCTCCCTCTGATACCACTGTTGGGTTTCTCTATGAGGATGGCACAACACTTGTGCACGCAGTGGAAGTAATAAAATCAAGAACAACCCAAAAGAGATTCGGATCGGGCCATGAATGTTTAATCAAGAAGTTAACGAACAACTAGGTAAAATTACCTTAGCGACATTGAGTCACAACTCAACAAAGATGCTCCAAAATATGAGTCCTTGTCGGTGGAGAGTTCCACGTAGAATAGCGTCTACGTCTCTGCAGAAATCCACACGAGCAGGAGAACATCGAGCTTTGTCGAACGAAAGATCGGGAAGGATATCGACTGCACCTTGCACTTCCACGGACTGTTAGGTCCGCTCCAGGAAGAGCAGCACCAGTGACTATCGTCGGAGAGGAGGAGGTCGGCGGAGCAAATGAGGCGGCAGAACACTTCCGTCGGGCGGGGTTCGGGATGCAGCGGACCAAGAGAACGACGGAACACTTTGGTCGGCTTAGATTCGGCCACAGGAGAAATTACACAGCTTCCCAAAACCCTAAGTCCTAATTTATACCAAAAGTATAAACATACCTAGGAACATCGCTATCCACAGACCACCCAAAATATGGTTTCTGAATCATTCGGCGAGAATCAGTTCACAGAATCGATGAGAATCATCTACAGAATTGTCGAGAATCATCAGCGGGAATCGCCGACAATCATCAGCTGGAATCGTCGAGTATCACCATTCGTCGGGAATCCAACAGTTCGATTCTCGACGAATTTGCCTTAGTCGGCGAGTCATACTCAACGATTCTCGACAAATCATTCCCGACGAATGATTCTCGACTAACCATTCTTGACTAACCTCCTTGGCAACGTTTGCCTAACCCCATTCTGTATGGTGATTGGTAACCCTTACCAACACAGTCAATCTTCCAACTTCTCCATATGCTCTTATGTGCGACCCTGCAGGCTCATATCGCGTTGGCAGTGATATTACATGTTTGACCACTTCTAGATCACCATGGTAACTCCAACAGAGAATTCTTAGACTATATCAACTGTGTCGACACACAGGACTTGTGTCGACACACAGCAGAGTTTCAACAAAGTTGATTGCTGTGAAGTGAAGAAGTGTCTATGTCGACACAAAGAAGCAGTGTCGACACATTCTACAGATGCAGTGTCAAGAAGCATAGTCGACACCAAAGGAGCTGTATCGATATCACCAAAGCTTGTGTCAACACTTAATCTACTTGTGTCGACACATAATGAGGATCAGTCTCGACACTTTGCTGACAAAGACAAAGGTTCAAGAAATGACTAAAGGCTTGACAGCTGTGAATTCCAACAAGTTTGCTGAAGCTATCAGAACTGTCAGAAGTTGGTTAGAAACCAGATCAGTCGGTTACTATGGATGAAGTCTATATAAAGATGGATTCTGTCAAATAAAAATACACAACACACAAACGAACAACTATTGAAGTATTGATCATTGATCAAGAAAGAGCACGTCAAACAGAAGAGGATTTTCTTGAGAAGATCTATAAAGACAGTTTGAGGTGGCAATCTACTCATAATTTGTCTAAGGAGAATTCAAACAAGAATTCAGAAGAAACTTTAGAAGATTTGGAGAGTGAGAGAGAGCTCCAACTATTTAATGTAAAGAAGGAGACATTTACAAGTCTCTTAAGAAGCAGATCTTGAACAAATATGCTAAGAAGAATTCAGATCTATTTCTGAAATCTAAGAAGGAAGCTCCCAACAAGTCAACTTCAAAGAATATCAACCCTACTGAGTTCAGATTCAAGAAGTTTTGAAGAAAGCTAAGAACAGGTTGATCTCAACAATCAGTTTTATCAAGAGCTGATCAAGAAACCTTTTATCCCTTCTCTCTCAACAAGGGTAAGAGTCAATCTATAAGATTTTTCATTCTGTAGGATCTTTCAAGATCTGAGTTGTAAGCCTATTATATAAAGGCTGAGTGTAGGATATATAGATCTCTGAGTGGTAAGACTTTTGAGTCTAAGTGTAGGAGAAATCAATCGCTGAGTTGTAGGCCTTGTGACAAGGCTGAGGTAGGGCTGTTAGCCTTAGCTGTAGGAGTGTGGATACATTCTGAGTTGTAGGAACCTTTCATTGTTCTGAGCTGTAAGATCTGTGGATCTGAGAAGAAGGAAGAAGTTAGGCTAAATCTATCACACTGCTGGATAAGAGAAGGGGGAATGTGGATGTTCCCAGACCTTAGAGAACCACTATAAACCAGTGTGCAATCTGTGATGTGTGTGTGATTGTGAATTCTGTGCTGTGGTTGCTGTGTTAGCTGTAGAATAGTTAGATTCTATTTAAAGAACTTAATTCTTATTCTGCCTTAAGTGAAAAAGAATAAAAACCTATTCACCCCCCTCTAGGTGTTTGGGTTATCTTGAAATCGATTCTATCAGAGATTAGAAGCTTTCTAAGGTTGGCCGGCTATTACAGGTGGTTTGTGGAGAGTTTTTCTACCCCGACTGCACCTTTGACTAGATTGACTCAGTAGAATACGGCTTTTATTTGGAGCGGGAAGTTTGAGGAAGCCTTTCTAGAGCTCAAGAATATATTGTGCACTGCTCCCATTTTGACTCTGCCTACGGAGGGCATGGATTATGATGTTTATATGGATGCATCATAAGTTGGGCTTGGTTGCATGTTGATGCAAGACGGGAAAGTGATTACGTATGAGTCCAGGCAACTGAAGACTCATGAGAGGAACTACTCTACGCATGATTTAGAGTTTTCAACCGTGATTTTTGCGCTGAAGTTTTGGAGACATCTGCTTTATGGCGCACAGTGCAAGATTTTTACCGATCAAAAGAGTTTAAAGTACGTCTTCACCGAGAAGGAATTGAATCTGTGCCAGCGGCGATGGTTGGAGTATATTGCCGACTACAATGTTGAGATGCAGTACAATCCGGGCAAGGCTAATATGGTGGCCGATGCCTTAAGTCGGAAGATGGGGAAGATTTTTATTCTCACTGTCGAGCTATTAGTGGAAGAATTTCTTTTGATGGATATTTCTATGGGGAGCTGTGACTTACAGAGTAGTTTGGTAGTAGTAGAGACTTCTTGGATTGCACATACGAGGTTATATTAGAAAGATGATCCAGATCTGCTACATTTATATCTTAGAGCTGAGAAAGGGGAGTTACCAGATTTCTCGATTGATGATGCGGGTACTTTAAAGTACCGCAGAAGATTTTGTATCCCCGTCGTTATTGATATTCGAGTTATATTATGCAGAGAGGTGCATAGTTCTAGTGTTGCCTACCATCTAGGATCTACTAAGATGTATCATGACTTAAAGAAAATTGCCTGGTGGTATGGGATGAAGGGAGACATAGCTAGGTTTGTTTCTGAGTACTATACTTGCAAGCGTGTTAAGGCCAATCATGGAAGGACTGGTGGCAAGTTGACTGTGTTGGAGATTCCGACTTGGAAGTGGGAGAGCATTTTGATGGATTTCATCATGGGTTTACCGAGATCTCCTAGTTGATATGATTCAGTTTGGGTGATTGTGGAAAGATTAACGAAGTGTGCTCACTTCGTACCTTATAAGATCGACTATTCGATGAAGAAAATAGCTGAACTGTATTTAAATGAAGTCATCCAATTTCTTGGTGTTCTAGTCAGCATTATTTCAGAACGAGACTCCCAGTTTACATCTCGCTTCTAGAAAAGTTTGAATAATATTTGGGTACGGATTTGAGATATTCTACCACATACCACCCGCAGACCAATGGTCAGACAGAGCGAGTTAATCAGATAGTGTGGTACATGATCAAATGCTATATTTTATACCATGGAGGAGCGTGGGATGAGCGTTTGAGGCTTATGGAGTTTTCTTATAATAACAGTTATCAAGAAATCTTGCAAATGGCTTCTTTCGAAGCTTTGTATGGGAGGCGCTGCAAGACTCCCTTATTTTGGGCTGAGGTTGGCGAGAGACCTTTGTTGGGTCCGGATGCGCTCGAAGAGAAAGAAACTGCTGTGAAGCTTATTCGGGAGAAGCTTCGGATAGCCCAGGATCGATATGAGAAGAACGCCAACTAGCGTAGATATGATCTGGTGTTTTCTGTGGGGGACTTGGTATTTCTAAAGGTTTCCCCGATGATTGGAATCAAGAGGTTCGGTAAGAACCAGAAGTTTGACCCGAGGTATGTGGGGCCGTTTAAGATCATTGAGCGGATTGGTGTGGAAGCTTATAGGCTAGATTTGCCTGCGAACTTTCCTGGCATGCACGATGTTTTTCACGTTAGCCAACTGCGAAAGTGTGTGCTAAGCGACAGGCAAGTTTTAATTTTGTGCCTCAGTTAGAGCCAAATATTTCTTATGTGGAGATGCCTGTCCGCAGTCTGGATGCTCAAGATCGAGTGTTGCGGAGGAAATCAATTCCAATGGTTATAGTTTTGTGGAGAAATCAGGGTGTGGAAAGCGCGACTTGGGAATTAGAGTCGACTATGAGGGAGGCTCACCCTCATCTGTTACCCTGACTTGTGCCCGGTATGTTTTGCATTTTCTATTATAACTCTTGCTTGGCTATTTATTTTTCCTTCTTGATAGAAGTGTTGTGTGTAAAGTTTCGGGGAGAAACATTCTTGTAGGGGGAGTGGCTGTAACGCCCCCAGTTTTTCTGTGATTTGTATAATCCTTGTTCGGTGTTATGTTGACACGTTTCTTGCCTTTTGCCATTGTTAGAGCGTTGTCTTAGCTCTTTAGGTTCTTGAGTGGCTTGTTTATAGCCTGTTAGCAAGGTTCCCCCGCTAGCCAGAGTCTGTTTTGTTGACTCGGTGGAGCCTCTCAGGGAATGCTTGTGTTTTTGCTTCGGGAGGTGTTAGTTCGAGTTTTGATCGTCGGATGCTATTTTTGACTTTTCCGTTGTTTTCGTAGCATGGGTGTTTAGCTACGGTGCGAGTTTCGTCGAATTCCGAGATCGTTTGTTTTTGTGTCGTTTCGACGTTTGTTTTATGTTAGCTGGTAGTTTGTTATCAAGCTTTTGTTGTTGCTATATTGGGCTAAGTAGCAAAGCTTAGTTTTAGCAGGTAGCCGGTTGTTGTTGGCTTAATGTTGGCTAAGTATGTTAGCTGTTTATATATATATATATATATATATATATATGTGTGTGTGTGTGTGTGTGTGTGTGTGTGTGTGTGTGTTTGAGTGGCCGATTTTTTTGTATCAAGTTAATCTTTTTTTATACTAGCTATTTATATATATAGTCCAGCTGATATATATATATATATAGGTAAGATAGCATATATATAAATGTATATATGCTATATTATTAAGTTTTTGGTTGGTGGGTCTGTAGCAGTTAGGTGGCTGTTTCTTTTATTTAGTTAGTGGTCGAACTTTCTAGGCCTTAGATTATTTTATTAGGTGTTGATGAGTGAGTGGAGTGGGGATTTAATAAAGGCTGGTTGGGTGCTCTCTTCATTTCTCCTTTCCTGGGCAAAAAGTTAGCTTCCAGCGGAAGGCATCGGGTGATGGAGGTGCTGGAGCTCCGGTCAGTGATTGCTGGAGGTTTAGAGCTTGTTTTTCTCGGGTAAGGGAAGATCCGGATTGCTCTCAACCGAATCTTCCTCCCTAGGTAAGTAATTATTGTTTTAGAGTTGTCTTTATAAGCTAGGGTTTTTCGGGTTTGCTCATCTTCCCTCTAAAGCTTCAGGTTTGCCTCTTAGGTTGCCGATCTTGCCGCCGGTGCAGAATTTTGGAAGGCAGCTGTTGTTTCCAGGAGGTAGAGGCAAGTGGCACTCTTTGCCATTTCCAACCTTGATTTTGCTCCAATTAATTTTGTTGTAGCAGCTCATTCTTTTCTCTCCTAGAAGCTAGGGTTGCTGCAGTCTTTGTCCCGAGAAGGCTTACTACCAATCTTTCTTAGATTTAGTTATTTTCTCTCCTTAGTGCTATTTTGTGTCTAGGTAGTGGCTGGAGGTAGGATTTTAGGTTAATAGTTTTAGCCCAGCTTGGTTTGTAGCTGTAGCCAGGTAGAAGGGGTTGAAGAGAGGAAGTTAGAAATTCTTTTTTTAGTTCTCTAGATAGCAGGCGTTGAGTGTTAGCTTAGGGTAGAAGTTCATTTTGTAGGCTAAGTGTAAAAGCGTTGAGTGTAGTGGACATACTCAACACTTAGCTGCTTGGTCTGGAGTCTAAGTCCAAAAGCGTTGACAACATTGAGTGAGGTGAGCTCACTCAACGCCGTCTGCCTTTGGCGTTGAGTGAGTTGAGCTCGTTCAATGTCGTCTGCTTTTGGCATTGAGTGAGTTGGGCTCACTCAACGCCGTCTGCGTTTGGCGTTGAGTGAGTTGAACTCACTCAACGCCGTTTTGCCAGAGACTTTTTCTAAGTATTTTGGCGTTGAGTGAGGTGAGCTCACTTAACGCCGTCTGCTTTTGGCATTGAGTGAGTTGAGCTCACTCAACGTCATCTTGCTTGCAATTTTTTCTAAGTATTTTTGCATTGAGTGAGTTGAGCTCACTCGACGCCATCTTTTTTGGAGATTTTTTTTCTTCTAAGTCGAAAGCGTTGAGTGTGGTGAAGTCACTCAACACCATCGGCTGTTTAGCGTTGATAAGGTTGAGGGAGGTGAACTCACTCAATGCCGTCGTCCCGAGAGTATGTTTTTTTGAGATTAAGTCATTTGGCATTGAGTGAGTGGAGCTCACTCAATATGGCATCGAGTGAAGTCGACGCCTTCCCTGCTGGGTGTTGGCGTTGAGTGAGTGGAGCTCACTCAATACCGCATCATGTGAACTCGACGCTTTTTCCTTGTGATGGTGTTTTCTCCAGGATTGTTAGTGTGGCTTTTCCCTTAGTGGGGGCGGTGTTTTGTTATCGACTAGTTTTTGAATGCCGACTCGCGGATTATGGTAGGTGGCATTTCTGGTGGCTCTATAAGTAGTGAATGGTGTGTGCTGAGCTGTGGCCACCACCAATTAGGTTGTTTTGAGCCGGTTTGGTTAGGTGTGTGGACCTTGTAGCCGCCACTGGTTGTTTTTTTTCACCCTTGAGCATTTTCGGGTGTGGTTGTTTGGGAGAGGGCTGTTTTTTGCCACCAACCCAGACCCAAGGTTTTACCACGGCCAATAATTCACAAAGTTAGGACAGTTAGCTCCTTTCCTTTCAGATGGCTCTTTCTATTGGCATATGTTTGCCTTGTTGCTGCTGTAGGTGTTTGGCAGAGCATATCGTTATTTATTCTTGCACTTGGTGTGCCTTAATTGCTCTTTAGACAGTGTTTCTTTTTGCTGTCTTGATTATTTACTTCTACTCTTTTGATAGCATTTGTTTCAGGATTGGTAAACCCCTTCTTTTATTACTTATGAATCTTATGCTCCACTTCTTTTGATTATATTCTTGTTGAGGTATTCTTTATTTGAATGCCTCAGGTTCTGGTTCTAGCTGGTTGAGCGGCTAGTTTTCTTGTGAAGCTTGCTTGTGGCCTCTTGGGTAGTTGAGATTGCTTTTCCTCATCCTAGTGAGGTAGTTTTCTTCCTTCTGTATAGACATGTGTACTCACCAGTAGGTTCGTGTCAGGTTGTTGATGCCCACTAGTGGCTTACTTGTGATGCTAGGTATGAATTGAAACTGCTATTTTTTCCTATTTGGAGGTTTTTCACTTGCTTTATGGGGATGATTATGCTAGGTTGCATGTTATGTATTTTAAACTCTAAAAACATTACGATATGTACCTCATGCACGTCATGTTTATAAAACTAAAGCACTACTTTCCCAAGTAATGTAAATACTATTGTTTTATACTATACTAAATTTAGAGTCTTGCATATCATGAGTTGTCCTTTGGGGGAGTTTACGCTCATGTAGGATGTCAAATCACCTAAACCAAAGTATTTTCCACTGCGTATAAATATATTTTTAATTGTGGACGAGCTGATCCACTATGTCGAGGGATACGACCATCAAACTAAACTAGTTTTTCTTTCATATTAAATTATGATTTTCTTCAAAGATATAGAGTCTGGAGTGTTTCCTGAACATGTGCAGTTATCCCTTGCATGATGTGGCATCATGGAAAGTATTTTTCTCTCGCCCTGATATGATTTTATTGTTGAGAAAATGTGGGTCGTGATAGTACGCTTCAAACACTGTCACAAAAATAAATTTAGGCTAAAAAGTAAGATCAAAGGTCATCCACCCCCATCATGCACAAAAAGGCGTGTCACCCGATAGAATAAAAAATATATGTGACACGCCCGAGCACGAACACGCGCCCGCGTAGCTGCACCCCCCCACCCTCTTGAGTGCCCACACGTGGCCACGCGCTCGCGGTCATGCGCACGAGCCCACACACACGAAAGGCCATGAGCACGCACTCGGGCATACTCGGCTATGGCCGCGCACAGCCAGGAGCACGTCTGCAATAAGGCGCACGCATACGCACGCCCACGCACGCCCGTGCATACGGCCAGGCGCGCATGCCCGCACGCGCCTGTGTAGGTGCATCTACACGTAGTCCTGCACACATTTGCGCACGCGCATGCTAGTGCGTGGCCAAGACCACAAGCGCCCATGCGTGACCCCGCGCACGCATCCGGGCGCACCCTCGTGACTATAGGTGCGATAGCTCCCCTCTCCAGGCGCCTTCATCGCCTCTCCTACACCATAATATATTATAACATTTTTACCTGAGTTTGCATGGCACAACAACTCGCCGTCTCAAGTCCATCACCACCTTCCATCGTCACTGCCATAAAAGATTACTAAGAAAAGATTCTTGTTTTCCTTCATCTGAAGCGGTCTCGCACAAAAAAGATCTGTGGGGTAATTGTTGGGGATGACCCCCATTTTATAAAAGTTAGTTGTGCAAATAACCACACACCCATGATCTCCACATCAAAAGATGTGGGATCATGGGATTGACCACGCAAGCGATCATCGTGCCCGATCCCCCGCGCACCGATTCCATTACGCGTAATGGTCAAACATTCGCAAGCCCCACCTCGTCGGCAACGTGCAGCCGACCTCATCCCCGAACACTGGGCGCCCTCCCTCTCTCCCCGCACCAGCCATGACAGAGGAAGGGGCCTCCCGGCCCGCGCCTCCCTCAGCCGCTGGCGCGGCCAAGGGGGCATCCGCCCGGGCTGCCCCTCCCTCGGCCGCTGGCGGGGCCAAGGGGGCGGCAGCTCGGGCGCCCCCTTCCTCGGCCACCCACATGGCCAAGGGGGCAGTCGCACAGGACACCCCTTTTCTTAAACATCGGCACAGATAAGTTGGTGACCGCCCGGACTGCCCCTCCCTCAGCCACCAGCACGGCCAAGGGGGCGGCTACACGGGATGCCACCTCCCTCGGCCGTCAGAGCACGGCCGGCGGCCCTCCCTGGCCTCCATCGGCCATCCTCCCCTCATCGACAAATTTGGCGGCGAGTACGTCGGCTGCCCGTGGAGTCCCGTTCCCGCAGTCTGATCGATGGGGGGGCACACCCGGCCGTCCGATCCATGCATAACCACCCACTAACCATCTTGTTTGGGTGGGATTTAATTAGCTAAACTAGCACAACAAAAATATCTTGTGAAGCTCTTGGGATATGATTACACCACCATCATATAGAATATAATAGTAGGTCTAGCTGGGGCCCCATGCCATATTCTACAGACAGTCAGTAGAGTTACGCATTGGATCCAAAAACCATTACGTATAGATTCCAAAAACCATTACACATCCTAACCAGAGTGCATACTAGCGGAAGTTAATAAATAGAAATAAGAACCCAACCACATGAATGTACACCAAACCAAAGTCGGAACGATAACCAAATACACAAATTGTTATGGCCTTAAGACCTTACAACAAATTTTTACTTTGGTGTATGCTCTGATTTCAACAATGTTCAGCAATGTTCTCTGATTTTTTACTCTGTACAGTTCAGTTATGTAGTTATGTATGATTGTATATATGTATGTTTTTAAATTTGTCAATTATATGTTTATAAAGTAGTTGTGGTCAATTTCTTAGGGGTGTTTATCAATGTTCTCTGATTTCTTAGGGGTGAAGTCTCCTAATTGTGATTTGTACTTTATGATAATTAGCACTCTCACAATTCTAACAATCATGAAAAACTGCAGCCTGCATGTTTTGAGATTAGTAATCTCTCAATTTATATTGGAATCCAACATTTGAATTTTAATTTCAAGGTGATGGAAGTATCAATTTTGTAAACCAAAGTTTACCCTTTGCTTAAACCACAGCCTGCAAGTTTCCATTGAACTACAACCTACATGTTTTGAAATTGAGGTTTTGTTTCTCATCTTCAATTCATACTCCCCTGATCAATTCATTTCAACATATTAACTTTTATTTTGATTGTCTTTTAATTTAATTGATAACCAAATTCCAAATAATTTGAATATAATCATTTCAATATTATAATCACTGTGGTGATTATGGAAATAACCAAAAACTTTGATAAGTAATTGCTCTACTCAATCGCTTCCATTTGGGATGATGGTGGTGAATGAAAGTGGAAAGTTGTCAACCTAAATCACCTAGAGGGGGGTGAATAGGTGAATCGTGCGTCTATTTGCGAAATAAAAATTTTAACGAACTTGCACAAAACATCAAGCAATCACAGAAGACATGAAGATTTATAGTGGTTCCCCAATCTTGGGTACGTCCACTTTACCTCACCAATCTAGCAAATCACTAGACTCGGCTACTCCACTATCTCGGATTGAAAACAATCCTACGCCTCGGAACTAAGTTCTTACAAACTCAATCCAAAAGGATCTACACTCGGAAGATAAAAACTTCCTACAAACTCAGAGAACAACGCTCCTACACTAGGAGAAAATCTTCTACAATGATAAAAAAAAGATTTGGAAAAATAAAAACAGAGATTTCTCAGATCTGGAAAAATTTAGCCCTAGGTCTTCTTCTTGAATTGGCGGCACTTTCAGAAAAGGTTGAAGAAGACTTGACAATCTGACCTGAGAAAGCTTTGACCTACTCGATCAAGGAGAAGATGATGATCCCTTGAACAGCAAGTCTTCTTGGATCGAAAGCAGAAATTTCGATCTACTCGTGAGTGGCAGCGGCGGCTTCAGAACGTGTTCTTTTGGAAAGTGACGGCTGATCCAAAAAAATTCAAAAGTACGGAATCCGCTCTGTGTAAGTGTTAGAGTTTTGTCTTAATGAAAAGACTTTATATAGGATTACCCTTAACGACTAGAAAATACATTAATGACGACACGTGTCAAGTCATTTTAAAATTTTGCCCAATCTGGACTTAAGAAAATTTCAAAAAAAAATTTGTTGTTCTCGAGAAGTAGGAGAGAGTTCTTGAAAACAAGAAGGATTTCTCGAGAACTGTACTGTCTGGAACGAAGTTAGTTTACGAGAGAAACTTCTCGAGAGCAAACTGGACTTCTCGAGAACTAAGTGCTGAGCTTCTCGAGAACTAAAGGGACATCTCAAGAACTAAAAGGACTTCTCGAGAACCTTGACTGACTTCTCAAGAACTACTCTGGACTTCTCGAGAAATAGGACTTAGAAAAATTTCTTTAAACTTTCTGAACTTCTCGAGAACTACAAGATGGGACTTCTCTAGAACTAAGGGCTGAGCTTCTTTAGAACTGAAGGGACTTCTCGAGAACTGAAAGGACTTCTCGAGAACCTTGACTGACTTCTCGAGAACTATATATAAAAGAGTGTTTCTCGAGAACTAGTCTCGACTTCTCGAGAACTGGAGGAACTTCTCGAGAACTGAAAGGACTTCTCGAGAGGTGGACTTAGGAAATTTTTGACTTTTTCAGTTTTCTTCTCTTCAACAAATCCTATCCTCATTTCTTGATCCAAGTGCTTGAAAATGAAGTGTATTCCAATTGAGAGGCTACACATGAGTCAACACCTTGGATTATACAGTAAGGGATTACACTGTATGGTCTTTTGTTCATGACCTACTGTAAACTGACATTGGTCTACACTTAGCAATGATGATCTACAAACACACAACTTAAACAAGATATCAAATACAACTTAATTCATCTTAGTTCAAGGGTGACTTCAACAAATCTGGGTTATTGTGGATTATAATAATAAAGAAAGAACTGGAAATGAGGAAATAAAATTAAAATACAAAAAGAGATTAATTGAACACACAATTAGGCAATACTAGAAATTGAATATATATAATGTTTTAGATTTCTAATTCAACAACCATTTCTTCAAAATTCTTAAAAACAAATATATATCCATGGAAAAAAAAACAAATCTTGCTCTGATGCTGTCTGTCATATTTCTCTTGTTGTCTCTTCTGATAGCTGAAAGGTTTAGGATAGTATCTTGGAGCATTTGGAGGAACTTTAGGGTTATTCTTGCCATATTCTCTATCATAAATCCTTCTTTTAGTCATGGACTTCTCATATAAATCCCACTCAGAGGAGCTATAGTGGAGATTCCTGTTCTAATTGTAGTCCATCACAAATTTAAGAGTTTTAAGAATCAGTGCTTTAGAAGTGGGGCTCCAAACTTCAGCAAACTCCTGGGTTTTCCTTTTCTCTATGTCAGGCTTGGGGGGCACTTCTGATAGAAGATGGGCCTTCTCCATACTTCCTTTTCTTAGGGATATGAATTTTTGGTAAGCCTTGAGGAATATCATCATCCCAAACCTGGAAATAAGAAGCAGGAGGAGGTGTCTGGTCTTATTGCCTTGGAGAAAAGGTAGGCATTTGAGGTTGAGGCATCTGAGCTGGCATTTGACTAGATTCTCCTTCAGCAAGGGGGTTCAGATGATATGGAATAACATTAGGATCAACTTGAATGTCTGGGAATATTTGGTTGTGCATCCAGACTGTAGTGTCATAAGTGTGGAATTTCACTGATTGGTTTTGATCTAAAACATTCTTATTAAACTCACTCAATTTTTCATTCCAGAGAGTTTTTGCATCTGCAGAAAGCTTTTCCACTTGTTCTTTCACTAAACTCTGCCCCTTTATGATTTCTACACAAAGCTTTTCTATGGTTTCTTCTTTGAAGGTTCCAACTTCCTCACAGATTTTCATTACATGTTCTTTAGCTTTCTTTTCCAACTTAATTTTATTATTTAATAGTGTGACAGACTGGTCCATGACCTGACCAATACTAGTAATGGTGTGGTCTATGGCTTTGCCACCAATTTTAAATAGCTCTTTAAGAGAATTTATGTTATGTTGTATTTCAGCAAAGCCTCTACTAATCTCTTGCTCTAGATCAGTCACTTTATCTTTGACTGACTTGATGGATTCATCAAAATATTGCCTTTGGGAAGCCAGCAGAAGTTCAATCTTACTGAGAAGTTCTGAGTTATAAGAGGTAGCAGTAGCAGCAGGAGGGGTAGAAACAGGAGCAGAAATAGTAACTCCAAGAGGAGGGGTTTTCCAAGAAAGAATTTCTTCTATTACCACAGAGCTCTAGGCTCTTATAGTGTGAGATATTGTATCATCCTCCTCATCAACAAATCTTGGGAGGGAGAATTCAAGGTTCCTGAGAGGGGCTTCCACCTCTTCAAGTTCTGTCTCATCCTCTTTAGAGAGAAGGATGGTCTCTGGTGGAGTAGATTCTTTCCTTGGAGAGGGAGAAGGAGGTGGAGTAGCTTGGGGTGAGGGTGGTGGAGATGGTTCTTTTGATGGTTCTGCAATGGTTTCTTTGTGAAGGGGAGGAATTGGTTCACCTGAAGTAAGTTCTTCAATTATGCTGGCAATGGCTTCAGCTGTGTTTTTGAGGGTTTCCTGTCCTGGAATATCTGATAGGGTTGTATCTGGAGAATCTGCCATAGGGCTTCTGATTGGAGATCTCACTGGGCTTCTGAGAGGAGATCTTGCTGAGGGAGTAGTAGTGTGAATCTTGGCATCTTAAGCAGAGGTTGCAGGCTCCCCCTCAGTTGCTGCACCAGAAAGTTTAACAACATTATGTGAAGGAGGAGATGGGGTCCTGACCTATGATGAATAAGCTGCAAGTTCTTTAGCTAACTGCTTATGATTCTTCAGTTTTAAATCCCATCTCTGGATGAAGGCCACTAAAATCTTCTTCAAGTGATGAACTGGAGTGCCTTTGAAAATTTTAAAAGTGACTGGATCAATCTCACTCTGCAACAAAGAGATTATCCTTGCAAACTTGGGATCCTGAATGATGTCCATGATCATCTCAAATACCATCATGCCATATTGAAATTTCTTCCTACAGACATACATATCATTGATTTCCTTCAAGGCTTCCTTTGAGATTTGCTTCTCAGCTTGAGGAAGCACTCGAGGTTCTGGATCTTCTAGTGGAGCAACATTCTCAGTAACCATCTGATTATAATCTTCTAAATCAGCAAACAAAAATTAATCCATATTTGGCATTGGGGACTCAGCCCACATGCGAGGAGGAGGACTACAAACCTCCTCAGCAACTAATACTTTAGAATTTATAGAAACTACAAAACTTGCCTTTAGTTTTTTAAAAACCTCAGGGCTTATTGGTGAAGTATAACATACTATAGCCAAAGATGGCTCTGGGCAAATAGCTGGAAGATAATTTATATAATTTGACTTAAAAGAATTTAGCAATCCAAATAAATCAACTGTGGGATTGACACAACAATCACCAACAGTCAAAACTTCTAGCAGATCAACTTGCTCATCTATACAAACCATATGAAAATCAACTGTTGTCTCAACTTTTGAAATCATATTCACATCTGCATCTGCATCTACTGGCTCATCTAACTGTAAAACTGCTGCTATTACTTTATCTGCTAGAGGAGAGGAGACTGGAGCTTCTTCACTGGATATCTCCCCCTACCTAGTTTCAGAGGGTCCTGAAGAAAGGCCCCTAGAAGAAGGGACAGTGGGGGCAGCAGACATGAGGGCAGATAGGGATGAAATTGATTCAGCAAGAGGTTTAATGGCTTCTGCTATAAGATTTTTGAGAAGGGGAGTCATGAGTTCCAGAAGGGAGGGAATGGAAGTGGAATCCAATTGCATAAACTCAGATGGTTTCTTAGTAGATACAGAAAGATGGAGGATGGATGATGAGGGGAAAGGAGTGGTGTCTGTCATGGGCTCATCATGAGATGATCGAGTATTGATGGCAGATTATGATAAGAGATCAAAAGATGGAATGGATGAGAGGTTATGGAGGGGAATGTCAGCAAGATGATGAGGAAGTGGTGATTGAGGAGGTGTGGTATGCTCTGGAGATTGTACTGGTGTTGGTTGATGTTCAAGAGATTTAATTGTGGTTGGTTGATGTACTGGAGATGTAGGTGGTGTTAGAATATGAGCTTGAGATGTGGATGGTTGTTGGAGGGTTGATGAAGGAATTGAAATTTGTGGAGGTGTAGGTTGGTGTTGATGAGATGGAGGGGATGGAATTCTGATAGAGGGGACATCTTATGGGGGTGTGGGATTAGCTGTTACAGCTCCTGTATCCTTAGATGCTCTGGAAGAGGTAGAAGCCTTGGAAGGCTTTGAGATAGTCCTCTCCCAACTTCCAAATAAGGCACATGTTAGCCTTTTGGAAAAATTAATGAATATGGTCTGTGAGACAAGGGATTCATCTGCCTTTTCCAGAAGAAAAATTCCCAAGATTCTTCCAAAAAGAACCTCTTTCTTACTCTTCTTTTTCTTTATCAAATCAAACATAATTTTAGCCCAATTGACTGATTTCTTATTTACAACAACACACATTATCAAAAACTATTGCTTGGTAATATAAGCATGGGCAGTATGCTTTCCTAGCAATACTTTGCCCAATACATCAGCTAAAAACTTATATTCAGAATACAAATGTTTCTTTAACAGTTTATTAGGGTTCTCGCTAGTGTGGCCCATTTTATTCAACATTTCATCATATTTAGAGCTATCTATCTCTAAATCTTCTTCACCATTAATCAATCCAAAAATCTCAGTCAATATTGTGGGGGTTAAAGAAACTTGGTTACTAGATATTGTGCCGATCATCGTATCAACGTCTGGAGTTGAGGAGGTGAACACCCATTCTCTGATTTCAGTAGCGGCAATCTTTATTCTTGTTGTCATGAAGTTCTTCAACTTTTGTTCCTCAAATAGCTTCAGTATATCCAAGAAAATCTGGTCAGAATGTTGAAAGGATTCAAAGTCTATATCGAATCCTGTGTCAAACTTCATTGCAAAAAGAGAGCTCGCCGGAATTGCCATTGATCGCCTGCAAAAGGAAACAGAAAGATCAAGTGTAAGGGGAACAAAAAGTGCGGGATGGAGCTCGAAGAAAACCTAGTTATAAGATTTTCAGAATATGAAGCATCAAACTCCGTCCTGCGAAAGAAACAAAATTCTTCGATCTGAGGTCGATGAAATATTTTATTGATAAAAGAGTTCGTCGATCTCAATCATAAGAAGGGAAAACTTTTCGTCGTTCTCAGGTCGACGAAAAATCTTCTAAAGTAATATCGTCATTCTCCGGTCGATGAATACAACTTTACACACAGAGAGTTCATCGATCTCAGGTCGACAAATTATCTCAAGAACTTTTCTCTGTTCGTCGATCTCCGTTCGACGAACTGTGGAAAATTCTTTGACCACAGACAGAAAGCTAAATTAATGCATCTCCATTTATCATACCGAGCTGATTCATAAAGAACAGATGTTTCTTCTCATCCAAGGGTTTGGTGAAGATATCTACCTTTTGCAAATAAGTAGAGACAAATGTGAGATTAATTTTCTTTTTGTCAACACACTCTCTAATGAAATTATGTATAACATCTATATGCTTAGTTTTACTATAATGCACTAGATTCTGTGCAATAGAAATTGCACTAGTATTATCACAAAGTAAAGTTGAATTATTTATGTTGACACCATAATCTAGGAGTAGGTTTTGAATCCACAGCATCTGTGAACAGCAACTGCCAGCTACTATGTACTCAGCTTCTGTTGTTGAAGTAGACATAGATGATTGGTTTTTGCAAAACTATGACACAAGCCTATCACCAAAGAACTGACATGTTCTTGATATGCTCTTTCTGTCCACTCTATATTCAGAAAAGTCAGCATCTGAGTATCCAGTCAACTCAAATTCTGACTCATTTGGATACCAGAGTCCTAAATTAGGTCAATCTTTATATATCTCAAAATTATTTTTAAGAAAATAAGGTGAGATTCTTTAGGGTTCACTTGGCACCTAGCACAAAGACAAGTAGCAAACATAATATCTAGCCTACTTGCTGTCAGATATTACAGGGACCCAACAATGGCCTTATATAAATTCTGATCTACAAGTTTCCCTTATTCATCAGAATCAATCACAATATTTGTAGCAATAGGTGTTTTCTTAGCGTAAGCATCAGCCATCCCAAACCTTTTTATCATCTCCTTAACATATTTGGATTGGGTTATGAAGATGCCATCAGGGGACTGCTTTACTTGGAGACAAAGGAAGTAAGAGAGTTCACCCATGCTACTCATTTCAAACTTGGAATGCATAAGGTTGGAGAACCTTTTGCATAGTTTGGAATCTGTAGAACCAAATATAATGTCATCTACATATATTTGTACTAACAAGATTTTATCATGATGATACTTAATAAATAAAGTCCTATCTACTATGCCTCTAGAAAAGTTATTCTCTAAGAGAAAGCTAGCTAAGGTTTCATACCAAGGTCTTGGAGCTTTCTTTTGATCATAGAGAGCCTTATGCAATTTAAAAATATGAGAGGGATGAGATAAAGAGATAATACCTGATGGTTGTTCCACATACACCTCTTCTTTGAGTTCACCATTTAGGAATGCACTTTTGACATCCATTTGATATACTGTGAACTTCTTGTAAGATGCATAAGCTAGAAATATCCTGATTGCTTCAATCATTACAATAAGGGAAAATGTTTGGTCATAGTCTATGCCTTCCTCTTGTCTGTATCCTTGAGCAACTAATCTAGCTTTGTTCGTTATGACAAGACCTTGAGTATCTAGCTTGTTTCTAAATACCCATTTAGTCCCAATGACTGGGTAGTCTTTGGGACTTGGAACAAAATCCCAAACTCTACATCTCTCAAACTGGTTGAGCTCCTCTTGCATTACAATGATCCGATGTGGATCTTGCTCAGCATTATTAATGGATTGGGGCTTAGTTTTAGATATAAAGCAGGCATGCTTCATGTCTTGGTGGAGTTGATGCCTTATCTGTACAACCACTGATATGTCTCCAATCACTTGAGATACAGGGTGATCTCTAAGTGTTACTAATTCAGTAGGAGGAGTTGGTTCAACAACAGCTTGGGGAATTAATTCCTCTTGTGGAATTATGGCTGTTGTTGGCTCTTCACTGATTTTAGTGACATCATCTTCACTTTCTTCAGCAACATGTGGAGAAAGATGTGTAATAGCCTCATTGGTGAGGGTCAATTAATCCAACTTCTAACACTGATGTGGTTCCTACAAAGTCTCACAGGGAGAAGGGATCTTCTCCTTGTAAAACATGTTAGATTCATCAAAAGATATATGTTTAGACTCTTTCATTTTCATAGATGATTTATTATAAATCCTAAGCCTTGCTTACTTGAGAATATCAAAGAAAAATTCCAATTTCAGCCTTGGCTTCAAACTTTTTAATATATTTCTTGTTGTTATTATGAATGTAAAAATGCAACCAAAGACTCTAAAATAATCTAATTTAGGTTTCTTCCCTTTAAGAAGTTTATAGGGGGTCTTTCCCTTAAGATTATGAATCAAACTACTTTTCATTTTATTGTTTGCTGTACTTATAGCCTCTGCCCAAAAGGATAGGGGCAAGTGTGCATCTGCAAGTAATGTGCCTACAGATTCAATGAGTGTTTTGTTTTTTCCTTTCAGCTACCCCATTTTGTTAAGGAGTTATGGTAGTAGAGAAGCAATGCTTGATACCTTCCTTCTCACAGAATTCTTGTATGGGAAGAGACTCAAACTCAGTACCATTATTACTTCTGATCAATGCAACTGGGGTAGAGTACTCAATCCTTAAGCTCTTATGAAAATCTGTAAGAACCTTGAAGTTATCTGACATGTTTTTCAAGAAGAACACCTAAGTGAATCTTGAAAAGTCATCAACAATTACTAAGGTATAAGACTTCCCTCCTAGGCTCTGTACCACAATGGGTCCAAAAAGATCCATATGTAGCAAATACAGAATCCTAGGTGAATCACTCTTATTAAGTGACATAAAGCTATTTTTAGTTTGCTTTCCTAACTGATAAGCCCTGCAAAGGCTTTCCTTCTTGTAGGGGAAAGAAGGCAATCCTCTAACAAGGTTGTCCCTAGAGAGTTTAACAATGTTTTTCAGGTTTACATGACCTAATCGCATATGCCAAAGTTCATTATTATTACTAGTTTGGTTAAATAGGAATATTTCAGTTTTAGCAGACCTAAAGTTTACTATATAGATGTTACCTACTCTAGTACCAGTTAACATAACTTGGTTATCTACAGAAGTAATAATGCAGGAAGGTTTGTTAAATGATACCTGAAACCTTTCATCACATAACTGACTTATGGATATAAGGTTGTGCTTCAGTCAACTTACATAAGCTACCTTCCTGAAGGTGACTGCTCAAATTTTGACCTTTCCATATCCTTCAGTTTGGACATAATTGGAATCACCAAATATTCTTTTGGGTCCTAGCTTTGACTTATAGTTGATTAAGTTGTCCTTATTTCCAGTCATATGCTTTGAACATCCACTATCCAAATACCACTATTGCTCTGTGATGGGATAGTCTTTCACTTGCAATAAAACAGATTATCTATTCTTGACCCATGTTACCTTTGGTCCTTGTCTATTCACATAATTAAAATTGGAAATATATGATTATTCAAGTTGATTTTTATAACCTAAGGGGTGAAATCTTCTAGGTGAAATTATCCATTGATTAAATGGATTAACATATTATCCTGGTTGATTAAATGTTTTGTTAGAATTAAAGTTTCTGTTATAATAAAGTGGGGTCGATGAATTCTGGTAAGTTCGTCGATCTGAGGTCGATGAATGGGGATGAGTTCGTCGAACTCCACTCAGATAATGGAAATATTCATTTTCTGGGCCCCAATATCGTCGATCTCGGGTCGACGAACCATACTGGTTTCGTCGATCGCAGTTCAGAGAATAATTATAATAAAGTGTGCATTCGGAGTTCGTCAACTTGAGTTCGATGAATTGTAAACATGTCGTCGATTTGAGTTCGACGAAATCTGCTAAACATTATTATAGTTAAGCTTTTTCTTATCCTTTCTCTTTTTCTTATTCTTTTGTTTTAATTCTGTTTGTTTAACATTATTATCATACATCTTTTCCTTGCCTTTTTCAGAAAATATTTTTATTGGAGTTGTTAAAATGTTTTTCTGAATCAGTTGGGTGACTTGATGAAGCACCTAAGCCCAGCTTGCCATTAAGCCTGTCATTAACTGTGCTTGTGATGTCCATCAGCTTAATACTTGTCCATTTAGGGATTCTTCGAGTTGCCTTACTTCAGTTAATTCAGTTTTTAATGAGATGATCTGTTCATTAGCTAAAGTTAATTCATCCTTTAATTTAATGTTTTCAGAAATGAAATTATCTTGTTTTGATTATTTTTCACTAAGTTGTTTAATTTCTTTTTCAAAGTTAATTAAATCAAGACATAAAGATTTAAATTCAGTTCTAAAATTATCTGAATTGAGGTCAAAAGAAGACAGTACCTGATCTTCCTCAGATTAGGAGTCTTCACCCTCTGACTTGTCATCTTCTGCTTCTTAACAGTTGCCTGATGAATTGATGGCCATTAGACACACTTCTGTTGCCTTTGCTTCCTCTTCATCTTCATTGGATCTGGAAGATGAAGATTCATCTTTAGTTTCACTCTAGGTTTCAGCCATAAAGCCTTCTCCTTCATTTTAAGCTTGCTGAAGGAGGGCTTATTATAGTGCTTTCTGGTTTCTTTGTCTCTTTTTCTCTCCTTCTTTTGGTTCTCTAGACACTCTGAGATGAAGTGTCCAGGCTTCCTGTAACCAAAGCAGACAACTTCTTTAGTTGGTGTCTTATCATACCTTGGCTTGTCATCTCGCCTAGATGACTTTCTTCTAAAATCCCTCTTGCCCATCTTGTAAAATCTCTTGGCTAAGAGACTCAAAAACTCTTTACTAGATATTGGAGCTTCTGATTCTTCAGATTCTTTGAATGCAATGTTCTGCTTCTTTCTTGATGATGAGGGAGTCTTTTGCTCAACAACTTCTCTAGTCTTTATCAATTATTCATATGATTTGAGTTTTTCAAGAAGAGATTCAGTGGAAAACTTATTTAGACTTCTAGCCTCCTTGATTGGCCAAATTTTGGAATCCCATGAGCTTGGGAAGCACAAGAGGATTTTATCATTGACCTCTATAAGAGTTATGTCCTTGTCAGGAGTCTTTAGCTCATTGATGATTGAGCTTAGTATGTTGTACATATCTCTTACAGACTCTAACTCATCTTTTTTGAAGTTTTCATATTGAGAAATGAGATTGGATCTCATATCCTTTCTCTCATCTACTGATATAGAAACCATCTGGTAAAGAGAATCTCGAATAGCCTTGGCAGAGGTGCACTCTGCCACCTTTTGGAAAATGTCATCAAACATTGTCTGACCAAGAATATTCATGGCCTTGGCATCAGCTATTTTGTCCTTCTTTTGAGCATCTGTCCACTCAGGTGGTAGAACAGTATGAGTGCTGGAACTTGCAGTAGAAGTTTCCACTGGAGTTGGTGGTCCTATCAAGATGGAGTTGAAAATATCCTCATCAATAGAGTTCATATATAACTTGATTATTGCCTTTTAGATAACAAACTTATTCAAGTTGTAGACTAGAGGTCTGTTGCTCGCATAATCTTTGTTTTGTGCCATGATATAGAATAAATAGAAAAACTAGGGAAAAGAAATCAGATCTAAATAGGACCTTTTGGTTCAAGTGTTAGCTTGTACAACCAAAGGAACACCCCTCTAATACCAATTGAAAGATAGGGGTTAGACCAGATTTACTCTAGAGGTGGGGGGGGGGGGGTGAATAGAGTAATTATAACTTTTGGCTATTAAAAAATCTATTAGACTAAAATAGGTTATACCAATAGCAGTACAGGAAATGGAAACAGTCTAAACTAATCTATCACAACACAACAAAACAAAAGGAAAATGATCAACCAGACAACACAAGAATTTTATGGTGGTTCCCCAAACTGGGTACATCCACTCTTCTACAACCCTGGTAGGAATCCGCTATCAGGTTTTTGATTAGGTGACTGCCACCACAAGATCTATTTCTAGGGAGATCTCACAATGCTTTAGGCTTTTGATCAGGTGCCCAAAAACCAATAATAAACTTTTGAAGGGAGTTAATAAACCTTTTTAGAGGAGGTGAGAGAGGTGATGATGTCTTCTCTTTTCTCTATACAACAGAGAAGACTTGTGGATTTTGTTGTCAAGACTCCTTCAAAAATGTAGAGATGGTTCAGAAAACTTGGAGCCTTGCTCAGGGTGTAGGTCTTCAGCCTTGTTTTGAAAGATCTTGGAAATTTCTTACTGATTTGAAGTTATTGTCCACGAATGTTCCTGGAGTTGAAATAGAAGAAGATTCTTGATATTTATTGTTGTTCTTCTTCAGTCTTCACAAAGATCAAGTGAAAAACAGAATGTTTTCTACTCAGAGAAAGAGTTCTGTATGTTGTTGTTCAATATGTCTAAGTACTGCACTCTTTCAATTGAATCAAATCTCTGTATTTCCAGTATTGTCTGGTCGGTGTATTCATGGGTTATCGTATGAAAAGATAAATTTCTTTTATATTCTGCTATCCAAATTATCCTTTGAAATTTGAATTCCAAGCAATAATTGCTGACTGATCTGGAGAATAAAATGGCCGGAATATTTGACTTAAATGAGTTTCCCCAACCGTCCCATTAAAATAAGCAAGTAATTAATCCTGATGAAGACCATAATTAATGTTGCCAATAATGGCTATATTCAGGAGAATATGGGAATTAATTACTTAGAGAATTACTGCTAAATAATATAATAAATAAGGGACAGAAGTAAGGAAAACTTCTCATTCTGGCTCAGGACAGAATTCATCGGCCTCTGAAAAGAATTCGTCGACTGGAGTTCCAAGTTCGCCGAGCTGAGAATCTATCTGAATGAAGAGATCATCGACCTGAGCTCAAATATCGTCGAGCTCAACTCAGTGAAAGATTTCTCAGTTCGTCGACGATCGTCGAGCTGAGTTCGAAGAATTTTGAACTGATAATTTTGAACTCTAAATTCTTCTAAGTCTGAGTCTACAGAAGTCCTCTGCTGGCTGGTCCATGAAGGTTGAACCTAATGACTAGCCTAAACTCTAGGACTTATAGACTTGACCTTGGCTATACAATGTGGGTCAAACTCATCCTTATTTGTGAACCTAGCCAAAATCCAAACTAGGAATCCAACACGATCCATTTGAGCATTTCGAGTCCTTCTGAACCATATCCTAAGACTCTCATCTCCCTATGCTACGACAAAGTCAAGAGCGCTCTAATACCTTTAGATATATACCAGTGACTCACACCAAGTCGAACGACATGGGGTAGGTACAGGTCAGCCACAACCCGTTGCTCAAACCGTCAGGCTTGCAAGCCACGATGCGGGTCAACCTTCCCTTGACCATTCACACAATACATAACCACATTATGTTCCAAGGCTGGCTCTCACGGCCATAATAGTGGAGCAATATGAGCCCACCGCTTAACATACATGTCCCAAGTGTCCATGAGATAGGCCTCACAATCATTGATCATTGGGAGTTACCGTTGGCAGTAGCGCTACCGCCGCGCGGTAGGGGACATACAATCAATTCTTACCCAAAACGGGTGTTTTACTGGAGTCCCACTCCAGTACTCTCATTACTATAACCTGCACACCCCGCGACTCCGTACATTACATGTTTACCACGGAGTCTTCTCCGACATACAAAACAATCATCATAAATCTAGACCAACCTGACCATATGGGATTCACACAACATTCCTATTCTGTACTTCGTTTCCAGATTCTAAATGAAAAAATAAAGGGGATACAACCGATAACAGGTCAGGAGAACCACTTCCACATTCTCGTGGAGCGTCTACCCTCTCATGCCAAAACAAAGGACTTCATATCTCCAAGGAGGAAGACCGTTACCCTTGAATTCCTCTTTAGAGCCATAGACCAAAATCCACTAGGATGGTAAGAACCGCACTGGGCCGCTCTTCATAGATCTAGAATCAGATAACGATTTAATGCTTTAAAGATCCGGAAACAACAAGATTCCTCTTCTCCTTCATCATCCTTGCTCTCCCTTCTCTCTAACTCTCACAGAGAGAACAATTAGGTTTATAATGTAATGAATTACTCATCCAAGGTATTTAACCTAGCAGCTATCGCAGCCTACTATAGGATCTCAGTGAACGACCATGATTTAAAATGCTTAATGTATAGAGCACTACCTCCACGCGGTAAGAAGATACTGCCGCGTGATAGCCCCACTTGATAGCTTCTCCGACAAGCCAGAGTTCGAAATCTCCAATCCCGTGGTGACTCGTGGCCGTGCTATAACTATACATCTACCGCTATACGGTAGCTGCTCTGCTACCGCCGGGCGGTAACTCGCTGAGGGATTCACAAAAGTAAATTGTCCATGCTACCGCCAGCGCTAATGCTTCCGCTATGCGGTACCTCTCTGAAAGACCTGCCGAAAAATTGACGATGCCATTGCGGTGCGGTAACTCACTCTCGCCACATAACACCATTCGACGCATTAGGTTATCGACTGCATTGAGTGCTACCACCGCGCAGTATCAGCCTGTCGCAAGGAGACAACGTGCAAATAATTCTTGCACATATTTTGTAATATTACCGCCGACAATAATCCTACTGTCGGGCAGTAGCTTACAGAACTAATCTCTTGGCTACAGAAAATATGGGGCGTTACAAATCTTCCCCACTTAAAAAATTTTGTCCCAAAATTACACGTTGTAGGAAAACATAAAAATATACCTCAAGGAAATAGCTCAGGAACCTTCGCTTTCATGGTTTGCTCGCGCTCCCATGAAAGTTCCTCACGAGTTGTCCCACCGGACCTTGACCTTTCTTATCGACTTATTACAGAGCTGCTTGACCTCCATGTCTTCGATTTGAATGGTCTTGACCTTCATTATCAACCAATTATTGATCGACACCTGATCTGCAGCAACCACTTGCGTAGGCTCCTGCACCACCTTCTTCAACACCGATATGTGGAATACCTCGAGCATGCCACTTTGTTCAACCAAAAGCTTCAAATGATAGTCAGCTTCACCAATGCACTCTAATACCTCAAACAGCCCAAGGTACCTCAGATTTAGATTTTTCAAGCGTCGAATCCTCGATATGTCCTTGAACGGTTTGATCTTTAGATAAACCCAGTCGCTTATGACGAACCTGACATTTCTGTACTTGGATTTATAAAATTTGGCATGCCTACCCTGAACGATCAACAATCGCTTACATATTATACGTACAGACTAAGTAACATCTTAAACTTCCTTTTGCTTAAACAATATTGTTTCACCTTTCTCCAGCCATGCTAGGGGAGTACGAGACCCATATAGGGCCTCGAATGGCGCCATCTGAATACTTGCTTGGTAGTTATTTTTGCAGGCGAACTCGATCATATAAAGGTGGTCCTCCCACCTCTTATCAAAATCTAGGGCGCATATGCGAGGCATATCTTCCATCGTCCTATTTACCCTCTCGGTCTGACCATCCGTCTGAGGATGAATGGACGTACTGAACTTCAGTTTGGTACCGAATAGTTGATGAATAAGCCTCCAATCAATAGACGTGAACCGCACATCTCGATCACTAATGATGCTATGGGGCACACCGTGCAATCGTACGATATGATTAACATAAAGCTTTGCCAAATTTTCCACTGAATCGTCCTTCTTATTCGGAATAAAGTGTGACATCTTCGTTAAAAGATCAACGATCACCCAAATGACATCTTTCCCCTTCTGCGATCTCGGCAAGCATTGCACAAAATCCATAGATATGTCATCAAACTTCCACTCTGGTATAGGAAATGACTTCAGAAATCCATCGGGCTTCTGACATTCGGCCTTTACTAGGCCACAAGTATGACACTTTGTCACATATAGAGCTATGTCCTTCAATCCTTGCCATCGTAACAACTTTTTCATGTCCATGAACATCTTTGTGCTCCCCGGGTTGATTGAGTACTTTGTGAAATCTGCCTCGTACATCAATTCCTCCCGCAATTTGCCCACATTTGGGATGCACAATTGACTTTCCTTCCACTAAAGGCCATCATTAACAGAAAATTGGGCATTTGACCCATCCAATGACTCTGACAAGTATCGTTTCATACTGTCATCCAACTCCAATGCTTGGCGAATCAGGTCAACGAGGTAATATTGAATCTCTGTCCAGTTCAAACTCGCATTTGCACTAGATATCCCATTAATACACGAGATCTCAAAGGCCTCCAAATCTTGAATAAGACACTCATCATCCATCTGTATCTAGTTGGCCTCTGTATGAGTCCTACGACTCAGCGTGTCCCCAAGGAACTCCATCCACCTCCGCTTACAAAAGTTCAGGTATTTCTAATTTATTAGATATTTTAGGCTCTTATGGTCCTTATAGATATCGACTTTTACGCCATACAGGTAGTGCCTCTAAAGCTTTAGAGCGAATATAACGACCTCTAACTCCAAGTTGAGGATCAGATAATTCCTCTCGTACACTTTCAAGTAGCAAGAGCCACATGCTATCACCTTTGTTGGATCGTGTGGCCAACCTTAGAGGGGGAGATGAATAAGCTTTGCGTCATTTATAAAAAAATCGAATTATTTCGTTCCAAGGAAAAAATATTTCAGGAAGCTACCGCAAGGCATTTGGTATGTAACGCACGGTAGTATGTCTCTAAACTCTTTTTTCTGGGCGGATTCTCCCTTAGAGATCTATGCACTCTTCAGAACAACACAAACTAACAACCACATCAGTACATGCAAGTACAAATAAAAACTAACAGCCACAGCAGTACACGTAAGTACAGAAGAAGGAAATTAATTTCATTGCCAAAACTAAAATCAACAATGGTTTTTAAAGATTACAAAACTTGATCTCCGTGATGTCAGAGATCGAAGGCGGTGAATAAAAATAGCTTTTGGTTTTCTATACCAACCCGCTCCATGGACCAGTTGGCTCTCTTCCTTTCCTTCCAAGAAAGGTCTTCCAACCGGCTCTTCACCTCCATGCAAGAAAGGGTGTTAGAGCCCCGCTAGATCACCTGATCTAGACGTCCCTTCCCGGGATGATTTCTCACGGAATCTTTCCTCGGATTCAGACGACCTTCCTGGTCGATTTCCTTAACCACAAGCAAAATAGAGAAAGAAAAATAATACAATAAAAGTTTGAAGGATTTAAAGTGATTAAAATCTCCCTCTTCATGATTCCTCCATCGAGCGATCCACGACCAGTGCTTGAGATCTTCGTGTGCTTGCAACCGGTCGATTCTTCGTAGTCGATGTAGTCCTTAGCTCACCGGAGTTCTTCATGAGCGAACGGGAGGGAGGCGGTCTTCTTTTCCTTTGACAAAGATGATGGAACAGATACGTGGGAGGTGGCCGAACCCTAGGAATCACAGAACTCGGTCTTTTTTCGTCTTGGTAAAGGAACAAAGAAAATGAGGCACCTTTTTTATGTCTTTGTAAAAATAGGCTACCGCCAGCGTTAAGGCTAGCGCCCGACGGTAAGTTCACGCGCTTGATGTTGACAGCTGTCCTAAAATTATGAAAAATATTCAAAACGAATATTTTCCTTTTTCCAATGCTAGCGCGACGTCGTAGGTAGGTAGCCTCCGGCGGTAGTTCTATCTCGACGCTCTCAATGCCTCTGTCTCAATGCTCTTAACGCCTCTATCAACGAGCATTGAGTGTGCTACCGCAGCGTGGTACCAAGTTAGTGTCCGATGGTAGTTCTTTCTTGATGTCTCTGTCTCAACGCTCTCAACGCCATTGTCTCAATGAACGTTGAGTGTTTTGCGCGGCGTGGTACCAAGCTAACGCCTGTGTGGTGGGTTTCCAAGAGCATAGACGAATTAATTACTCGAGCTAGTGCGAGTTGTAGAACTAGCATGACGCGGTAGATTCCTTAGTGCCTTGCCCATTTAATTCAGACTACAACCCGACAACTACTACCGCTTGGTGGTAGGTTCATAAGGAGGGCTCCTTGAATTTCTTGGACCTGTAAACCTGCACACTCTACCAAACACAAGTTGTAATAAAATACAACATGGGAGTTGATATTATCAAACTAAGGATATGTGAACCGTCATCTCCAATAATCTCACCCTTTTGATAATATCAAGTTTGTTCATGAGATATAATAATAAAGTGCATGATACATCATATATATATAAAAGATATTCTTGAAAGCTTAGGTTTCAGGTTCTATATAGCTACCCTACACATGCGCTCCACCTATATATGTGTTCTAAGTGCTCCCCCTATCTACATGCACAAAGTGAACTAAGCTCCCCCTACATGTGATCTACCCTTATCCATGACTCATCAACAATCTATTCTCCCCCTTTGATATTATCGAAAGGGGATGGGCTAGACCAAAAGTGAAACATGCGCATGTAGTATATAATGAGCGTGAGAGAAAAAGAAAATAGTGTACGTTAAAGAAATTGAAACAAGAGGTGAGAACAAAAGGGGTGACCAAGTAAGAAATAAGAGAATATTAAGCATAGAGGTCAAACAGATGTGTAAAGTACGTAGAAATAGTTTTAAAATAACCGTTCAAGGTTACAAAAGATTTGACAAAATAAGTAGACTAAGGACATAATGATGTAGAGTACAATACTACAAGAGTTATAGAATTAATACAGAAGAACATTGTACAAGTCTTGAATAGAAAACATATGCTTGAAACTACGTGCTATAGACATATAGTGCTATTTTAGTCCAATTCTTATGCATGGAAGCATTAGATGGAGCAATGTCATGTGCACATGTAGCATCAGAAGACAAATATCAAGTAGAATTCAAATTCATTACATGTTTATCTTAGTAAGTAAAAATGCTATCGCGAGAGAAATAAGGTGAAAATTCACCTCATGATGCTATCTACGAGATATCAAAACTAGAACTAGGGGACATATGCTTAAGGTATTAGTCTGTGCACAAGATCGAAACGATTTTTGGAACAAGGTGCTCATGCTCACAATGCTCCTAAATACTTATCAGGAGGAGTGAGTTATGCTTGGGGGGTATCCTTGACACAAGACTTGAAAACATTCATTTTTATTTAGACGTGTTGGGCAATCAATTTTAGATTTTATAGGTCAAGGACCCCTAATCAATCGAAATCTACCCACATAGATAGATACACTTTAACTTGTATACATATTACTCGACCTTTAGAGATTTGCCCCAAAATTCTTCCATTTACAAAAACACATATGTATCGTGACATTGATTTTTCAAGTTATTCCTAACGTGGTAGACACAATATCACGAATTATAGCATGTAAGCATATACTTTCTACAAGAGTGCTCCTTCTAGGGATGTGTGAATAGTGTAACGTCATTCCTCTATCTAAATCCTCACACATACCTAGAGACATATTCAATGAATACTAACATATCTACTCACACTCAGTAGGTAAGCACCTATATATTCGACACATCATGACATATGTAGACAATGTTCATAGGGATTAGCATACCTAAGTCCAACATTATATGTAATCGTTATGCTTTAAGTTTTAGCCAAGTATGTCCTAAGAGTGATCTCTCCGCATTATTATTATTATTTTTGGGTTTTATAAATATTTTTTAGATTTTTTGATATAATAAAAATAAATATCACATGCAAGACAGAATAAATGAACAAAGATGTTTCAAAAGGAATACTTAAACGCATATAAAGAAAAGGTACACTCAAAGCAAGTACACCAGAATAGGTAGTATAATAAAAAAGGAGGACATCACGATATAGTAGTATGTAAGGTATTGACAAACATGAGAGTGAGTTATGAAATATTATTTGTGCTATTCAAAGGAACCAATAAGAGATGCTTATGACACAAATGACCCACAAGTATGTTATCACCCTAGCCCTGTACTAAGTGACAGGTGGGCATGAAGAGTTGCATAAATGCCGTAGGGTGGGCTGTTAATCCCATGCACATACTGATGAACCCGCTCTACCTAACACTCTTTCCTCCCAGCACCACACAAGGACCAACAGGAACCCTCCCCGGTTAAGGACACGACGTTGTTTATAGGTTAGCATTTCCACAACACACAAACCTATGCCCCTGCTATTGTGAGACACACCATAGTGAAACTTGTGTTGTCGCTTATATTAACAAAATAGTAAAGATACTGGGGCTGATAGTCAGGAAATCGTACGAAAAAGAATACTACCGCCGGCGGTGTAGTTACCGCGCTCTGGTAGCTTTGGGATATAAATACCACCCGTCCAGATCCAGTTCTTCACTTTCACTCGCTTGATCTCTAGAGTTCAGATTCAGTTCTGCCTACAGTTTTTCCTTGGTGCTTACGCCCAAAGTTTAAGGAAGTCTCCTCTTCATTTGTTCTTATAATTTCAAGTAGATTTCGATTCATTTTGTATGTTATCCGTGGCGGTTTCACGATGATTTTCATGTGTGATTTGTAGATTTTCTCCACGGATCATGGCCTTTTTTCACGTATCTTTCTTTTGTAGGCTTGGATCTCGCTCCCTTAATGTTTTTTAGTGAATAATTTTGTTAAAAATTGAATTTTTTTGTGAGATCCAGAATTAAATCCTAATCTTCAAAAATTTAAACCATTTTTCATGTTTGATTTGTGATTTTCTTCACGGATCACATTTGTTTTCATATATTAACTTTACATGAGCTTATATCTCTCTCCCCTACACGTTTTTGAGTGAAAATCAATGAAAAATGGGGTTTTGGGGGAGATCCGACGAAAGAAGACGGGTTGCAGTCTTTCACGCTACCGCGCAGTGGTAACAGATTACCAATCCGCAGTAGGATCCAAAACCTGATATTTTGTTCCCTTTTTTGCAATTTTTGACAGAAAAATTTCATGGTGGTTTTTTTAGGTTATGGCTTCATCGAGCTCCCAATCCCCTCACCGCAATTTCTAAAAATTCTCTTGAGTACCTGCCTCAACCTTTCCTATGATTGATGAGGTGTCAATGAGCGCGCTGAAGATCATCGATATCGATAATCGGTATGCTATATTTATGTGTATTTGGATAATTCGGGTGTGCTCTCTGTGATCTCTTCTAGTTCTCCATTTTCCTCGGTCCTCACTCGGGAGTTCTATAATAATCTCAGATTTCCTACTCACACGCAGTTGGGTGGAGGTGTGTAGTCCTATATCGGGACTGAAATAGTGATGATACTCCACTCAGAACTCGAGAGGAAATTTGTTTGGATGCCCAACTCTCCTTGCGTAGACATCGTTGAGTCCTTTAGAACCAACCAGAAATGGAGAGATATAAACGTGGTTCTCCACGGTGTGTAGGGGCATTCAGATCTCATCACTGCGGTGGATACATTCACTCTCGACGCCCGCATCATCTAGGATGTCCTACGTCACCCTCTAATGTTCAAGGCTCGGGACACCAAGAAAGTCACGACCCAGCTCTCAATGGTGATAAAGTGTATTCTGGCTAAGAAAGCCTTCAGTATCTCAGATCTCATCCTCTCCACGATACACTATACATATCGCCTCAAATCCCCTGACTGCCACCGGATGAACACACTGCCTTTAGGCGGTGTGATCCAGAGCATCCTGATGGAGAAGTACCTGGCCATCGACTGGTCGGCATTCCCTATAGATAGCTGCCCTCAGATCTACAAGCTGGGTGAGATTCCTACTTCCTCATGAGCTCTCCCACAAGCAACACATCCTCTATTACACCGTATAGGGTCCCTCAAGAAAATTAGTGGGACATCTACAGTATGGTGGGGGACCAGGGCCGGGAGATCATGCAAATGACAAAGGAAGTAAAGGGAATGAAGAAGATGCTCAAGAAGATAATGAGCAAGTTCAACATGTATACTTCTTCAGAGGAGTATCTTTCTTCATTTTAAAGCAGGTTGAATTGTCTTTACATTGATTAATATCAATTATGGAATTAGGTTTATTTTCGTTGATTGAATTTGTGTCAAAACCTCTTCTTATTAGGACTATTATTGTTCTTCTTATTCTCGTGAAACTATCTAACGTGCTAGTTAAAAGCATAGAACATAGACAAACAAAAAAATTCACTACGATAAACATATTTACGAAAATAAGAAAAGGAAGAAGAAAAAGAAGACAATCTAGTAGGCATATCGTGAAGTAAGATATCGTGTAGTTCTTTTGGAATTTACTTTGCGCAGATTGTGGATGCTAATTGATAATAGATTTAGGTATCCAAAAGGAGCCAGAGGTGACTGTTACTTTGGGTACCAAGACACAGCAAGATATACCATGGGGAGCTGACGATGAATGGATCCTTTTGAGTGGAATGCGTGCTATATTCTAAATGATGGATCTCCATTCATATTTTGGTTTAATTTTAATCTTATGTTGCAAATTTTCATTTAGATTTCTATGAGTTATTCTATGATAATCTTCAATTGAATAATATTGCATTGGAGGTTTATATATATTGCAATTACTCTTTAAGTTACAATTATTACGCTTAGATTCATAGAGTAGTACTTTTTAGAAGGGAATTTACGTTCATTCGATTTTAAGAAGGGATTAATTTGTTTTTACATATAGAGGTGATTTGTATATTTAGGAGCTTCACCTGATTGAGCTAGAGGTTTTCTACTCCCGTTGATTGACTCAGTTATTATATGATCGTTCATATTCAACATACTTTCAGGTTTTACTTGAAACTTAGGAGTTATGTGTTGTGAGCTTTTCAATATAATTTCCTTTAGTACGTTGATTTTTGCAATTACTTCTTAAGAGTCGAGATGACTGATTCAATATGGACTTCATGCTTACTCCTAAATTCATCAAAAATCTCATCCATCTCCTTAATCTCATTTTTATAATCATTGCATCTAACACAATCTCCTTTTAATGATGATTCTTCTAGACAGAGTTTCTCAGTTTGTTCTTTTGCATAGAGAGGCTCTTTTTCATAAACTTTATGTGTTTTATTTCATTTATTACAATCTATATAAGGTATGGAGTTGTTATCTAAAGAACACGCGGGAGAATTAGGCATGACAGTAGTTGATTCTACATTTACACTAGATCTTAAGCGGTTGTTTTCTAAACGTAGTTTTGAGTTAATACTTTTCATTTTCCTAAATCTACGTCTAGCAACATCTAACATATTCAGTGTAAGAGTAAAATTGCATACAAGAGGGGAGTTTAACTTTCTTATAGTGCCCTTGGATGGGGTAAGATTGGAACATTGAGTTTCTTTGCTTTCTTTATTAGTTGCATCATCCATAGTTGAGATTACAACTTCCCTCTCTAGTGATATGATTTCCATATCGTTATCCAGGAGCAGATCTCCATCTAGTTCTTCACTTAGATCCATGAGAAATTGCTCAGTCTCATCAACTGTAGAAAGAGGACTATAAGTAGACTCAAGAAATTTTTATATATTATATGCAGTGGGCAGGATATAGATGAGTTTAAAGATTTCCTGACCAAGTCCACAAAATAAACTATTCGTAGCTTTAGCGTTTATATGACATTTATGCTTAGTAAAGTTATTTGGCGGCTTGATACACATTATGTTCCACACTTCTATGTCTATACTTATAAGAAAGTTTCTCATCAAGACTTTCCATCCTTCATAGTTTTTTCCTAAAAATAATGGTGGTGCTAGTGATTTTTTGGTGTATAACCTTTCTTCCCCACTTGTAGATTTGAGATCAGGGTTAGCCATTATTCCCGGTGGTGAAACTATTTTTTGGAATAACCAGGCTCCGATACCACTTATTTTTTTATGTGGCCAACCTTAGTGGAGTGGGGGTGTATAAGGTTTGTGTTGTTTATAAAAAATTTGAATTATTTCTTTACATGGAATAACTAGATCAGGAAGCTACCGCATGGCATTAGGTATCTAATGTGCGGCGATATGTCTCTGAACTCGTTTTTCTGGACAGATTCTCCCTTGGAGATCTATGCACTCTTCTAAACAATATAAACTAACAACCACGACAGTACACGCAAGTATAGAAGCACGAAATGGATTTTATTACCAAAACTAAAATCAACAATTGTTTTTTAAGATTACAAAACTTGATCTCCGTGACGCCGGAGATCGAAGGGGGTGAAAAAAATAGATTTTGGTTTTCTATACCGACCCACTCCACGGACCGGTTGTCTCTCTCCCATTCCCTCTAAGAAAGGTCATCCAACCGGCTCTTCACCTCCATGCAAGGAAGGTTCTTAGAGCCCTGCTAGATCACCCAATCTAGACGTCCCTTCCCTAGGACATTTTCTCACAGAATTCTACCCCAAATTCCGCCGACCTTCCCGGTCGATTTCCTTCACCACAAGCAAAATAGAGAAAGAGAAATAATACAATAAAAGTTTGAAGAATTAAAGCGATTAAAATATCCCTCTTTATGATTCCTCCGTCAAGCAATCCACGACCCGTGCTTGAGATCTTCGTGTGCTTGCAAACAGTCAACTCTTCGTAGTCGATGTAGTCTTTGTCTCACCGGAGTTCTTCATACACGAATGGGATGGAGGTGATCTTCTTTTCCTTTGACGAAGATGATGGAACGGACACGAGAGAGGTGGCCGAACCCTAGGAATTACAGAACTCAGTCTCTTTTTGTCTTGGTAAAGAAACCAAGAAAATAAGATGCCTTTATTTACGTATTTCTAAAACTAGGCTACCTCCAACGGTAAGCAGTAAAGTTAGCGCCCGGTGGTATGTTCACGCCCTTGATGTTCACATCTGTCCTCCAAATTAGGGAAAATATTCAAAACAGATATTTTCCTTTTTCCAATGCTAGTGCGGTGGGTAGGTAGCGCCTGATGGTAGTTCTGTGTCGACGCTCTTGACGCCTCTGTCTCAATGCTCTCAACACCTCTTTCTCAACGAGTGTTTAGTATATTATTGCGGTGTGGTACCAAGCTAGTGCCCGACGGTAGTTTTGTCTCGATGATCTCAATGCCTCTATCTCATCATTCCCAACCCCCTCTATCTCAACGAGCGTTGAGTGTGTTGTGTCGTGATACCAAGCTAGCGCCTACGCGATAGGTTCCTGAGAGCCTGGATGGATTAATTCCTTGAGCTAGCTTGAGCTGTAGGACTAGCGCGATGCGGTAGATTCCCGAGTGCCTTGTCCATTTAATTCAGGTTACTGCCCGATGTTAATTACTATCGCTCGACGGTAGGTTCTTGAGGAGGGCTCCTTGAATTTCTTAGACCTGTAAACCTGCACACTCTACCTAACATAAGATGTAATAAAATAAAACATGGGAGTTAATATTATCTAACTAAGCATATGTAAACTGTCGGCTCCAACAACCTTTCCATACTGAATTAGAACGTAGCCTGAGCCTCTTCCTGAGGGATCACTGTAGATTTCACAGCCATTCAATCCACATGGCAAGAAAAAAAATACGTCGTGGTCAGACAAATTTTAACCTCTTCAAAAGCTTGTGCGCACCCCGGTGACCAAGAAAACTTCTGATCCTTCCTCGTCAAGGTAGTGAGGGGTAAAGCTATCCGCGAGAAGTTTTCTACGAAGTGCCTGTAGTAGAGAACAAGTCCCACGAAACTCCGGACTTCTGCCACAGTGGACAACACAGGCCACTCCCGTATCTCAACTACCATCATTGGATCCAACGTAACTCCCTCCCTACTAACCACATTACTGAGGAATGCCACTTAATATAGCCAAAACTCATACTTCGAGAATTGGCATATAAATGACTATTCCTCATGGTCTCCAAAACAGTGCGTAATTGATCTGTATGTTCTTCCTCAGACTGAGAGTACACCAAAATATCGTTAATAAATGCTTTCACAAACTGGTCCAAGTAATCTTTGAATTTTCTATTCATCAGGTCCATGAATACCGAAGGTGCATTTGTCAGGCCAAACGACATAACCGTGAACTCAAAATGACCATAATATGTACTGAATACCATCTTAGGAATGTCACTTTCCCTGACTCTAAACTAACAATATCCAAATTTTAGATCCAGCTTCGAAGATACAGTCGATCAAACTAGCTGTCGAACAGATCATCGATTCTCATAATCAGATACCTATTCTTCTTCGTCGGCTTATTCAACTACAGATCATCTATACACAACTGCATGCTTTCGTCCTTTTTCTTCATGAAAAGGACCGACGCACTCCAAGGTGATGATCTTGGACGCACATAACCATTATTTGGCAATTCTTGAAGCTGCACTTTCAGTTTCACCATTTCCTTTGCTGCTAAACTATACGGTGAGTGCGACGTAGGTTTCACACATGATAAAAACTCAATCGCGAATTCAATCTCTCGCATAGGTGGAAGTACTAGGAGATCCTTAGGAAACACATTTGCAAACTCTGAAACAATAGGAATGTCACACAAACTGGGCTTCGGCTCTGCAGCCTCTAACATCGTGAATAATAATTCTGCACCCTTTCGAATAGCCTTGACTACTAGAAGAGAAGTCATCAATTTCTTGTTCGATCCTCGCATACCCGCGAACTTTGTCTTGCTTTCGATGTTTTTCCAATGTATGACTTCCTTTGAGTTGTTATTAATACAAGCATGCTACTCCTAGAGCTATTCTATGCCAAAGGTTACACCAGACTTCGATCTCGATAGTACAAATGCTTCCCACCCAAAGCTATGACTTCCTATTCACACCATAACACAAAACTCTCAACCCGTGTTCACACTTCATCCTTACGGCAGTGTTATAACAATCTCAAATTATAGTTCGAATAAAAGCATTATGTGGAAAACATAGATCCAAGGACAAAAGGGATACGATGTGCCCAATCAAGAGGGTTCTTATCGGCCTTGTGAACAACATGTTAGATCCTAGTTTGTGCATGTAAAACATATATTCTTACCCAAAGTACAATAGTCTATTACAACTACTTCCTTATTCATACTCATAATTTTATTTTATTTTGACATCACTGGAGGGCCGCTACGAAAGTATCGAGCACAATGTCCCTTTTTACACACGTGCAGCAAGTAGACATCTACCTACAACTTCTCCAACTTCTTTCTCCGTCTTTAAAATACCGCTGCGATAGTCTTGGGCTATATGACGCTGCTTGACAAAACTTGATGCAGACAGTGACCCCCAACATGTTGAAGATGATGACGGCAAGCTCGCGGAAGATCTTTCTCCGTCTCCGACCAAAGATTTGCGGCGCCATGGTGACCTTGTGGAGCGACGTAAGACGGCCAATGAATGGAGAAGGCCAATAATATTTTTATTTGAATCATTTTGTTCTTTATTTGCAATGTTTAGTTTATGCTCATAATGTCTAATTTTATGTGTGTGTTGTATTTTTATTTTGGGGATGCATATAGCCAAAACTATGTTGTAAGCCTATATATAGGTCATGTACTGTTTCATGTTGATTAGAGAATTGATGAAATAAGAAAACCCTAATCTTGAATGAGATTTCCCTCCTCCTCTCCTCTCGCCCTCATCAAAATTCGGCTAGCCTCTTTTGCTCTCCCTCTTGGTCGTCGGCCATCCTATCCCCACTCTCTCGATTCGGCCTCCTCTCCACCTCCCCCCCCTCTCCTTTCATCTCTAAGGAAAACCAGACCACCCCCCTTGATCTTCAAGTTCGGCCGACTTCTAGCCGCCAACCACCTCTCCCTCCTCTCTCAAGTTCTCGGCCAACCTCCTTTTCCACCACCCTCTAATCGCCTCCCCCTCCAACCCGAGCCACCCCCTCTCAAGGAAAAATCAACCACCAACAACAATACCAAACCAAGACCGACCACCTTCAATACATAAATTCGATCAGCCCTCATACTCTTTTCGGTGGATTTCGGCCAAGTCATAAAGATCCCTCCTTATGAACCCAACATCGGCGTGAAGCATAGAAGGCGGACGAGTTTTCTCTCCATTCGGCGTGACTCCGGCAAACCCATTGAAGAGCGATCCAAAACAGTGAATCGAAATCATCCATTCCGATTGGGTAACGAAACCTTTCTACTTTGTGTGTTTTCCCTCTTGATTAATTTTTGTGGTGGATTACTTTAGCATTATCTTTGAAACGTTGGATTATCGTGGTTTTCTTCGATTGATTTTGTTGTTCATCCTTATTTTATTTAAGTTCGAGAGGTTTTGGAAAACCTTCGTTTTCTTTTTGTTGGGAGAGATCTACCGTTTCCGAATCATAAATTTTGGTAGATCTTATTTGGTACAAACTTCGCACAATCGGACGGAGTGGGTATTTTTAGCCGGAAAGGATATTGGCATATAGTCTTTATTCGATCCTAATCGGTTTGGCTACCCATACGTTAGCATCTAATTGTTATAATTATATAGCGTGTGTGCTGCGCTGAAAATTTGTGCGAGTGTAGAATTTGATCGTAGAGAGACAATCATGTTTAGTTCGTTGATTTTACGGTATCATAGGTGAGCCTGCATCAATTTGGTATCACAGGGAGGTTCACGTCAATTTCCTAATTGGCACCCTCCCCCTCTTGCTTAGTACGTCGACATGCACTTGTCTTGCACGTGTTCTTGTAAAAATTAAAAAAATTATTTCTTGGTCTGGCAATAGCGGCCTAAAATTTTTATTTTCCTGCAAAAAAATCAAATTTTTTTTTAATAATCTCCATACTATTTTCATCCAGAAAATCAAAGAAAATTTTTTTTATTACCTTAATTATTAAGCAGGAATAAATCTATCTTTCCTAAATTTTTTTGGGTTAGAATCTTTAGCTCATTGCATGTGCACTAGATCTAGGTAGGTTATTCTCTGGTTCCCACTGAATATGGCCTATGACGTTAATGTTTCCCGAATAAAATCTTCTGATTCGAAGTTGAATGTTAGGAAACAAGTTCATTCCCCTATAGTGGATGAGATTAAGGCTTTTCTTGCGCAACTAAAGGCTAGCCAAGTAACACCACCACCCCCTAGGCAACCCCACACTTATCCTGCTTTTGATGGTTTTGGATATCCCCAAATTTTTAGAGACTGGCTTAAGGGATTAGAAAATTATTTTAATTGTCACTTATGGGACGACCACCAAAAGGTTAACATCGCCCGAGATCAATAAGTACGTCAAGCATGCGTGTTTTGCTAAACAAAGAACGTCGTGTAGGTAGCTATAGATATGCTTGGCCGCACATGCAAAGTTTACTCACTGATCAGTTTGATCCCGACTACCTTCGTACTAAAAGAAACACACCCGTTGCAAGAATAGTTATGGAACTAGGTCCCCAGCTGACTATAGAAGTGACATATTCCCTCAGGACAGACCCTTTCCCCAGGTTTGTAGAGCTACCCATAGTATACCAGTACCCACCTATGGAGGAAAGGAAAAAGTGAGGTCCCTTATCCTGAGTTCTATACAAGTGACTATTAGGAATGCCATGAGCCCACGGGGTGAGAGTAGTCCTATCTGTAGTGGCAGACAGACGACTTCGACATGTAAGTCTAGTGGCGAATCTTATCTTGGCTCTATTGTGTGACCAATCCCGAATACGTCCGTAGTCCCTAATGAGTATCCCCCTGAGCTGCCTGATCTAGTCATTGACCCTCCTAGTAAGTCTGAGGCCATGTCTAGGACTGAGACTTCCATGGAGGGTAAGGACAATTTTACTAACAATTTTAGTGACTTTGAGGAGCTTAGATATCCTAGTGATTTTGAAGATGATGTTTGGGATGATGATATTTTGATTTGTGAGAGTATCCCGTTGCCTATTACATGCCCTGCTAGCATTGTGTCTGATCACCCTAGTATTGAGTGCCCTCTCCAGCCTACGATCCCCATCGTGTTAGAGCCTATAATTATACCCACTGAGATTATATCTGATTCATCTGAGGAGGCTAAGAGTGAGGATTTCCCTATTGATATTGTGGATGAGTTACCATATGAGAGAATTGTACTCTTGGGCGATTATTTTGTTGTACACATGGATAAAAATTCTTTGATGATATCACCATTGGGTGAAATTTATACTGATTTGGATGTTATCCCAGGTTTGATTTTGCTGACCCTTCCTCCTAATTATTTACCCACATTAGTTGACTTTTTAGGACGTACAATCGGTAGTCCTAGCCTGAGCTTTTGTGACACGCCCACTCTATTAGATCCTACATTTGCGTTGTTTTAGCGCATAGATAATAGTAAGTCGAGTGCGCTAGTATTTGGTTTGTTCACCGCACCCCGTAGAACTGACTACGTGTCACATTTGACTATTCATTTTTTTGCGTGTCCGTCTACGTTTCTATCCTCGACTGCGAACGATTCTGAGTCCTTGTCCATTATGCCTCTGGATGTGGTGTCACGTAAACATACTTATATACCACAACCGGTTGCACACATTTACCCACCGCCCTTTGATGACTCTCATTTCCACACATTAATGACTACAGAAAGGCCCCTTGAGTTGTATTGTTCGCACATTCTTTCACATCCAGGAGCGTCCAACTCTATTGTTCATGATGAGCGGTTTTCTTTGGCATATCTTCATGCCAAGCGTGAGTATTTAAAATATAAAATTAAAATTGCGAATTTGGAACCCATTAAAATCATCTTTGATTATAAGGTTCCCATGCCACCTGACTTAACCCCCTTATCCAACGTATTTGGGTCAAGTCATGTAGTACATGGGTTCACTCCTCACGGTAGTAAAATACTTAGGCATACTTTTTAAAAAATAATCAATCAATTTGAATCCTATTTCTTACATGTTTGTTTATCACAGAATGAGATCATGCGTGGATATAAAGCACTAGTGCCATTTGACTTGATTTCGTTACCATCTTATAGTCAAGTCAATTCGCACAAGTTTTGCCTCTCATGTTCATAATTTATATAAGCATATTAGTGAAGCGATAACCACACAATATACATCTTATCAATATCATGCTAACTTACATAAAAGAGCGTCTCACTTTAAGGTTGGTGATTTTGTTTTGGTGTGTCTCATCCCTTAACGGAGGCCTTCGGGCACTATAAAAAGGTTGGCGAATCGGCGAGCTGGACCTTTCTAGATATTAAAGAAATTAGGAGAAAATGCATATCTTTTGAAGTTATCCACTGATTGGGGGTATTTCCTCTATTTTTAATGTTTCTGATTTAACGCCATATGTTTCTCCACCACTTGAATTATCTAACTGTCCATTTAGCTCCACTGCATTTTCTAATGGATTGGGGGATGAGCTTGATTCTTGATTACTCTCTCCATCGGTCTCCAATTGAGGTACGTTGATTGTTGATGAAGAAACTTTTCCTCCTTTATTTCCTAATGCTTTTCCCAGGTTCCCCAGGACCACCTTTTTGCATGACAGGATACTCAAAGATGAAGTGCTCTCCTCTCCAAGTGGTGATGTTTGCTGCTACTTGATTTGTTTGCACGATCGTCAGGCCTTCGATGACTCTTGCCTTCTTGAATCGGAGGTGGCTCTTTTGGATGATGCTCTCCAATGTCGGTACTTTCAGACCAACTCATCGGTGATGAGTACTTTTGAGTGGGGGAGGATTGATGGAGACGGTGACCCCCAACATATTGAAGATGATGATGGTAAGCTCACGGAAGATCATTCTCCATCTCCAACCAAAGATTTACGGAGCCATGGTGACCATGTGGAGCGACGCAAGACGGCTAATGAATGGAGAAGGGCAATAATATTTTTATTTGAATCATTTTGTTCCTTATTTGCAATGTTTAGTTTATGCTCATAATGTCTAATTTTTGTGTGTGTTGTATTTTTATTTTGGGGCTGCATATAGCCAAAACTATGTTGTACGCCTATATATAGGCCATGTATCGTTTCATGTTGATTAGAGAATTGATGAAATAAGAAAACTCTAATCTTGAATGAGATTTCCCGCCTCCTCTCCTATCCTCATCAAAATTCGGCTAGCCTCTTTTGATCTCCCTCTTGGTCATCGGCCATCCTCTCCCCACTATCTCTATTCAGCCACCTCTCCACTCCTCCTCCCTCTCCTTTAATCTCTAAGGAAAACTTGACCACCCTCCTTGCTCTTCAAGTTCGGCCGACCCCTAGCTGCCAACCTCTTCTCTCAAGTTCTCGGCCAACCTCCTTTGCCACCACCCTCTAATCGTCTCCCCCTCCAACCCCCTCCAACCCGAGCCACTCCCTCTCAAGGAAAAACTGATCACCACTAAAAACACCAAACCCGACCACCTTCAACACATAAATCTGATCAACCCTCATACCCTTTTGGGTGGATCCCGGCCAAGGAACAAAGATCCCTCCTTGTGAACCCAACTCCGTCGTGAAGTGAAGAAGACAAATGAGTTTTCTCTCCATTCGACGTGACTCTGGCGGAGCCGTTGAAGAGCGATCCAAAATAGTGAGTCAGAATCATCCATTTTGATTGGGTAACGAAACCTTTCTACTTTATGCGTTTTCCCTCTAGATTAATTTTTATGGCGGATTACTTCAGCATTATCTTTGAAACGTTGGATTATCGTTGTTTTATTCGATTGATTTTGTTGTTCATCCTTATTTTATTTAAGTTCGAGAGGTTTTGGCAAACCCTCATTTTCTTTTTGTTGGGAGAGATCTACCATTTACGAATCGTAAATTTTGGTAGATCTCTTTTGGTACAACCTTCGCTCGATCGGACCGGGTAGGTCCTTTTAGCCGGAAAGAATATTGGCCTATAGTCTTTATTCAATCCTAATTAGTTTGGCTACCCGTACGTTAGCATTTAATTGAAATAATTGCATAGCATGTGTGCTGCATTGAAAATTTTTGCGAGTGTAGAATTTGATCATAGAGAGGCAATCTTATTTAGTGCGTTGATTTTATGATGTCAACGTGCGAGCCTGCATCATAATTATAGCAAATAATTGGGCCTCCTTTCCCAATCTTTTCCAAGAAATAATAGATGAAGAAGCGGACCTAAAAGATTTGGAACTCTTTTTCCTCTTTCGATATCCCGATTTCGAAGAGCTCAGTCCTTTGAACCCTGCCATCTGGTGGGCTTTTGCCAATTCTCTCACCAAAGATCTAGCTAACTCCACTAAAATTCGGAATCCCAATACATTTGGCCCCATCAACATAAGTCATAGTTCATCGTGTAGACCATTATAGAATCTATTAATCTTGGTCTCCTCATCCTCCAACACAAACCCTACGCAGTGTCGCAACATGACAAAGGCATGGAAGTATTCATCAATTGTATGCGCTCCCTGCACCAGACATATGTTTAGCTGCTGGTCTGAGGCCTTCCTAATCCGCTCAAGTACACAAACCAACATCAAAGATACCATAGGGGCAGGGGATGCATATGCCTTTCAGGTTGGGCATTGATCATTGCAAAGACCATAACATCTATCAATCAAACCATTTCCGCTGAAGGAGGAGGTGTAGGTACCTCAGTTGGTGCATTACTCTCTGCCGAGCAATGGGTTCATGCTGCCCCGCACCCCTTCTAATCAACTATAATTGTGAAACACACAATTTAGCGACTAGATATATTGCAAAAAGCAATCATAGGAACACGCAGATTCCTTAAACATGTGTATTTTCATTCCTAAGTGGACATTCTTGGGCTCTTTCATGTTATAATGGTAGAGCACGTACACGTGCTCACCACCAATTAAAAGAATTCGACCACAAATTCGAATAAGAAAGACCAACACTACCTCTGATACCAATTGTAATACCCCCATCCGTCACACAAAATATAACAGAAGGTCCGGCCTGGGCCCCATGCCATATTCCACGGACAGTCATTATAGTTACGCATTGGTTCCAAAAATAATTACGCATCCTAATTCAGAGTGCATGCTAGCGGAAGTTAATTAATAGAAATAAGAACCCAACCACATGAACTTCTACTAAAGCAAAGTAGGAATGATAACCAAATACACAAATCATTATGGCCTTAAGGCCTTACAGCTGTTCCCTCAAATAATAGTGTTTTACAAACATCGAAATGCAGGACAGCCAAACATGAAACAGTAAAAACAACTTTGCCTTGGCCTTCGAGGGTCGACATAGGAACCTGCACAAAAGAATTCCACCCCAATGGTTGCAAATAAGGTAACGGTCATCATTAGCTGACCAAATTATAACGACCTCGCCCCTCACCTAGGGTGACAGTGCTCCTTCCATTATGGCATTCAATATATATATATATATAAAATGATAAAAGAACATGCAGTTTATGCGCCATTCACCACAGACGTTGGCACAACTGACCATACGCCCAGTGCACTTATGGCACATTATCAGTGTGCTGAGATTCAGGACCCACCACCATTCACAAGACGGTCCATTTGGGAATTTCAAGACTTTCCGGCCTATAGCCTATGACTCTCATCTCCCTATACAAAGTCAAGGGTGCTCTAATACCTTTAGATACATGCCAGTGACTAACTCCAAGTCAATCGACATAGGGTAGGTACAAGTCAGCTCTTATATCTAAGAAGATGATATCTCAAACAGGTTGTTTAGAATTTGCTAAACGCCGTAATGGCACCCAACTCACTAACCTATTGCTCAAACCGTCAAGCTCGCAAGCCACGACATGGGTAAGTCTTCCCTTGCCCATTCACACAATACATAATCACGTTATGTTCCAAGGCTAGATCTCACGGTCACCATAGCGGAGCAATATGATCCCACCGCTCAACATACAGGCTCCCAAGTCTCCACAATACAGGCCTATGATGATTATTTTACTAAGCATGTTTAACTTGATGCAGATTCATTCTACATTCTTGTATGACTATGTAGATGGGCATAAGCTAGTTTGATTAATAATTCAGGCAAGTGCACCTATCTATCATAGTATAGGAGAAATCTACATCTCGTGTCGTATTCCACAGGGTCCTTTCAAATACTCGTACTCACCCTCACTCTATTATCATACCTATAATTAAAATTGATTTTTAATTTAAATAATCCTAACTATGACTACTTGGATACTGAAAGTTGGGGTAAGATCAATCCTTTACTCTAGAGGGGGGGGGGGGGTGAATAGAGTGATTTAAAATAATTTTGATGAATTAAAAATTCTTTTAGCACTGGAAGACTTGATTTAATAAGTGTAGAATGCTAAGAAGAAACTGAAATAAAACAACTATAAAAGGATTAATTCACAGCACACAGCATAAGAAAGAGCAAGCAATCCAGAAGACAAAAGGAGCTATAGTTGTTCCCCAAAACCTGGGTACATCCACTCTTCTACCACCCGTGGTAGGAATCAACTACAGGATGAGTTGATCTGGTGTCATGGGCACCAATGCGCTTTTGATCAGGTGCTCAAAAACCGAACCAGATTTTTTGATCAGGTATCTTGCCACCACTGTGTTTTGATCAGCTCTCAGGAACCAAAGCAAAACTTTTGAAGGAAGTTTAAAAAACCCTTTTACAGGAAAGGAAAAACAAAAAGGGGGGGGGGAAGCTGTCTTCTCTGTCAACTATCAAAGAGAAGCACTAGTGGATGAGATGTTGTCAAAGCTCCCCCTGAAGTGTAGCAGAAGTTTAGGAACTGGAAGCTTTGCAAGGGTGATAGGTCTTCAATGAATTTGATTGCTCCAGCACTAGATGATTTCAGCAAAAACTGAAATGTTTATTGTCTAGAGTGTGAATGATGAAGACTTGAGAATGGTTTTTATCAGTAGGAATCAGAAAGAAAACTTGTTGAGTTTTCTGTGTTATTGATCTTCTTTTTCTTTCTCTGTATATCTTTCTGTGTATTCTGCTGTATATCTTTGTACTCTCTAAATGATGATAATAAGAACTCCAGTCGACAAATCTTGAAAATAGCCGTTAGCAAATTCATAAATGCTTTCCTTAATTGTCAACTGTCTCCGGAGGAAATAACCTAAGTACATTCCTTCTTTGCTTACTTGAAACTTGCTCCAGATTTATTATAACGGCTAGAAATCTTCTATAATAAGTGCTCTGATTTGAAATCCTTAACAAGCTGACAAATTCCTGAAATCGTCGATCTCAAAATGAAATCGTCGATCTGAGCTCAACTATCGTCGAACTGAGCTCAGAGAAATTAGGATTTGACTTGGACAGAAATCGTCAATCTGAGCTCATAGATCGTCGAACTAGGTTCGACGCCTCATTAAATTGAGCTTAGAGATCGTCGAACTGAGGTCGACGCTTTGACAGCCTAAACTCACAGATATTTGAACTGAGTTTGACGCTTCGTCGATCTGAGCTCGACGATAACTTCAATTCTTCTTCTTGGCTTTTGCTTTTGAACTAGGAGGTCTTGGAGAAATCTCCAATATTAAGTCCTAAGCCTTAGACCTAACTAGTTGACCTTTTCTCTATACAATAAGGTCAAAGCAAAAATCCTATTGACATAGTGATCCTGACCCAAATTAGTAATAGGGTGTTCCAACAATCTCCCCCTATTTGGGTTAGGATTACTATTTACAAGAGTTATAGAAAACAATAATTAACAAAAATACAGAAACAACACTGCAGAACCACAGATAAGATTATATCATAGCACAAAAGTAGTTCAGCAGAGATTTAGTATAGTTTTCAGCTTACATCAAGATTAATGCTTGTCATCAGTTCTTTTCCTAAAAATGATTTCTCTGTTTGGATTTTCTTAGTCTTTCTTTGATCTGAAATCATCAGCAGTACCAAGAGTCCTTTGGCTTTTGCTCCTAGGAACTACAGCTTCTGGATGTAACTGCATGTATTCCTCAGTATTGAAGAATCTCTTTGAGCTATATCTTTCAAGTTCCTGTCTTCTTTGTTCTGATAGAGTGGATATATTGGATGTGTCTTGGCCCTTCTCCCTTGCTTTCTTAATCTGATCTAGAGCAGCCATTTCTTTAAGTCTGGCTGTATAGGAAGCTGGATTGTTCTCTAGATCTTCTAAAGGTACTGGTGGCTCATACCTGTTCATGGTGTCAGTAGGAGGAGCTCTTGAATGAAAACTTTATTTGAGCTTATAAGGAAAGGGACCAGTAGTTCAGTCAATTTGGCCTTGTCCTTTCCTTTGATAAGATTGCTGTTTGGGCTGTCCTCTAGAATAAACTTGATAGTCTGTTTGATTTCCTCTAAACTTTCTTCCTCTAGGCTAATTTCCTCTTTGCTGATAACCTCTGAATTGAGATCTTCCTTGATAGGTTTGTTGGGGTTGATAAATGTTGGAAGATTGAGGAGCTGAGACTCCACCAAATCCTGTGCTCTAAGAAGGAGGAGGAGGATGATGAGAAGTTCCTTTGTCATACTTTCTTCTCTTCTTCATTGCTTTCAACTAGTTCTCAGAATATTGCATCCAATGCTCAGTAATAGGGCAATTGTGTAGAATGTAATATGGTATGTCATGATCAGTTGTAGCTTTGGTCAATTGAATCTTTTTCATAGCCTTGCTTTTGGCTTTCCTCTTCTTTGCAATAGTTGCAGAGGAATCATCTAAGTCAGTTCTGAATTCATCATCCTCATCAGAACTCTGAGGCTCATCATATAAGACATCTATTTCCTTGAAAGCTTCTTTGGAGGTTGAAACAGGAGCAGAAGTAGAAGGAGCAGTAGAAGAAATAACAACATCCGCACTTAAAACAGCAGTAATAGTAGGAGCAGCAGTAGCAGCAGGAACACCAACTGAAGCAGTAGTATCAGTAACTGAACAAACTGGCTCTTCAATAGCCTCTGAAGAATCAACAGCAACAACAGATTCAAGAACCACAGAATCACTCTGCACAGTTTTAATAGAATTTATATATAGCTCTATTAGGGTTGGATCACAGCAGGAGAGGGGAATAATAGCCCTGGTTAAATCTTCAGCAAGGAGAGGTGCTGGAAGACAACAGCTATAAATTGAATCAAATAAAGATAATAAGGAATGTATATCTACTGTGGGACTGATGGTTGGAGCTGGAGCTAGAGCTGAAGCTGGAACAGAAACTTGTTCTGAAGCTGGACTCTCTAAAATCTACATTACTGAAGCAAGATCCTCTGAAGGCAGCACTTCTTCATGAGACATCTCCCCCTGCCTCGTTTCAGTGAGAACTGAATCTAGGCCCCCAGAAGAAGGGGTGGCCTGAAAGGAGAAGGAGGAAGAAAGTCTAACAGATAGATAAGTCAGATTCTTGACTAAGGGATCCAAGGCTGAATCAAGTAAGAGTGTTAGCTTGGGGGGCCAACAACTCATACAGTCTATCTGCCAGAGGAAGAAGATCTACTTGATCAAGGTTGACTTGAGTAGAGGTAGAGGGGTGTGTTACAGAGATGGATGGAATGAATGCTGGGTGAAGTGGTATGGATGGTTGAGAGATGGTGATGGATGTAATAGATGGAGCTGGCATGGTGACTGTTTGTAGGAATGAGGAGATGGTAGGTGAAAAAGATGGTTGAGAGATGATGTCATGAAGCATTTGTTGGAATGATGTTGAGGTGGATGGGATGTCTGGAGGTGAGGAGGGGGAATCATCCATGAATGAATCATCTAGGAGATTGAAGGATGGAAGATGGGAGGATGATTCTAATTCAATGGAGGAGAAGAGAGGTAGAGATTGGAAATCTTCTTGAAAAGTGGCTGGAGGAGGTGAAGAAGCTATATGAGATGGAGAAATGGATGAAGTAACTGGAGGTGGAGAGGGAGGAGAATATATGGAAGATGTATCTAGATAGGAAGATAGAGGAGAGGAAATTGAGGTGGATGCCAACACTTCTATTGGGGCAGTAGTCTGAGTAAAAGTGACTGAAACAGTCCTTGTGCCTGAAGAAGTTTGTGTTGCAGGACCCCTGCTTGGTTTGACAATCTGCCTCTCCCATTTGCTAAAGAGAGTAGAGGAAAGTCTCTTGGAAGCATTGATATGCATTCCATTTGACACTAACAGTTGAGGGCACTTATTCTGCAGGAATAGGCCCAGAATTCTCCCAAAATTCAAAAAATTCTAATTGATTTTCTTCTTGATCAAATCAAAGAAGATAGCTCCCCAATCCAAATGCTTCTTATATACTAAGGCAGCCATTAAGCAGAACTAATGTCTGGATATTGTGTCATGAGCTGAGTGTTTGGCCAAAATTACTTTGCCTATAATGTCTGCTAAAAATCTATACTCCATAGACAAATTTTTCTTCAATAACTTATAAGGGTTTTCAGAGTTGTGACCCATTCTATCTAACATCTCAGTAAATTCTACCCCTGATAGGTCTATGCTATTTTGTCCAGTACTTAACCCAAAAATTTCTATAAGAATGGCCGGGGTTAGGGATACCTGAGTTCCTGAGATGGTGCCAACGAATGTAAGTTGATCCAGATTGTGGGCAGTATAGACCCACTCTTTAATTTCATCTGCTGCTAGTTTGATTCAGGTTGTCATTATGTTCACAAGTTGTTGATCCTTAAGCAGTTCCAAAATATCCTTAAACATTTGATCAGTTCCTTCAAACGAATCCATATCAATGTCAAACCAAGTATCGAACTTCATTGCTGCTAAAATGGCTACTGAAACTGACATGTTTCCTGCAAAAACAAACACGATCAAGTGTTGAGGAGTTTCGAGGGAAAGAGAGTTCTTGCAGAAAGTATGAAAGAACAAAAGAGAACGACGCCTGAAAAATGATTTTATATTAGGGTTCGACGCTGAAAAGGAAAGATCATTGAACTCAGTTTGACGATCAACGGTTCTAGGGGAAACTGAAGGGTCTCAATATCGTCGATCTTCGTTCGACGATATTTAACATTGTCGACCTTCGTTCGATGATAATCGAGATCGCTGACTGAAAAGGATAGTCCAACACTATCTAGAGAACGCCGAGCTTTGTTCGACGATTCCTAACATCGTCGATCTTCATTCGACGGTAAACAAAAGATAGTTAAATACTATCTGGAAATGACGAGCTCCGTTCGACGATCTTCAGGGAAATCATCGAGCGTAGTACAGAGACATAGAAAACCTATAGACACTAGGAAATCCAAAATTTTTAGCCTAGCCTTTGTCTCTTTTTAGGTTTAAAGGTCTTGGAACTTAATTAAGACTTCCTCCATCTAACATTCCTAACTGATTAAGGAAGAAGGTGTGTTTCTTTTCATCCAAGGGCTTGGTGAAAATATATCCCCTTTGTAAATCAGTTGGGATATATTCCAATTCAATTTTATTCTTCTTTACATTATCTCTTAAGAAATGATGCCTAATCTCTATTTGTTTTGTCCTACTATGGAGGACTTGATTTTTAGCTATTGAAATAGCACTAGTGTTATCACAAAATATTTTGGACTTTTCTAAGTTATAACCATAGTCTAGAAGCTGATTTTGAATCCATAATATCTGTGAGCAATAGCTACCTGTTGTCATATATTCAGCTTCAGCAGTTGAAGTAGACACAGATCTTTATTTCTTGCAAAACTAGGAGACAAGTCTGTTACAAAGAAACTGACAAGTTCCACTGGTGCTTTTCCTGTCTACTCTACATCCACCATAATCAGCATCTGAAAATCCAGTTAAATCAAATCCTGAATCAGTTGGATACTAGAGACCTAGATTTGGACAACTTTTCACATACCTAAGAATCCTCTTAACTATGTAAGATGTTACTCTCTAGGGTTGACTTGGAATCTAGCACATATGCATGTAACAAACATTATATCAGGTCTACTAGCTGTAAGATATAATAAGGAGCCAATCATTGCTCTATATGTTGTCTGATCAACTTGCTTCCCATGTTCATTAGCATCTAATACAACATTAGTAGGCATAGGTGTTTTCATAGAGGATGCTTCAGACATACCAAATTTCTTAACCAATTCTTTTGCATACTTGGTTTGAGAAATAAAGATGCCATCAACATGTTGTTTGACTTGCAATCCCTGAAAGAAGGATAGCTCACCCATGCTACTCATTTCAAATTTGGAATGCATTAGGTTGGAGAACCTTTTGTACAAATTTGAATCTGTAGAACCAAAGATAATGTCATCTACATAGATTTGTACTAGTCCGATATTGGACTTATGGGTTCTAATAAAAAGAGTTTGGTCTACTCTACCACTTTTAAAATCATTTTTCAAGAGAAAGCAGGCTAGGGTCTCATTCCATGCTCTAGGAGCTTGTTTGAGACCATATAATGCTTTATGCAATTTATAAACAAAATCAGGTTGAGTTAGGGAGATAAAACCTGGGGTTTTTTTTACATAAACCTTTTCCTTGATGTCACCATTGAGGAATGCACTTTTGACATCCATTTGATAAACCTCTAACTTCTTGTGAGCTACATATGTGATGAAGATTCTTATGGCCTCCAACCTTGCAACTGGTGCAAAGGTTTAGTCATATTCTATGCCTTCTTCTTGAGAGTATCCTTGAGCAACCAGCCTTGCTTTATTTCTCAATAATAACTCCTTGATCATCTAGCTTGTTCCTGAATAACCATTTTGTTCCAATAATGGGATGATTCTTTGGCTTTGGCACTAGCTCCCAAACATTGTTTCTTTAAAATTGATTTAATTCCTCTTGCATTGCAATGATCCAGTTTGGATCTTGTTCTGCCTCTTGTATAGATTGAGGTTCAATTTGAGAAAGAAAGCAAGTGTTCATCAGATTTTGATTGAGTTGGTTTCTGGTTTGCACACCAGCTGAGATGTCTCCAATCACTTGGGAGATTGGATAGTCTCTTGATGTTACTAAATCAATAATGGGTGTTGATTGTTCACCAACCTGTGTTGTTGTTTCCTCTAGTGAAACAACAACTGGCTCTTCATTTAGATTGTCACCATGGATTGCTAAGATCTGACTGTCATCTTCATTTTCACTGCTTTCAGCTTCTTGTTGAATTGATGAAGGTGATAGATCTTATTCAATGATATGTAGCCTGTCAAAATTTTCTAATATAGAATGTACCTACAAAGGGTCTATGGTAGAGGTGCTCTTCTCCTTGTAAGACATGTTAGTTTCATCAAAAGAAACATGCACAGTCTCTTCAATTTTATGAGATGATTTATTAAAAACCCTATAGGCCTTACTGATCATGGAGTATCCCAGAAACACTCCTTCATCAGCTTTGGCTTCAAATTTTGCTAAGTATTTCTTGTTATTGTTATGAATGTAGCAGATATAACCAAAAATCCTAATATAATAAACTTTAGGTTTCTTCTCTTTGAGAAATTCATAGGGAGTCTTGCCCTTTTGCTTATGTATCAAACTCCTATTCAAAACATAGTTTGAAGTGTTCATATCCTCTGCCCAAAAGGATAGAGGAAGGTGAGTATCTGTCAATAATGTTGTGGCAGATTCAATAAGGGTTCTATTTTTTCTTTCAGCTACCCCATTCTATTGAGGAGTTCTAGGAGCTGAGAAAGTGTGCCTGATCCTATCCCTCTGACAGAACTCTTGCATAATAAGATAATCAAACTCTGTCCCATGATCACTTCTGATCAGGGCTATATGAGTATTAAACTCAATCTGCATATATTTGAGAAACTCTATCAAACACTTGAAGTTATCAGACTTCTTCCTCAAAAAGAACACCCATGTGAATCTAGAGAAGTCATCTACAACTACTAAAGTGTAAGATTTCCCTCCTAGGCTTTGTACAGAAATGGGTCCCAATAGATCCATATGTAATAAATACAAAATACTAGGTGAATCACTCTTATTAAGTGACTTAAAACTATTTTTAGTTTGCTTGCCTAACTGACAAGACCTGCAGAGTCCTTCCTTCTTGTAGGGGCCAGAAGGTAGTCCTCTAACAAGGTTGTCCTTGGATAGCCTAGCAATGGTTCTAAGGTTGATATGTCCTAATCTCTTATGCCATAGTTCATTGGGCTTGCTAAGAGAATTAAATAAACAGATATCTTCCTTGGTTGAAAGAAAATCTACTAGATAGATGTTACCTCTTCTGTTACCTGTCAATACAGTTATGTTGTCTTCTAATTTGATGAAGCATGAAGACTTGTTGAATGTGACCTGGTAGCCTTCATCACACAGCTGACTGATGCTGATAAGATTGTGCTTCAGTCCTTCCACATATGCTACCTTCTTGAATGCTACTGATCCTATTTGGACTACACCAAATCCTTTGGTCTGTCCAAAGTTTGAATCTCCAAACATGACTTTGGGTCCATGTTTAGCCTTGAAGGATGTCAGGTTATCCTTGCTTGCTGTCATGTGCTTGGAGCACCCACTATCCAGATACCAATGCTTGTCCATGGTTGGATAGGTCTTCACCTGCACAAATAGCATTTCATTTGTTTTTGACCCAGTCTACCTTGGGTCTAGCTTGATAACCTTTGAAATTAGAAATGAAAGAAACCTCTGGTTGACTCTTATACCCTTCAGGATGATATATCCTAGTAGGAATTATCCATTCAGTATAAGAGTTTAACCCCTGAGATGTAGGATATTTAGAATCAACTTTTGATGTACCCTTTGAGAATTAGTCACATCTATGAGCTCCGTACGACTATCATGGATCTGAGTTCGACGATCTTGGGTTAGATCGCCGAGCTCCGTTCAGCGATCGATCTTGCCTGTGTTCAGAGATCATAGATCGTCGACCTGAGTTTGACGATTCAGCATGAAAACGCTGAGCTCTGTTCGAAGATCGTCGAGCTCTGTTCGTAGATCGTCGAGCTCTGTTCGACGATATCTGTTGAACTTTGTTCTTTTGAGGTAGGTCAGAATTTTTTTTAGCTACCTCCACAACTCCTTTTCCTTTATCAGACATAAATTTAATGGGAGTTGTTAACACAATAGCCTGGCTGGATGAAGCACCCAAGCCTAGTGTACTATTAAGTCTTGAGTTCACTGTGCTTGTGATGTCCATTAGTTTAATACTTCAACCATTGAGGGTTTCTTCAAGCTTCTTGGCCTTAGATAGTTCCCTTTTCAGTTAAGCTATCTGCTCTCTACAACATTCTAACTCATCTGAGAGTTTGAGGTTATCGTAACTTAAGGTACTGTATTCAGATAATTGATTTCTGAGAGAGATAATTTCTTTCTCAGAATTGAGTAGATCTAAACACAGTGATTTAAATTCAGACTTGAAGTCCTCAGAATTAAAATCAAATGAATCAATTACCTGATCTTCTTTTAGATCTAGTTCAGATTCAGGTTCAGATTCATGTTCTGAATCAGTGTTGTTCTGAGATGCATTTATTGTCATCATGCCGAATTCCTTTTCTTGTGCATCATCTTCATCATCACTTAAGCTTGATGATGCATCAGATTCTTCTTCTGTTGCACTCCATGTTTCAGCAACAAATCCCTTCCTAGTGTGTTTGTTCTTGCTGGAAGAGGATCTGTCATGATGATTTATTTTAGAGTCTTTGTCTTTTCTCTTTTCCCTTTTGTCCATTTTGTCCTTATTTTGATTTTCTGGACAGTCAAGCAGTATGTGGCCTTGTTTTCTGTAACCATAACAGATAATTTCTTTGTTATTTGACCTGTCATACTTTGGCTTCTCTTGGCCTCTGGATGACCTTTTTCTGAAGTCCTTCCTAGCCATTTTGTATAACCTTTTGGATATAAGACTCATCAGTTCTTCATTGCCTTTGATTTTGTCTTCAGGTTGTTCTTCTATGGCTTTGAAAGCAATTGACTTCTCCTTCCTGACTGCTGGAGAAGTTGTCTTCTACTCTTCTTCTCTGTTCTTGATGAGCTGCTCATAGGATTTGAGCTTCCCAATAGAGCTTCTATGGTAATCTCAATCAGACTTCTGGCATCCTTGATTGGCAAGATTCTTGAATCCCAAGTGCTGGGGAAGCACATTAGAATTTTGTCATTGATCTCTGTGAGAGAGATCTCCTTGTCCAAAGTTTTGAGTTCACTGACAATTAAGCTTAGCCTGCTGTACATGTCAGCTACAGACTCATTTTCTGCCTTCTTGAAATTTTCAAATTGAGTGATGAGATGAGATCTTCTGTCTTTCCTCTCATCATCTGATCCTGATACAATTTCAGATAGTTTGTCCCAAATTTCCTTAGCTTAGTTGCATTTAGCTACTTTTTGAAAGATATCATCAAACATTGTCTGTGCCAGGATGTTATAGCTTTGGCATCAGCAACCTTCCATTTCTTTATATCAGCATCTATTCTTGAAGGAGGTGGAACATCATTTGTACTTGTGCTTGCAGGAGGCTTTGGGCAGTTTGTCAAAACTGAATTAAAGATATCTTCATCAATAGAATTCATGTATAATCTAATCCTTGCCTTCCAAAGTGCAAACTTGGAGAGATTGCACACTGGAGGTCTGGTGCTAGCATAATCCTTATTTTGTGCCATGAATTTAAACTAAAATAAATATAATAAAAATAACCCTCTATAAGGATGGATCTTAAGATAGATCTTTTGGTTCAGATGTTAGTCTATATTAACAACCAATTTGGATGAGCAACCAACCTGCCTCTGATACCAATTGAAAGTGAGGTAAAGATCAATCCTTTACTCTAGAGGGGGGGGGGTGAATAGAGTGATTTAAAATACCTTTGATGTATTAAAAATTATTTTAGCAGTGGAAGACTTGATTTAATAAGTGTAGAGTGCTAAGCAGAAACTGAAATAAAACAACTATAAAAGGATTAATTCACAGCACACAACACAAGAAAGAGCAAGAAATCCAGAAGACATAAGGAGCTATAGTGGTTCCCCAAAACCTGGGTACATCCACTCTTCTACCACCCTTGGTAGGAATCCACTGCAGGATGAGTTGATCAGGTGTCCCTGGCACCAATGAGCTTTTGATCAGGTGCTCAAAAACCAAACTAGATTTTTTGATCAAGTGTCTTGCCACCACTGAGTTTTGATCAGGTCTCAGGAACCAAAGCAAAACTTTTGAAGGGAGTTTAAAAAACCCTTTTACAGGAAAGGAAAAAGAAAACGGGGGGAAGCTGTCTTCTCTTTCAACTATCAAAGAGAAGCACTAGTGGATGAGATGTTGTCAAAGCTCCCCCTGAAGTGTAGCAGAAGTTCAGGTACTGGAAGCTTTGCAAGGGTTATAGGTCTTAAAATAATTTGATTGCTCCAGCACTCGATGATTTCAGCAAAAACTTAAATGTTTGTTGTTTAGAGTGTGAATGATGAAGACTTGAGAATGCTTTTGATCAGTAGGAATAAGAAAGAAAACTTGTTGAGTTTTCTGTGTTATTGATCTTCTTTTTCTTTCTCTGTATATCTCTCTGTGTATGCTGCTGTATATCTTTATTCTCTCTGAATGATGATAATAAGAACTCCAGTCGACAAATCTTGAAAATAGTCGTTAGCAAAGTTATAAATGCTTTCATTAATTGTCAACTGTCTCTAGAGGAAATAACTTAAGTACATTCCTTCTTTGCTTCCTTGAAACTTGCTCCAGATTTATTATAACGGCTAGAAATCTTCTGCAATAAGTGCTCTGATTTGAAATCCTTAACAAGATGACAAAATCCCAGAAATCGTCGATCTCAAAATGAAATCATTAATCTGAGCTCAACTATCGTCTAACTGAGCTCAGAGAAATTGGGATTTGACTTGGATAGAAATCGTCGATCTGAGCTCAGAGATCGTCAAACTGGGTTCGATGCCTCGTCGACTTGAGCTCAGAGATCGTCTAACTGAGGTCGACGCTTTCACAGCCTGAACTCACAGATAGTTGAACTGAGTTCGGCACTTCGTCGATCTGAGCTCGACGACAACTTTAATTCTTCTTCTTGGCTTCTACTTCTGAACAAGGAGGTCTTGGATAAATCTCCAATCCTAAGTCTTAAGCCTTAGACCTAACTTGTTGACCTTTTCTCTATACAATAAGGTCAAAGCAGAAATCCTATTGACATAGTGATCCTGACCAAAATTAGTAATAGGGTGTTCCAACAGATACAATAGCATTGGAGAATAAAAGATGATAAAAGGGCTGAAGGTAGGAGCTTTCACATGAACATAATCATTTATATAGACAATTCTATGTAATCATGAGATAACAAAACTAGCAAATTCATTGTATTGTAAAGGGTTAAATAGTTATCAAATTCTCTCTTGAGCAATTCAAAATCTAAATCTAAGTTGAGTAAATTTTCTCTCGACCAATTTACCATACTCAAATTTGAATTAAATATATTACCCTATCTCCTACATGAATTCATGAAAACCTATCTCTAAATTACCATAAATCCATTTATTCGTATCAAAATTATCCAATTTGCATATCTTTCGTTCATGAGAATTGAACTGCAAAGAGAAATAACACCTAAATATGAAAATTTATCCATCATCACAAACATCCATTTTCTCAATCTAAAAGTTTGAGAATCATGTAAAACAAAAACTAAATTCATAACTAGGATAATTCTCAATGTTTGCAAGCCTATATACGAATAAAATACCACGAATTTGACGAAAACAAGAAGATACATGATTAATAAATTGTTCATATGAAAAGTTCAAGCGAAATAAAAGATAAATATGGTTAGATCACCAAGAGAAAATAGAAATTAGGAGAGATACATGAAAGATTAAATGCATACAAAATCTCCTTCAATTACTCCTTCGCTTGGGTGCTCCACCTTCGTCCTCCAGAAGTTTTCAAAAAGAAAATGATATAAAAGTTCAGAATAATTTTACACACAGGATTTTATAGTCTCCTTGCAAACATGGTCGGACACGGGTTCCAACACGGTCGTGTCACAGGCCGTGTTGACGGTTCAAGGATGGTTCCACACGACTCGGCGTGTCTGGACGTGTGTCGTGTCAGATGATACGGGTACTGACACAGCCGTCTAAGTAGTCGTGTTCAATGCATACGGGTTGGTTGGCACCAGGTGTCGGGATATCCAGAAAGGGACACGGGTTCACACACACGGGAGTGTTCCAATCCGTGTGGTTCTCTGTCATTTTTATTTAAATTCTTCAGCTCCATCCTTAACATGATACGGGTAGGCACATGGCCGTGTTCCTACCCGTGTTCGCCCAAATTTTGTCCTGTCCTCAGCTATGTTGACTTAGTGACCTCCTCCGTTTGCTCTGAGACTTCTAGTTCCACTGGTTAGCCATACCTGCATTAGGTAAATGATTGATTAAGTACATGGTTCAATACATGAAATAATATGAACTCCTAACTATGCTCTTCTATTCATGATAATCCGAATTCTTAACTAATCTTGAGAAATTACTACCTAGGGAGGTGGAAAATAGTGGATATGATTACAATTATACTAGTAAAAAATCCTATCAAAATTGTACTCATCAATTCCCCCAGACTTAGATGTTTGCTTGTCCCAAAGCAAACTAATTCAAACACTCGGGTTACCAATAAATAATCCTGCTTCCACACAATGGTTGCTATGAATTTAAAGAGAACTTTGATGATGTAATCGTATAGAGAATATTATAGAAGACTTTTCTAAATATACCTTAATCTTAAAATTCCTCCAATATATCTTTTAACTATCATTCACTCTTTTTTAGAAATATAAGTATAGTCATCCATAACAATCGTGAGGAGAAAATAACAATTTCAATAAGATATGCATTAGTGTTTCAATACTTATAGGTACCAATATTGATAGTCATGAGCTTACCTTTTGACACCCTCTCCACGACACTAGTTAGAATTAGTGATGTTGGATCCTTAGGACTTGTATGATGGTGTAATTTTTTTTTTGTTTAGGATAGGTGATTATAGGTAGGGGAATCAAAGATAAATTTGATGGTTTTTATCACACCTAAATCACAAATTGACCATTTTGTATGGTAAATACCTTAACATATATCAGTATTATAAGAGCACCCCCAGACTTTGTACTTATTATACTTCCCATATTTTTTTTGATGATGGATACTCTATATTTTTATTTTTATTAACGAAGGGTCCATAGTAGGGATCATTCAGAGTGGGTGCAAGTATACACGCACTCAGGCCACATATCATTATGTTTTTCTTTTAGGGGATTCATAGTAGGGATCATTCCAAGTGGGTGCAAGTGTACATGCACTATGACCACATATCACTATGAATAAACTCATTTCATGAAGATCTCAATGATATGTGTGCTAATAGGTAAGGATTGGCCTTGGTGAATTTTAGTGGTAGAGTATCAAAAGACATAGGGATTAGGTCCAAATTGGGTGTGTAAGGGTATGATGTTAAAGGTTTTGGGATTGCTAGGCTCAAACTATCCAAACGGAGGCCTAAAGAATTTCCGCACTCACTAAACAACCTATGCAAATGTTTTTAGGATTGCTAGAAGGTAAATTCTAGACATCAATTAAGAGTATATTTTTTTTGTTGATTCTCTAATACAAAATTATCTAAATGTTACACTCATCAACTAGCTTTATTATAAATAAATATATTTTCTAAAATAGAGTGATTGATAGTTAATAATATAGAGGACTAATCTTAACAAGAAATTATATAGAGAAAATTAGGCAAATAAATTTCTATACGTAATTACTAATCAACAAAGTTGAGCACTCAATGAGTCTATATCAATTCATTTTAATCACCGTGCGAAAGAAAATTAATTAGTTATCATCCTAAATGAATGAACTACTGAGAGCTTAAGGGAATACAAAAAAAATTATTAGGTGTGCTTAACAATCATGAGTACTATGATAGCAAGAGTATTATAAATTGTAATCATGTCCATTACAGAAATAATATAATTGAAGAGCATGAGTAGCCACCCCCCGACATAAAACTTACAATGTCCTCATTGTAATGTAAAGAACTGAGCAATTGCACCAGAATACAACGAATTGACTATCATGAATATAAAAGAGCACACACAGTAAAAGGGAGCAAATGTGATAATATATAAATAAACTGATAATATAGTGGAAAAAGAAATGCGGCAGAACTACATGTCCAAATACATAGTGATACATATCAGAAATATGCAGAAGGGCCATCCTGATCTTCCTGGGAGTGATGTGGGCGAGGTGAGCTGGAGATCCCCAAATGAGCTCTAATCTACACAATAGCTTCCTCAGTCCTTCTTTGGGACTCTTCAATACACAGAAGGCGCCGCGACAGCTAAGTGTCATAGAAGTGATGTAACTCATGTGCGTACCGATACTGTAGTGGAGGCTAGGCAGTAAAAGACTCGCCCCGAGTATAAGTAGAGTGCGCTGGGGGGAATTAGAGGCTCATCGAGGTCAGGATCAACCTCATCGTCTTCGTCATCATCGTCCGCCACCGGAAGTCCATGCCTCGTAATGGTGTAAGTAATATCGCCCCGACCCTGGCGGGCGGTGACGAGGCGGAGTGATCGAAGACTGGACATAATGATGGGCACGGTCTTTGCCACTACAGTCATTGCAGGGAGAGACGAGAATATGCCCATATTTTTTTGCCAGGCGGGTGATGTAGAGGGCTACACAAATAGACCTGATGTGAGAGTTCTCCGCATGATGAAGTATGAACTGGGCAAGCATAAAGCTCAGGTGAAGGGGGTAACGAGACGACATACTATATAAATATAGGATGTCAAGCCTACTGACTATGCCGGAGCTTTCACCCCGGCCACTCAATGTGTGGCTCAGTAAGTGGTGGATGTATTGGAGGTCAGGAGAGGTGAGCTTGGAGGCCTTGGACCTCTTGGCCTCAAACAGGTCTATATCAAAAGAAAGCCAAGCCTTGATGGTGCCGTCTTGGTTACGGTTGGGGAGATCCAAATGAAGTTCGCGGAATACATCACTAATAAGGAACGAGTCCTCATACACCCCAAGATATTGGGTGAATTGTATAAGTCTAAGGGTGTATGTGGTGCCTTCTACGTGAAATGAAATAATCCCTTCGTGCCCGTTTCCATGTTTTGTGAAGCTAGGTCTTAGGTTCAAGTAAAAGGTCGATAGGAACTCGAGTGTGTGTTCCTTAAAACATATCTCCTCTATGGCAAAAAACTCTTTCCACCCCACTACAGAGATTAACTCACGAACCTCCGCCGCAACCCCTTTTTATTAGAGAACATCCCAGTCGATTGTCCGTATATCTTGAAATTTATTCAACTGTAGACGATGGAAGCGATTGAGATTGTTCAGATCCGTAAATTGCGGTGGTGCAGTAGTATCGCGCTTCTTAGTGGAGAGCACTTGAAGATTTAAGCGATGTCGGCGACTGCCCTGTCCTTGGCTTGATGACATTATCTGTGGAACATCGAGGATTTTTTTTTATATTTGTAGAAGGGGAGCAACAAGGAGAAATCCTAGAGTGGAAGAATAACTAAGATCAAAAGGGTTAAAAGAATGTAAATACAAAAAGCAAATCATATTTCTACAGGATAAATAAGTCGAGGAAGAATGTCGCGGATCAACGGATTTTGAAGGAGGTGCTGTAGTCGGTTGTAAGGAAGTAAGAAATTGATGTGGGGAGGCTAGGATGAAAGTGAAGGAACACACAAAAAATCAACCCCTATATATATAAGACGCACATGGGTGGATATACGGCCGTTTGTTCACCCATGTTCAGGAATCAAAACTGGCGGGAAACACGACCTCCAAGGTGATGTGTGGTCAAACGGCAGAAAAACTTCGCGTCATTTGGGCATAGTCAACAACACGGCCATGTCCGGGACCCGTGTCCTGACACGTTTTCAATGCACTAGAGTGTACAAGGCTAGTAATAAGGCTGGGTGGCCAGCTGTGTCCTCCTCGGGATGACATTCACCCATTTAACACGGTATAACACACGACTAGGTGTCTTGGCGTGTTCACCTCGGGAAAATTTTTGTAAAGATCGACAGATGAACACAGGAACTAACACGAGTGTGTGCAAACCCGTGACCTTCTCTGGAAAAAATCCTGACTAAGACACACGGGGTAAAAAATGGCTTGGTGATCAGCCGTGTCTTCCTTGAAAAAAAATTCCTTATTCAAAATTTTTACAGGACACGGCTGTGTCCTTGGTAGTGTGCTTGACACGGGCATGCACACAGGAGTGTGTTAACCCATGTGGTGCCCTGGACAAAAAGGGTAATTGAACGCTTCTGAACACGGCATCACACACGTGTGTGTGGGTGGCTGTGTTGTGCTCGGGAAAAATTGACGTTTTCCCAGGTTTTATATGGTACATCACCGGCTGAGTGGACATGTTATGGACACGACCAAGCATACGACCGTGTGCTTGGCCGTGTACTCCTCTGACTTGGAAATTTTCCCTAGGTGATTTTTATTGTTAATTTTTAGGTTAAATTTTTAACTAAACTTTGTAATAAAATTTTTTATAAACTATATAAACAATCTACTATACTATATGGATTCGTAGTCTAGATAGAGGCAAGATTCTATACGAGCGAAGTCTTGTGGAAGCACACTGTAGTAAAGTTTTATCCTGTGCCCGTTGACTTTAAAATCTCCCTTCTCAAGGTGAGTTAGCTAGACGGTGCCATAGGGAAAGACTTCTTTTACTTGGAATGGTCCGGACCACATAGACCTTAGCTTCCTTGGGATAGACGTAGCTTGGAATTAAAAAGGAGGACTTGGTAACCCTTTTGGAATTGCTTGGTTTGTGGAGGTGACAGTTATGAAATAGTTTGGTCTTCTCCTAATAAATCCTTAAATTCTCATAGGCCATAGTTCTCAACTCATCTAGTTTATTGAGTTAAAGTTTACGTTTCTCCCCAAAAGAATTAATATCAAAATTTAGAGAGCGTATTGCCTAATATGACTTGTGTTCTAACTCTATAGGTAAGTGAAAAGATTTAACATAGACTATTCTAAAGGTGGTAGTCCCTATAGGGCTTTTAAATGCGGTCCTATAAGCCCATAAACAATCGTCAAGTTTCCTAGACCATTGCTTCCTATTCCCTTCTATAGATTTTTATAGGATCATCTTATGTTCTCTATTGGACACCTCAACTTGACGACTTGTTTGTGGATGGTATTGTGTAGCTATCCTATGTGTGACTCCATATTTCTGCAATACTTTATCTAGCTGCAGATTACAAAAGTGAGAACCCCTATCGCTAATAAGTGCACTTGGGGTGCCAAATCACGCAAATAGAGATTTCAAAAACTGAATTACTACTCTACTATCATTAATAGGCAAAGCTTGCGCTTCAACCCACTTTGATACATAATCTACTGCTACCAAAATATACTTATTCCCATACGAAACTCAAAATGGTCCCATAAAATCAATTACCCAAACATCAAATACTTCACATTCAAGAATAAAATTTTGTGGCATTTCATGTAATCTAGAAATATTACCTAACTTCTGGCAAGAATCACATGATAGCACATACCTTTGGGCATCCCTGAATAGAAGGGGCCAATAAAAACTTGAGTCAAGAACCTTTTTGGCAGAATGATTTGCTCCATAGTGACCACCAGTAGGTCTTGAATGGCACTGCTCTAGGATTCCCCAACCTTCCTCCGCTGATACACACATTCGAATAACGGAATCTACACATATCCGAAAATTAAAAGGGTCCTCCCAAAAGTAATATTTCAAGTCAGAGAAAAATTTCTTTTTCTGCTGATATGAAAAATTCTTTGGAAGGACCTTAACAACGAGATAGTTTGCATAATCGGCAAACCATGGATAATCAGGATTGATATTTGTAGATAAGGCAAATAACGATTCCTCAAGGAATTTATAAGAAATCTCAGATTCATCTAACATTGTTCGTAGTGGATTTTCTAAACATGATAGATGGTCTGCTGCTAAGTTTTCAGCTCCTCATTTATCCCTGATTTCTAAATCAAATTCTTGTAATAAAAGAACCCAACGGATTAAACAATGTTTTGCTTCCGCTTTGGATAGAAAATATCTAAGGGTAGAGTGATCTGTGTATACTATCACTTTAGATAATGTTAAATAAGATCTAAATTTATCAAAGGCAAAAACCACAACTAATAGTTCTTTTTCAGTTGTGGTATAATTCTCTTGTGCATTATTAAGTGTTTTGGTAGCATAAAATATAGGATGAAAATGTTTGTTTCGGCATTATCCTAAAATAGCTCCTACCTCAAAACTACTAGCGTCACACATGATCTCGAACGGTTAAGTAAAATCAGGCGCTATCAAAATAGGAGAATTAATTAATCTCTCTTTTAAGAACTCAAAGGCATGTAGACACTCTTAATCAAAGATAAAAGGTGTGTCATTCTCAAAGAGTCTAGTAAGTGGTTTAACAATTTTTGAGAAGTCTTTAATAAACTGGCGATAAAATCCGGCGTGCCCTAAGAAACTTCTAACTGCCTTAACAGAGGTTGTGGTGGTTGTTTTTCTATGGTCTCTATTTTTGCTCTATCCACTTTGATTCCTTGGCTTGAGATTTTGTGGCCTAGTACTAACCCTTCTTATACCATAAAATGGCACTTCTCCCAACTAAGCACTAGATTGGTTTCTTCACACCTCCTCAGAACTTTTTCTAAATTATTCAGACACAAATCAAATTAATCTCCAAACACAGAGAAATCATCCATAAACTCTTCCATGATATCTTTAACATACTCATTGAAGATGGCTAACAAGCACCTTTGGAAAGTGGCGGGGGAATTATATAGACCGAATGGCATACGCCTATAGGCAAATGTACCGAATGGGCAAGTGAAAGTTGTTTTCTCTTGGTCTTCTGGTGCTATAAGAATTTGTAAATACCAAAATAGTCCATCTAAAAAACAATAATTAGAATGTCCTGATAGTCGTTCTAATATTTAGTCAATAAAGGGTAGAGGGAAGTGGTCTTTCCTAGTGGCATCATTTAACTTCCTATAGTCAATGTAGACATGCAAACCCGTTACGGTTCGCGTTGGAATCAACTCATTCCTATCGTTTGCTACCACAGTTAGACCTTCCTTCTTAGGAACTACCTGTACAAGACTTACCCATGAACTATCTGAGATAGGATATATCATACCAGCATCTAACAACTTAACAATCTCAGGCTTAACTACCTCTTTTTTATTAATATTCAGCCTACGTTGCGGTTGAATAGAAGATTTATAGTTTTCTCCCAAAAGGATTTTATGAGTGCAAAAACTAGGATTAATACCATTTATATCAGATATTTACCAAGTTATTTCACCTTTACATTTCTTCAACACAGTTAATAATTTAGCCTTTTTAGTATTAGAAAGATTAGAAGAAATAATAACTGGGTATGAAGAATTAGTTCCTAAGAACGCATACTCAAGATGATCTGGTAATTTCTTAAGTTCTACTACATTGGATTTTTAGAATTATTCTTATGAACTTCATGATCTCCTTCTGTAATAAAACTATATTCAATAATTCTATTCATCAAAACAGAATTATCTAGAAAAAATAGATGCTCAATAATCTCTTCACTATTTTCATCTTCTAGATAACAATTAGTCATGCAAATTTCTAGAGGATCTCTATAATAAAAATTAGAATTTATAGAAGTTATAAAATTATCAACAGCATGAGAAAAATAGCAATAATCATCATTATCTAAAGATTGTGAAAGTGAGGGATAGATAGACTTTACTCTAGAGGGGGGGGGGGGTGAATAGAGTATAAAAAAATTTGTTTAGTTTTATTACAGAATTAAATTAATGATACTTATATAATAGAGAAAAAGATAGATAAACTATCACAGCATAGCTCAGCACAAAAAAAAACACAAAGCATCCAGACGACACAAGAAATTTATAGTGGTTTCCCAAATCTGGGGACATCCACTCTTCTACCACCCACGTAGGAATCCACTATAAGTTTTTGATCAGGTGCCCTTCCACCACAAGATCTCTTTCAGGTAGATATAGAGACCCTTTGAGCTTTTGATCAGGAGCCCAAAATCCAATAGGTTTTTGTTCATGTGCCATATCACCAAGAGTTCACTTTTGAAGGGAGAGATAACCCTGTACAGATGGAGGTAAAAGAAAATTAAAATAAATCTTCTCTGTCTCAATCAAGTGAGATGACTATGTGGATTGAAGAGTGATGGGCAAGAACCCGAACAATAAAGTGTACCCGTCAAATTGTAGTATCAAGGTCGTATTTAAACATGGGGTTGTCAAGCACTGTTACTCACGCTTGAACTATTATCCTACCGAAAGAAAGTGGGTTTTGAGAATTTTTTTAATTAAAACTAAAGATAATTTTTTAGTTAAAACTTATGATAAAAAAACTAGCATTCGATCAATGATTCACCATGAAAAGAGACGAGAGGGATAAAAGAAAAAATAGATTTAAATTTACAAATTAAACTCGGCCGTGATGGATCCAAACATAAGACAAAATCTCGCTAGAGCATTAGGTCTCCTAACTTATAGACGCTTTGATCGAAATCTTTTACAAATCAAAGAAGCCTAAAGTTGCATTATCGAGGTGATCTGAACTATTAAATTTGACACCAATCCGGAGGATTTACGTCGTCCTATCTCTAGGATTGTGTGTAAATCCTTCCTTCTTTGAGTGATCTTTCAAATCAACGAGTCTCGCGACTACTATGAAATGAGATCAATGGCCTACTACCGTATACCAGAAATATGGAGTCGGCACATAATAAATCAAAGAAAGACCGATAATATTTTAGAAAAAATTAAAACTAAGAAATAAAAATAACCCTCATCTCACTTCATGGCTCCTCACGATCAAATGCTAAAAGAAAAGTTAGCTACGCATGATTGAAACGAAAATCACAATAAGATGAAGAAAATTCATTTGCATTTATTTAAAAAGAGAAGAATACACAATAGTAAAACAAACGATACTATATTACTAAAATGAAAAGAGATTACAACAAGTTTTACTAAGAAATAAAACTACAAAAGCTCTCTTGACTTGCACTCTCCACTTGCTCTCTCCAAAAGCCAACCCCCAAAGCATGATACATGGGCTCCTTTTATAGATGAGGAGGGAAGATTCTAGAATGAAGAGGAGAAGAAGGGGCACAGGGGGGGGGGGCGGCCATGCATGGTGAAGTGGGTTCATTGTATTGAATTAATGAAGGGAGAGAGAAAAAGGTGGGTTCATTGTATTTTATTTTTGGGAATGATCAAAGAGAATGTAAAGTAGAGAGGGGGAGTGAATATAAAATAAAGAGGGGAAAAGCAGGGGGGCGGCCAATGCATGGGGAGGTGAATGTATGTGGAAATAATGAGGAGAGAGAGAGAGTGGAAGAGAGCTGGAATCAATGTGGAGGGTGGCCGGCCAAGCATAGTGGGCTGTATTATGGGCTGGCTTTGGCTTGATGTAGGCTCGGGTAGGCTGCTCATGTTGTGGGCTGCACTAAGGGTGGGCTCGGGTTAGCCTTGAGGGCTGCATCTTGTTCTCGGGTTGGCACCAAATGGAAGGGCTGCTCCATGAACTTCTTTGGGCTGCTTACATTGGGCTCGGGTATAATATAGGGGCTGCTCCATGTGGCTCGGGTTGCATGGGCTGCTTGTGAGGTGGGCTAGCCGTGAATGGTTGGAGGGCTTCTCCAAGTAGGCTTTAACAAGAGGGTTCGGGTAGGCTGCTTGGAAGGGCTTGGGCTGCTTGGGTTCAACCAAATGGAGGGGATGCATGAACCTACATAAAAATAAAAGAAGAACATTAGTTATAAGATAAAAAATAATTAAAACATTAATATCATAAAGTAAACATAAAGTAAGTTATGTTAAAATAACTAGAAACATAAAAACAAGAATAACCAAACATAAAATAGCATAAAGTAACAAAAAAAACGTAAAATAACAAAATATAAAAACTAAAATAATAAAAACATAACAGCAGACAATACAACATTACAAATAAACATAACATAAAACATATTAAAACATATTATCAAAATTAAAACATAGCATAAATAAAATATAAAAATAATACTTAAACCTAGGAAAATTTAAACTAAAACTAACCCAAAAATGATGACTAAAACTAGTCATCAAAATCCCCATGCTAGAGTATTTGCTTGCCCTCAAGCAAATATCATTTAAGATCTTGGGAATAATAAAAAGAAAACAAAACATTTTTAGGTTTCATGAATATGAAAAACAAAACATGAAAAATTAAATCATCTTAATTCCTATGTTATCAACTAGTGGGGTGAGAAGTGCAAAATAGAAAACTTGAAAGTGGAAACCTAAAATTATCATTAGAACATAAAGAAGAATTACAAATTTCAAAATTCCTAAAACAAGACATCCAAAATTAATGAAAATAAGATAAACAAAAATAGAAGTTCTAAATAAATGGCACATTGACGAACAACTAGGTTGTTAGAATAACGATTAACACTAAACACCTCAAGATAACCTCCATAGTAATCCATCAATGATGGTGGCCATAGGCTTGTCCGTTCACACTGTCTCCACTACGTGAATTTACATTCTAAAGATCAATAGGACTTCTAATAGGCATTAAAACTTGGCTTAGGTAAATGATTAGGAAAAGAAAACATGGATAAGCATGAGGGCTTAAACACTAAACCAAGGTTGAGCTCAAAGATAAATATAAAAACATGAAGAGAAATGATAAGTACTTCAAACAAACAAATGGTTATAAATTTTTTACTTTAATAAATTGGCCACAAATAAACTTCATTTTTCTTCTTTTCTTTTTCTTTCTTTTTTTTTTGATTTGATAACATTTTGATAATAACATTTTTTTTCATAAAAGAGAGCTCCAAAAATAGGCTTTAAAATTTCCTTTTCATTTTAAAGATGATACCCCTCCACAAAAATGATTCTTAAGCTCAAATTTTAGTGTGAAAAATAGGAAAGGCATTTTGTCATTGGTGAAAATAATGAAATAAAGGTGGAGCTAAATAAAATAAACATGGAAAAAGGCCCAAAATTGTTTTGCAATGGTAACTTTTTTGGTGTGCAAGAAAAACTCAAACAAATCAAAGGGTGGCCTAAATCATTTCTAAAGTACGTAAAAACGGCGCAAATGTTTCGAGAGTCGCTAGGGACAAGTTCTAGACACCAAGAAAGTATTACCCCACAAATGAAAAAGAGATTATGTTACCTAGCAACCATTCGTACGTAACTAACCGAATAAAAAGATATAACTACAAATTGCTCACTTACAATGAGAAAATAGATGCCTATATTTAAGAACTAGAAACTAGTAAAACTAAGCTATGTTAAAATGATAAGTTTAGCAAACCTTTTCAAAGAAATCTATCTAGAACCACAAAACCGCACGGGCCTACACATCACTAGAAGAAACATAAAAATAAAGATAGAAAATAATTTTTATTTTGATTTTCAAATAGATTTTAGCATATTTTTTTTTGAATTTTTGTTTTTTCATTTTTTTGATTTTTAATTTTCTGGTTTTTTTGGAGTTTTGATATAGTTAAATAAAAACAAAACTCCTAAAAAGGCTTAATATAACTATTTTTGGTGATTTTAAGACAACTAAACCCTCCCCCATGCTTAGATTCTTCATTGTCCTCAATGAAAGAAACAAAAGAGAAATGAGAATGAGAAGGAGACTGAGAAGGAGAGAAAAATGCAGAAAGTAAATAAAATAAAAAGAACAGGACTTCCCCGGGTTTATGAGATGAAGGCAGATATCGCTCCCCATGCTTGCTATTTAACGTACTCGATCATCAACAGGTTTGAGTTGATCCATCTTGATATAAATAATGTTGGAGTGACGATCACGAACTTGCAGTTGTTCGGCCACCGGGAGGAAGAGCAAAAATAAAAATAAAAGAAGAAAATACTTGGGCAAGCTCCAAAGAGTGTTCTTTATTACAACAATATAATGTCCGAATAATAATAAAAGTTTTATAATAAGAAGTCCAAAAATAAATAAAGGTTCCATATGAAAATAAACATTTAAGAGTCCAAAATAATATTCTCCTTTGCAGGAGACACAGAATCATTAGAAAAAATATAGCTTAAGTTTATGCCCGTTTACTTTAAAATCACCCTTCTCTGAGTGCGAGAGTAGCACAGTGCCATAAAGAAAAACCTGTTTGATTGTAAACGGTCGAGACCATCTAGATTTCAGTTTTTCAGGGAAGAGATGTAAATGCGAATTAAAAAGAAGAACCTGATCGCCTGGTTTAAACGTTTTAGGATGGCACAGGTTCTTACCATGATAAATTTTCGTGCGTTCTTTATAAATTTTATTATTTTCGTAGACTTACGCTCTCTATTCATCGAGTTCATTCAATTGATTTTTTTTATGCTCGTCGAATGAGTGCGGATCAAAATTAAAAAGTTTTATCGCCCAATACGCTCGGTGTTCTACTTCTACCGGAAGATGACATGATTTTCCATAGACCAATCGGAAAGGAGTACAACCGATGGCTATCTTGTATGTTGTTTGATAGGCCAAAAGAGCATCGTCTAATTTTATGGACCAATCTTTACGAGAAGTAGAAACAGTTTTTTCCAAAATTCTTTTTAGTTCTCGATTAACTACCTCGACCTGACCGTTAGTTTGGGGGTGATAAGATGTTGATAATTTATGCATAACGCCATATTTTGTTAAAACCTTAGCTAGTTGGGCGTTACAAAAATGGCTCCCCCTATCACTAACGATCGCTCGAGGAAAACCAAAACGAGAAAATAAATTTTTCAGGAAATTTATGACTACGCGAGTGTCATTACTTGGTAAAGCTTGGACCTCCGCCCACCTAGAGATGTAATCTACGACGACTAAAATGTAGTTATTTCCTAAACTTGAGGGAAATGGGCCGACAAAGTCTATGCCCCACAAATCAAAAACTTCGCATTCGAGAAAATAATTTTGTTCCATTTCATTTTTAGCAGAGATGTTTCCAGTCCGCTTGCACCGATCACACCTGCCCATAAAGATTTGTGCATCTTTAAATATGCTTGGCCAATAGAAGCCAACACTAAGTTCTTTGTGTGCGGTGCGGTTTGAGTGAAAGTGCCCTCCAGTTGGACCTTCATGAACATGTTTTAAAATTTGTTTACCTTCTTCCCGGGAGGCATATCTTATTACCACCTGGTCCGCACAAATGCGAAATAGAAATGGATCCTCCCAAAAATAATACTTCAACTCAGAAAAGAATTTCTTCTTTTGATGAGAGGAGTATTCTTTTGGGAGGATGTGGGCCACAAGATAATTGGCCAAATCGGCAAACCAGGGGGTAGAAGAAGAAACGTTAAAAAACAATTTCATCAGAAAAAGAATCAATAGGTAAATTTTCATCAAAAAATATCAATTTCAGGATTTTCTAGGTGTGAAAGATGAGCAACCGCTAAATTTTTTGATCCTTTCTTATCCCGGATCTCCAAGTCGAATTCTTGAAGTAATAAGATCCAATGAATAAGATGCGGCTTGGCGTCCGGTATAGAAAGGAGGTACTTCAATGCAGAATGATTTGTAAAAACGATAACCTTAGAAAGAGTGATGTAGGGTCGGAATTTATTAAAAGCAAAAATGATAGCTAAGAGTTCCTTTTCAGTTGTAGTGTAATTTTCTTGTGCTGAATTAAGAATTTTGCTAGCGTAATAGATTGGGTGGAAATTCTTAGCTATACATTGTCCTAGTATCGCACCGACCGCAAAACTTCTTGCGTCGCACATAATTTCAAAAGGTAAATCCCAAACTGGGGCGATCATAATCAGAGCATTTATAAGTTTGGATTTAATTAAGTCGAATGCCGCTAAACAAGAATCGTCAAAAATAAAAGGAGTACCTTTCTCGAGAAGGTTGGTGAGAGGCTTAGTAATTTTTGAAAAGTCCTTAATAAATCTTCGATAAAAACCTACATTCCCTAAAAAACTTCTTATCGCTTTGATATTCGTAGGCGGCGGTAACTTTTCAATTACTTCCATTTTTGCCTTGTCCACTTCAATTCCCTTAGCGAAAATTTTGTGGCCAAAGACTAAGCCTTCACGTACCATAAAGTGGCACTTTTCCCAATTTAAAACAATATTTGTATCTTCGCAGCATTTTAAAACTTTTCCTAAATTCTTTACATAACTCAAACGAGTCGCCAAAAACCGAGAAGTCGTCCATAAACACTTCCATAATGTTTTCTATATATTTATCAAAAATGGCCAGCAAGCACCGTTGAAAGGTAGCTGGTGCGTTGCATAACCCGAAAGGCATCCTACAGCAGGCAAAAGTTTTGAAAGGGCAAGTGAATGTTGTCTTCTCTTGGTCCTCGGGTGCGATAGGGATTTGGAAGTATCCCGAAAGACCGTCGAGAAAACAATAAAAACTATGCCTGGATAAGCGTTCTAAAATTTGATCGATAAAGGGAAGGGGGAAGTGATCTTTACGAGTGGCATCCTTTAATTTATGGTAATCGATGCACATCCTCCATCCTGTTACCGTCCTAGTTGGAATTAAATCATTATTTTCATTTGTAACTACCGTGATCCCACCCTTCTTAGGTACAACCTGAACCGGACTTACCCATTTACTATCGAAAATAGGATAGATTATCCCCGCATCTAATAACTTAAGAACCTCGCCTTTCACAACATCCTTCATATTAGGATTAAGACGATGTTGAGGTTGGACTACACCCTTAGAATTATTTTCAAAAAATATTTTGTGGGTGTAAAAGGAGGGGCTTATGCCAGGAATATCAGAAATTTGCAACGCTATAGCTCGGTGATGCTTTTGTAGTAGTTCGATTAATTGATCGTTTTCGGATTGAGAAAGCAAAGCTGAGATTATGACGGGCAATTTAGAATTTTGTTCAAGAAAGGAATATTTGAGATGTTTGGGAAGGTGTTTTAGTTCTAAGTTGGGTGGTTCATCGTAGGAGTTCTTTAAAACTTTTTCTTTTTCATAATTTTTTTGTCTAAACACTTGTTTATTTGCAAAGTTGGCTTGTGTGGACATAACCGTGTCTTCAAAAACATTTGTAGAAAAATCAGAAAAAGAGGAAGAAAAATCATTGGATGAAACATTTGGAAGAGAAAGGGAGGAGTCTTCATTTAAAACATCAAGGAAGAAACATGATTCGTCATTTTTTAAAGAATTTTTCGTGGATTGATTTATTGAAAACATCACCTCGTCTTCTCCCACGCGAAGTAAAAGTTTCCCATTACTCACATTAATGACCGCACGAGATGTGGCTAGGAAGGGACGACCAAGGATAAGGGGAACCTCGACGTCTTCTTCAATATCAAGAATGACAAAATCCACCGAGAAGATGAATTTGTCGTCCTTCACTAGCACATCCTCAACGATTCCTAACGAATACTTAATCGATCGATCATCCAATTGAATACTCATACGCATAGGCTGAGAGTGCCCAATCCTAGCTTTTTAAATAATTAAAATGGCATCAAGTTGATGCTCGCACCTAAATCTGCTAGCGCGTGTTTTACAAAAAGATTGCCAAAAACGCAACGAATCAAAAAACTACCCGGATCATTTATCTTTTTAGGAAGATTGGAATTTTTTATGACCGCCGAGCATTCTTCATTTAACGTAACATGAGATATGTTTTCTAATTTCTTTTTGTTCGTTAACAGGTCCTTAAGATATTTAGCGTATTTTTGCATTTGGCTAATCGCTTCATGAAATGGCAAGTTGATATGAATTTATTTAAACATTTCAAGGAAGCATTGGTATTGATCATCTAGCTTATCTTTACTAAGCTTAGCGGGGTAGGGAGGTTGCGGAAATTCTTTTAAAATCTCGAGATCATGGTTTTTAAAACCATCTTTTTCTTTTTCCAAAATAGACGTTTCTTATTCATTTTCAAAAGTAGAGTTTTCTATTTAAAATTTTAATCAGTTATTTCTTCGTCACTAATTCGTTCAGAAGTAGGAGAGGCAATCACCTTTGGCTCTTCCCTTGTGGTTGGCTCGTTTAATAACCTTACCACTCCGAAGGGAAATCGCATTTGCGCACTCCCTTGGGTTAGGTTCAGTGTTCGAGGGAAGTGTTCCATGTGGTCTCTCAGAAAAAGCCTTGGCAAGTTGCCTGACCTGGTTTTCTAAACTTTTCACGGAGAATATTAGCTTCGTTCGAGCTTATATATTTAGAAAGGATCTCCTCCAAAGGGGAAGGTTTTTGAAAATTTTTGTTTTGATGTTGTGGTGGTGGTGGTGGAGTGAAATCGTGTGGTGGATGTGCGGCATTCACTGGATTACTCCAAGAAAAATTTGGATGGTTATGCCATCTAGGGTGATATAAGTTTGAAGAAGAATTAAAACCAGGCGGAGTAGAAAAATTAGAAAAAGCAGAAAAATTATTGGTAGAATTATTTTGAGCTAGCCTGGGTATGTTCCCCAGATAATCCACCTACTCGGCAGCAGCATCAGCATTCATATATTTAAATACCTTAGCGGCGGAGGCAGTAGTCATCTCCGAAATCTTCTTATTCACCATCTCCACTTGCAGTGCCAGTTGCGACACCTAATCCACTTCATAGATACCTGCAGGTTTAGATGGGCGAGTCCTAGACGAATTCCAATGATAGGTGTTCATCGTCATGTCCTCGATAAGCTCAAGAGCGGCTTCCGGAGTTTTGCGGTCCAAAGAACCAGTAGAAGCGGCATCTATCATTTGCTTTGTTTCTTGATTTAGCCCATTATACAATGTCTGGAACTATAACCATACAGGCAGAGCATGATGAGAGCATCTTCTCAAAAGTTCTTTGAACCTCTCCCAAGTGTCATAAAGGGTCTCAGAAGCAATTTGAGAATAAGAAGTAATATAATTTCTTAATTTAACAGTTTTGGCAGGGGGAAATATCTTGCCAGAAATTTTTCAGTTAATATGTTCCAAGTAGTGATTGATCCTCTTGGAAGAGAACTCAACCACTATTTGGCTTTGGTCCTTAAGGAGAAGGGGAAGAGTCTTAGCCTAATAGCGTCATCTGAGACACCATTAATTTTGAAGGTGTCATAGATTTCAAGAAAATTGGCAATATGTAAGTTCAAATCTTCATCTTATAATCCGTCGAACTGTACATATTGCTGCACCATTTGTATTATGCTAGGCTTAAGCTCAAAGTTATTGTTCGCAATCGCAGGTCGAACAATGCTTGTTTCTGTACCCTCCAGGTTGGGTCGAGCATAATCGGTCATGGTCCTTTGTTGAGCCATTCCTGGGTTGGGATCTCCCATTTCAGAATTAAAATTACAATCACCATCGGAATCCTCAATCGCTGTTTTAGAAGTGGAATCCCCGAATCGAAGTTGTATCCGAAAGGAGCGTTCGATATCTGGGTCCAAATCAACATGTAGCGACATATTCGTGCGGGTCATGGAAAAAAATGAAAGAGAATGGAAGTAAGAAAAGATAGGAAATAAAAACTTGAATATGAGAAATTTTTTTTTGGATTTTTTTTGCAGAAGTAATAGCGAAAGAGTTTTCAAAATTGTGACGAAGAAGTCCCCGGCAACGGCACCAAAAACTTGCTGGGCAAGAACCCGAATAGGCAAGTGTACTTGTCGAATGGTAGTATCAAGGTCGTATTTAAACACGAGGTTGTCAAGTATTGTTACTCATGCTTGAACTATTATCCTACTGAAAGAAAGTGGGTTTTGAGAATTTTTAAATTAAAACTAAAGATAATTTTTTTAGTGAAAACTTATGATAAAAAAAAACTAGCATTTGATCAATGATTCGCCATGACATGAGACGAGAGAGATAAAAAAAATAGATTTAAATTTGCAAATTAAACTCGGCCGTGACAGATTCGAAAATAAGACAAAATATCGCTAGAGCATTAGCTCTCCTAACTTATAGACGCTTTGATCAAAATCTCTTTACAAATCAAAGAATCCTAAAGTTGCATTATCGAGGTGATCCACACTATTGGATTTGACTCCAATCCGGAGGATTTAGGTCGTCCTATCTCTAGGATTGCGTGCAACTCCTTTCTTCTTTGAGTGATCTTTCAAATCAACGAGTCTCTCGACTACTATAAAATGAGATCAAAGGCCTACTACCGTATACCAGAAATACGGAGTCGGCAAATAATAAATCAAAGAAAGACAGATAATAATTTAGACAAAATTAAACTAAGAAATAAAAATAACCCTCATCTCACTTCATGGCTCCTCAAAATCAAATGCTAAAAGAAAAATTAGCTACGCTTGATTGAAAGGAAAATCACAATAAGATGAAGAAAATTCATTTGCATTGATTTAAAAAGAGAAGAGTATACAATAGTAAAACAAATGATACTATATTACTAAAACAAAAAGAGATTATAGTAAGTTTAACTAAGAAATAAAACTACAAAAGCTCTCTTGACTTGCACTCTCCACTTGCTCTCTCCAAAAGCCTACCCCCAAAGCATGAGACATGGGCTCCTTTTATAGATGAGGAGGGAAGATTCTAGAATGAAGAGGAGAAGAAGGGGCATAAGGGGGGGGGCGGCCATGAGAGGTGAAGTGGGTTCATTGTATGGAATTAATGAAGGGAGAAAGAAAAAGGTGGGTTCATTGTATTTTATTTTTGGAATGATCAAAGAGAATGCAAAGTAGAGAGGTGGAGTGAATATAAAATAAAGAGGGGAAAAGAAGGGGGCGGCCAATGCATGGGGAGGTGAATGTATGTGGAAATAATGAGGAGAGAGAGAGGAAGAGAGGTGGAATGAATGTGGAGGGTGGACATCCAATCTTAGTGGGCTGCATGGTGGGCTGGCTTGGGATTGATGTAGGCTCGAGTAGGCTGCTCATGTTGTGGGCTGCACCATGGGTGGGCTCGGGTTGGCCTTGAGGGTTGCATCATGTTCTCGGGTTGGCACCAAATGGAAGGGCTGCTTCATGAGCTTCTTTGAGCTGCTTGCATTGGGATCGGGTAGCATGTAGGGGCTGCTCCATATAACTCGGGTTGCATGGGCTACTTGTGAGGTGGGCTGGCTGAGAATGGTTGGAGGGCTGCTCTAAGTAGGTTTGAACAAGAGGGCTCGGGTAGGCTGCTTGGAAGGGCTCGGGTTGCTTGGGTTGAACCAAATGGAGGGGATGCATGAACCTACATGAAAATAAAAGAAGAACATTAGTTATAAGATAAAAAATAATTAAAACATTAATATCATAAAGTAAACATAAAGTAACTTATGTTAAAATAACTAGAAACATATAAACTAGAATAACAAAACATAAAATAGCATAAAGTAACAAAAAAACATAAAATAAGAAAATATAAAAACTAAAATAATAAAAACATAACAACACACAATACAACATTACAAATAAACATAACATAAAACATATTATCAAAATTAAAACATAGCACAAATAAAATATAAAAATAATACTTCAACCTAGGAAAATTTAAACTAAAATTAACCCAAAAATGATGACTAAAACTAGTCATCAAAGAGATTGTCCAAGATCCCCCTGAGATGTAGAATTGATTCAGGAAGAGGAAACTTGGCCCTGGGTTTAGGTCTTCAAAAAATTATAGTAGAGCTTTCTTAGATCTAAAGACAAAAAAAATTTGAGCTCTTTTTGAATCCTTGAAGCCTGAGGAATGAAGAAGACTCAAGAGAGATTTTAGAAAAGGTTCTCCTTCTTACTTATTATAGCAGAGCAACAATCCTTGAGAGTTAGAGTAATAATATTGATTATCTTTACTGAAGAAAAGTTTCTGTATATATATATATTCTTTGACTGTCTGTCTGATTGTTCTATTGTATATCCTTATTATATTCTGAATTATAAATTCAGTTAGAATAAAAACGGCAAGAATTTGAATTCCCTGGACATTGCATAATATTCTGCAATACTTTAGGGGCCCAAACGGCTAGAAATGCTGGCAACATAAAAGCACTTCCATATCTACCTTCATAAAATATCTTAAAGAAATATTCTGTGTATACCATAATTAATGCTTCAAGAAATATGGCTATCATCCTTGGGAATTATAGCATTAATTATCAGAATATATTTGCCTTTAAGAAAATTGATCATTAACCAAAATGAATACTTCTGACCGATCTGAAAAACTCATAACTGAAAGAAGCATAAAATCGTAGAGCACAGTTCAGAGATCGTCTAGCTGAGTTAAGAAATCGTCGATCAGAGAATAGCTATCGTAGAATAGAGATTAGTGCTGAGAAAACAAAATCGTCGACCCGAGCTTGTAGATCATCGAGCTCAGTTTAGAGTACAAGACTTTGAGATCGTCGATGGGACATTGACGATCATCGAGCTGAGTTCGACTATAGTCTAACTGATATAGAAAATCCACATAAACTTTATGATTCTAAGTCTTAGTCCACTACAATGCTGGTCTGCACAAACCTGACCTAAAAGTACCTAACTTAGACTAGACCAAGACCCTGACTATACATGGGGGTCAAGACATCCTAAGAGTGAACCTAGCACAAATCCAAACAAGTGTTCCAACAATCTCCCCCTATTTGTGTGAGGTCACTCAAAAACAAAACTGAAAAGCAATAGAAATACAAAGACCATAAATATCTGTAGGGATGAAATAACATCAGCATATATGTTATAACAATGCAATGTACATAATCAGTTTAAGCAATAAAACATAATAGAGTGCAAACTACAAATTATTAGAAGGACCAGAGGAGGGTTTAGAGAAGATTATCTTTCAGGTAGGATCTTGTACATCCTTCTTAGAAGTCATCAGGTCTTGTCCACCAAGAGATGTTTGAGAGCTTGTTCTGGGCGAAATTACTTCTGGATGCAATTCCATATAATCAGCTGGATTGAAATCCTTCTTGCTAACTTAGAGTTTATCCAGCTCTTTTTCTCTGTAGGAGGACATTGTAGTAAACCTAGATGGATCTTCTCCTTCTTCTACAACATTTCTAATCTGAGAAAGACCAATCAATTCTTACATCCTGTCCATCCTAAAGTTAGGATAAACTTCCTGTTCAATAGGTGGCTGATCATCTTAAGGTGGCAACACTGAAGCTGCTTTGAACTGAGTGGATTGAGTATGAAAGCTTGTTGTACTATGTTGATCATCACTCTGAGAATAAAGGGATCTTGGAGGAGCAGCCTCACTATACTTTCCCTTGGGCTTGTGAGACGCATCATGTCTTCTGGACTGATAGGTGGCTGCCTTTTGAACTTTGGGTAGAACTTCCTCTTATTGAGGAGGAGAGAAGGAGGGTTTCTGATAGATAACTTCTTTGACTTGTTCGGTGGAACTCTGATTTCTTTGTTGTTGATTGCTTCCTTTGGACTGAGATCTGGATGATCTATCCTACCTTTGATATGTCCTAGTGATGGAGGAAGTCTTGGAAGATGCATCAGAAGCTTGAGGAGCAACCCCAAAAGCACCAGCAGGAGGAGGAGGACCTCTTCTGAACTTCTGAGGAGGAGGTGAATATATCCTGCTCTTCTTCCTGGATTTCTGCTCATTTTTAGATAACCACATCCATCTTTCAATGCCTGGATATGGTGTGATTCCTTTTAAAATGTAATAAGGAGTATCATTTGTATTGCCTGGCTTGGGTGCAACCTTAGGAGCAACCTTTCTTTTCTTTGATATTTTCTTTTTCTTGGAATCAGAATCCTCTGAATCATCATCCTCATCATCAAATGAATTAGGTGGATTGTCACACAATTAATTTATTCCCTGTATTTGTTTGTCAGCACTCTTTTTAGCAGCCTTTTCTTTGGCTTCTTCTTGGATATCAAGTGCAATAAGATCATCTAGAGAGGGAAGAGGAATATCATCTATTGGATAGGAGGGTCCAATAGGACTTGGAACTGGATCAATGTCCATAGAGGAAATTCTAGTAATAGGAGCACCTGGCTTACAAATGTTTATTAAACTTGTCTCTAGGGCTGAACACAAATTTTTGGCAGCCACTAGATGAATCAGTTCATCAACAATTAAGAGAGCATCTAGCTCAGCCTTATCTTCTATAAATGACATAGTCTAAACAACCATAGGAGATGGCAAATCTATACATATTGTAACTGTTTTAATTTCTGTACACACTGTAACTTATCTAATCTGCAAGAGTTGTTCCACAGCTGAGGGGCTCATTGGTCTGGTATAACAGACTATGGCCTTGGAAGTATACAAATCCACTAGAGGCAGAACTACTTTAAGCATAGTAAAAGAATGCAAAAGGATTTGAAGATCAATGTTGGGATTGATGAAACAATCACCACTAGAGATGGTAGGTAATGACACATCAGTGTCCTCATCTAAAATCAGCATATCTGAATATGAAACTATATCTACATAGAATTTCTGATAAGCTTCTTCTTCCTGCACTGCTGGAGGAGACTGATCTTGAAGTTCTACTGAGGCTGAATCTGCTGCATCTTCATTGGACATCTCCCCCTGCCTGATTTCAGTGAGAACTGGAACCAGGCCCCTAGATGAAGAAGGGACAGAGGAAGCAGCAAGGGAAGCAGATAGAGTTAGTATAGAGAGAGAGAGAGAGCAAGAGGTGAAATAGACTCTGCTATTAAGGTTTTGAGAGTTGGAGTGATGAGCTCCAAAAGATGAGAACGAAAAGAGGGATCAACTTGAAAAAACTCAGTTGGAGTCTGAGTTGAGATAGAATGAAGAGAGGGAGGAGGAGTGAAATCAGTCATGATTTCATCCTGAATAAGTGAGTTTTTGGCAGAGTTTAGAGGGGAATTTAGTGGAGAATTTTGTGGAGTGGCTTCAATGTTGATGGGTGAATCATTTTGATAGGAAGGGGATGAGTGTGGTGAGAGTAGGTCAAAATTTGGAAAAGATATGGTCTGGAGGTTTTGATATTCAATAAGATGGAGGCGAAGTGATGACTGAGTAGGAGAAGAGATGATAGCTGGGGATGAAGTAGAGGTTTGAATCAAAGTAGCAGGGATAGAAGAGACTCTAGGGAAGACTGGGGAAGCTGGAGGAGGAGGAGGAGGAGTAGGAACTTCTTCTTTAGGGTGAGGAGTGGATGTTACTACCCTTGTGTCCTCAGATAAGTTTGAGCAAGTTCCATCCTTGGAGGTCTTTTGAATTGTCCTCTCCCACTTCCCAAACAAGGAGGAGTCCAACCTCTTGCTGGCAATGATGGCTATGGTTGAAGAAACCAACACCTCTTGAGTTTTCTTCTGAAGGAAGATTCCCAGAATCCTTCCTAGACAGACTTCCTTCTTACTGTTCTTTCTCTTAATTAAATCAAAGAACAAACCAGCCCAGTCTATGGACTTTTTATTAACTAAGGAAGACATAATGGCAAACTGTTGCCTATTTATATTGTCATACGTTGAATGCTTACCCAGCAGCACCTTGCCCACTAAATCAGCAAGAAACTTAAAAGAGACAGATAAGTTTTTCTTTAAAACCTTAGATGGGATGCCCTCAGTATGACCCATCTCTAATAATATCCTGCTATACTCAGAGCTATCCTTTTCCAGCTCATTTGTTACATTTTTCAACTCAAAAATTTCAGTAAGAATTGTAGGGTTTAGAGTCACCTGCTGTCCTGAGATGGATCCGATCATTGAACCATCATCAGTTGAAGAAGAGAAAACCCATTCTTTGATTTCTGTGACAGATAACTTTATCCTTGTAGTCATGAACTTAATCAAGACCTGATCATCACATAACTGTGTCATTTCTTGAAAAATAGGATTACAGTGACAGAATGTCACGAAGTCGACATCGAAGCCAGTGTTGAACTTCATCGCTGAAAGAGCTGCTGGAGAAATCACCATGGAAAACCTGTAGACTGAAGAGAGAAGAGATAACGAGCAAAGGGAAATTATGAAAGCGCGGGATAGAGATCGAAGAGAAACCTACATATAGGTTTTTGGAATATGAAAAGACGATCTCTGTCCGATGACAAAATCACAAACGTCGATCTTAGGTGAACGATTAATTTGGAAATAAATAGTATCGTTGGTCTCAGATTTTAGTAGCGTAAATTGATAGTCAAGCTTAGGTCGATGATTAATTTACTGAAGCAAAGTCGTCGAACACCGGTCGATGATTTTTGTATTCACACAGAGCTGTCGTCGAGCTCAGGTCAACGATTGAGCTAAAGATGAGTTCGAAGATCATCGATCTCTGTTCAACGATCATTGATCAAATCTTTACAAAGAGAAAATTCAATTTTAATCCATTCCATTTATCATTCCATGCTGATTCAAAAAGAATAGATGTTTTTGCTCATCCAAAGTCTTGGTAAAAATATCTCCTCTTTGAAAATAAGTGGGGATAAACTTGAGATTAATCTTGTTTTTGTCTATATAATCTCTGAGAAAATGATGCCTTATTTATATATGCTTGGTCCTAGAATGCAGGACTGGATTTTGTGACATTGATAAGGCACTGGTACTATCATAAAATATGGTGGTATTTTTGAGAGTGTAACAATAATCCAGTAGCTGATTTTGAATCCACAAGATCTGTGAGCAGCAAGTACCAGTTGTTATATATTCAGCTTCTGTAGTTGATGTAGACACAGAAGATTGTTTATTATAAAACTAGGAAACTAACCTATCACCCAGGAACTGACAAGTTCCTGAAGTACTTTTTCTATCAACTCTGCATCCCGCATAGTCTGCATCAGAATATCCAGATAGTTCAAATTCTGGCTCTATAGGATACAAAAGTCCTAGATTAGGTCAACCCTTTAAATTTCTTAAAATTCTCTTGAGGAGAATTAAATGAGATTCTTTAGGGTTGACTTGAAATCTAGTACAAAGACATGTTGCAAACATTATATCAGGTCTACTTGCAGTAAGATATAATAGGGACCCAACAATGGCCCTATAATTTTTTTGATCAACAAGTTTACCCTTTTCATCAGAATCAATTACAATATTGGAAGCCATGGGTGTCTTCATAGCTGAGGCATCAGTCATCCAAAACCTTTTTTTACTAATTCCTTAGCATACTTGGACTGAGATATAAAGATGCCATCAGGAGCTTGCTTCACTTGAAGACCAAGGAAGTAAGAAAGTTCACCTATGCTACTCATTTAAAACTTGGAGTGCATCAGGTTAGAAAACCTTTTGCAAAGTTTAGAATCATTAGATCCAAATATAATATCATCAACATATACTTGAGCTAATAGATTCTTATCTTGATGATGTCTTATAAATAAAGTCCTATCTACAATGCCTCTAGAAAATTTATGTTCTAAAAGAAAGCTAGCTAGGGTTTCATACCAAGCTCTTGGAGCTTGCTTTAGACCATAGAGAGCCTTATGCAGTTTGAAAACATAAGAGGGATGGGTTGAAGAGATAAAACCTAGTGGTTGTTCCACATATACTTCTTCCTTGAGTTCTCCATTGAGAAAAGTACTTTTGACATCCATTTGATATACCTTGAATTTCTTGTGAGTAGTATAAGCCAAGAAAATTCTGATAGCTTCAAGCCTTGCAACAGGTGCAAAGGTCTTATCATAATCAATACCTTCTTCTTGCCTGTACCCTTGTGCTACTAGTCTTGCTTTTTTCCTGAAAATTATTCCTTGAGTATCCAATTTATTTCTGAAGACCCATTTAGTTCCAATAACTAGATGTCATTTGGGTTTAGGAACCAAGTTCCAAACTTTACATCTCTCAAACTAATTGAGCTCCTCTTGCATTGCAATAATCCAGTGAGGATCTTACTCAACATCTTTAATGGATGAGTCCTATATTTGAGATAAGAAGCAGGCATACATAACATCTTGGTTAAGTTGATGCCTTGTCTGCACACCCACTGATATGTATCCTATCACTAGAGATATGGGATGATCTTTAAGTGTAACATAGTTAGGAGGTGGAGTTTGTTCAACACCATCAGCATTATGAACCAATTCCTCTTATGGAATTAAGTTTGCTATTGGAGGGGCTTCAGTAATTTCTAGAGATTCTTCTTCACTATCTTTATCTATATATGGAGATGGATGAGATATGACCTTCTGAGTGAGATCTAGATCATCCAACTTTTTACATAGATTTGGTACCTACAAATAATTCCTGGTAGAAGCTTCCTTCTCCTAGTAAAACATATTAGCATCATCAAATGTAACAAGTATTGATTCTTCAATCTTAAGAGATTATTTATTGAAAACCCTATATGCCTTGTTAACTTGGGAATATCCTAAAAAGATCCCCATTGTAGCTTTGGATTCAAAATTTCTAAGATAATCTTATTATTATTGTGTACGAAACAGATACAAACAAAAATTCTAAAGTAATCTATTTTAGGTTTCTTCCCTTCTAGTAATTCATAGGGAGTCTTGCCCTTTAGTTTGTGTATCAAACTTCTATTCAGGATATAATTTGTTGTGCTTACAGCTTTTGCCCAATAGGATAGAGGCATGTGAGCATCAACAAGCAATGTGCCTGCAGTTTCAATGAGTGTTCTATTTTTCCTTTCAACTACCCCATTTTATTAAGGAGTTCTGGAAGCAGTGAAGCAGTGCCTGATACCTTCCTTCTCACAGAATTCTTGCATAGGAAGAGATTCAAATTCAATGCCATGATCACTTTTTATCAATTCAACTGGAGTAGAGTACTCAATCTTTATGCATTTTAGAAAATCTGTAAGAACTTTGAAGTTATCAGACTTATTTCTCAAGAAGAAAACCCAAGAGAACCTAGAGAAGTCATCTACAACAACTAAAGTATAGAACTTCCCTCCCAGGCTTTGTACAATAATTGGTCCAAAAGGTCCAAATGAAGCAGATATAAAATCCTAGGTGAATCACTCTTATTAACTGATTTAAAACTATTTTTAGTTTGCTTGCCTTCTTAACAAGCCTTGCAAAGGCTTTCCTTCTTGTAGGGGCAAGAGGGCAATCCTCTAACAAGGTTGTCCCTAGATAACCTAGTAATGTTTCTAAGATTTACATGTCCTAGACTTTTATGCCATAAGGTATTATTATTGCTAACCTGGTTGAACATGCAAATTTCTAAATAGGCAGAATTGAAATCAACTAAGTAAATATTGCCTAACCTAATACCTGATAACACAATATTGCTACCTAAAGAAATATTACATTTTGATTCAGTGAAACATACCCCATAACCTGCATCACATAGCTGACCTATGGATATCAAGTTATGTTTCAGGCCACTCACATATGCCACTTTCCTGAATGTGACAACTCCAAGTGTAAATTCTCCATATCCTTCTGTCTGAGCAAAGCTTGAGTCTCCAAATATAACTTTTGGACCTAGCTTTCCTTGAAGTTACTAAGATTTGCCTTGTTTCTTATCATGTGCTTGGAGCACCCACTATCCAGATACCACTTATCCTGTTTCGTAGGATAGGTCTTCACCTGCAAAATAACAACTCATATATTTTGGACCCAGGTAACCTTGGGTCCAGGCTTCTTTTCAAACATAAAGCTTGAAATATAAGAGTATTCAGGTTGACTTTTAGAGCCTAAGGGATGAAATCTCCTAGGTGGGATTATCCAATTAGTTAAGGGATGGAAAAGTTTGGAGTTAAAGTTCTTATAGAAATTTCTGTTGAAATTATAATCTTGATAAAATTGCTCTGGATTCGACGATTTATGTTGAGATCGTCAATCTGCGTTCGGCGACCAGCATTGATATTGTCGATCTTAGTTTTCAGAATAATAGTGGCTATTATCTGGGTTCCACGATCGCCGATCTCTGCTCGACGATACATAATGATATCGTCGATCCCCGTTTGCAGAGTGTTTAAACTCAATCTCTGGGTTATGAGATCATCGATTATCATTCGACGAATAATGCTGTGATCATCGATCTTGGTTCGACGATTTTTGTTCTGACTTCGCTTTTTGTTTTTCTTTATTTATCTCAACTTGTTTTTATATTTTGTTTACTGTTTTAATTTGTTTTGTATTTTTCTTTCCTTTATCTGAAATAAATTTTATAGGTTTTGAAAGATGGTTTTTCTGAATAATTGGTGGTTCACTGGATGATGCACCTAATCCTAACTTACTTCCATTAAGTCTAGCATTAGGTGTACTGGTAATTTCTACTAGTTGTTTACTTCTACCATTCAGTGATTCCTCTAGGTGTTTTGCTTTACTCAATTCAATTTTCAGAAAGTTGATTTGGTCATTGCACAGATCTTTTTCATTATTCAATTTGAAATTTTCTGATACCAAGCTATCATTGTTAAGTTACTTATCTCTGAGAAGTTTGATTTCCTTCTCAGATCTAATTAGATCACTACACATAGATTTAAAATCAAGTTTAAATTCTTCAGAAGTAAAATAAAAGTCTTCCAATACCTGATCAAAATCTGAACATTCTTCAGATTCTCCTTCTTCTGAAACATATCATGAAGCATTGATGGCCATCAAGCAAATTTCTTTGGACTTTGCTTCTTCTTCATCTTCACTAGAACTGGAGGAAGATGATTCTTCAGTGTCACTCCATGTTTCTGCAACAAATCCTCTCTCCTTCTTCTTGTGCTTGTAAGAGGATGGTTTGCTTGAGTGTTTCTTGGAGTCTTTCTCTTTTCTCCTTTCTTTGTGCTTGTTTTCTGGACACTCTAAAAGAATATTTCCAGGTTTTCTGCAACCAAAACAGTTAACCTCTTTAGAAGGGGCTTTGTCATACCTTGGTTTATCATCACTTCTTCATGATTTCCTTCAGAATTCTTTTCTCCCCATCTTGAAGAATCTCTTTGCAAAGAGACTCATCAGCTCTTCATTTGATGGAGAAGTTTCTGATTCTTCTGAAGCTTTGAAAGCAATATTTTGCTCCTTCCTACTTGGTGTAGCAGCCTTTTGTTGTTAAGCTTCTCTTGTCTTTAGCAGTTGTTCATAGGATTTCAGCTTTCCTAGAACTAATTCTGTAGTTATTTCATGAGTGCTTCTGGTCTCTCTGATAGGCCAGATTCTAGAGTCCCATGAGCTGGGAAAGCACATGAGAATCTTGTCAATTAATTCTATGACTGAGATGTCTTTGTCAAGTATTTTCAGGTCATTAACAATGATGCTGCGTCTGTTGTACATCTCAGAAACTTGTTCAGTTTCTTCCTTTTTAAAATTCTCATACTGGGAGATGAGATGAGCTCTCATGTCCTTCCTCTCATCTGCTGATCCTGCAACCATCTGGTTTATGGAATCCCAGATAGCCATAGCTAATTCATATTCAGCTACCTTTTGAAATATGTCATTAGACATTGTTCGTATAAGTATATTCATGGCTTTTGCATCAGCAATCTTTGCTTTCTTGTATGCATCATTATAGTCAGGAGGAGGTACTGCAGTAATGTTTGTGGAAGTACTCTGTAGGGATGCTGGTGGAGGTACTCGTGTTAAGATGGAAGCATAAAGATCTTCATCAATAGAATTCATATAGAGTCTGATTCTTGCCTTCCAGATTCCAAACTTTTGCAAGTTGCAAACTGGAGGTCTGGTGCTTGCAAGATCCTTGTACTGTGCCAAGGTATAATAGAGAAACAGTAGAGTAAAAAAGAATATCTATCAGGGATCTTAGGTTCAGGTGAAAGCCTATACAACCTTAAAAACACGCCCTCTGATACCAATTGAAAGTGAGGGATAAATAGACTTTACTCTAGAGGGGGGTGAATAGAGTTTAAAAAAATAGGTTTATTTTTATTGCGGAATTTAATTAATGATACTTATATAATAGAGGGAAAGAAAGAAAAAATATCACAGCACAGCTCAGCACAAAAAGAAAACACAAAGCATCCGGACGACACAAGAAATTTTATAGTGGTTCCCCAAATCTGGGTACATCAACTCTTCTACCACCCAGGTAGGAATCCACTACAGGTTTTTGATCAGGTTCCCTGCCACCACAAGATCTCTTTCATATAGATCTAGTGACCCTTTGAGCTTTTGATCAGGAGCCCAAAATCCAGTAGGTTTTTGTTCAGGTGCCCTATCACTAAGAGTTCACTTTTGAAGGGAGATATAACCCTGTACAGATGGAGGTAAAAGAAAATTAAAAGAAATCTTCTCTGTCTCAATCAAGAGAGAAGACTATGTGGATTGAAGAGAATGTCCAAGATCCCCCTGAGATGTTGAATTGATTCAGAAAGAGGAAACTTCGCCCTGGGTGTAGGTCTTCAAAAAATTGTAGTAGAGCTTTCTTAGATCTGAAGATTGAAAAAGATTTGAGCTCTTTTTAAATCCTTGAAGCCCGAGGAATGAAGAAGACTTAAGAGAGATTTTAGAAAAGGTTCTCCTTCTTCCTTATTACAGCAGAGCAATAATCCTTGAGAGTAAGAGTAATAATAATGATTATCTTTGCTGAAGAAAAGTTTCTGAATATATATATTCTTTGACTATCTGTCTGATTGTTCTCTTTTATATCCTTATTATATTTTGAATTATAAATTCAGTCAGAATAAAAACGGTAAGAATTTGAATTCCCTGGACAGTGCATAATATTTTGCAATACTTTAGGAGCCCAAACGGCTAGAAATGTTGGCAACATAAATGCACTTCCATATTTTCCTTCATAAAATATGTTAAAGAAACATTTTGTGAATACCATAATTAATGCTTCAAGAAATACGGCTATCAGCCTTGGGAATAACATCATTAATTATCAAAATGTATTTGCCTTTAAGAAAATTGATCATTAACCCAAATATGAATACTTCTGACCGATCTGAAAAACTGATAACTGAAAGCAACATAAAATCGTAGAGCCCAGTTCATAGATCGTCGAGCTTAGTTAAGAGATCGTCGACCTAAGAACAACTATCATAGAACATAGATTACTGCTGAAAAAACCAAATCATTGACCTGAACTCGTAGATCGTCGAGCTCAGTTCAGATTACAAGACTCTAATATCGTCAATGGGAGATCGATGATCGTCGAGCTGAGTTTGACTATAGTTGAACTGATATAGAAAATTCACATAAACTTTTTGAGTCTAAGTCTTATTCCACTGTAATGCTGGTCAGCAAAAACCTTACCTAAAAGGACCTAACTTAGACTAGACCAAGACCCTGACTATACATGGGGGTCAAGACATCCTAAGAGTTAACCTAGCACAAATCCAAACAAGGGTTCCAACAGATTGTTTCATAGTATTGCCTATTTGAAAAGTGAATTCATCTTCCCCTATTCGCAAACTAGTTTACCATCAAAAACATCAATTAAAGCTCTAGATGTGGCTAGAAATGGATGACCTTGTATAAGTGGTACTTCAATGTTTTCATCCAATCTAAAATAACAAAATCACTAGGAAATATAAACTTATCTACCTTAACCAATACATATTCTACTATGCCACTAGGATACTTAATCGACCTATCTGCTAATTGAATACTCATTCTAGTCAGGCTATGTTCTCCTAGACCTAGTTTCAAATATAGTTTATAAGGCATTAAATTTATACTAGCTCCGAAACCTGTGAAAGCTTTATTAACCTGTAAATCACTGATTTAACATGGAATTGAAAATGAACAAGGATCCTTAAGTTTTTCAGGCAATTTATTTTGCAAAATAGCAGAACATTCTTCACTAAGTGTGATTTATCGTAATTCTTCTATTTTCCTTTTATTAGAAATCAAATCCTTCAAAAATTTTGCATACTTAGGCATTTGAATAATTTCAGAAAAAGATAAATTAACATGTAATTGCTTAAACATAGATAGAAATTTACCATATTACGCATCTATGCGCTCCTTATTCAACTGTGCTGGATATGGTATTGTTTGTTGATACTCCATCGGCTTCACGTTCATATCATTTGGTGTTTCTCCACTAGACTCCTCTTAAGGTGCTTCTTGTGCAAGCCTTGGGTCTTGTAACTCCTTTCTGCTCCTCAACTGAATTGCTCTTACATGTTCCTTCGGATTTGTCTCAGTATTTCCTGGAAGTGTTCCTTATTGTATTTTAGACACCATCCTTGCCAGCTGACCAATCTAATTCTCCAAATTTTTAATATAACCATCTTGATTACGGAAGACAACATCGGTAGTTTTTATGAACTTAGTAAGGACATCTTACAATGTCGGCTTCCTTGGCTCCAATTGTTGTTGTTGTTGTTGTCCAAATATGGGTTGCTTGCCTTGATTGCCTTGCCCTACCCAAGAGAAATTGGGGTGGTTCCTCCATCCAAAATTGTATGTGAAACTATAGGGGTTGTTTGCTGGATTGAAAGGTGGTCTAGTATTATTACCCATATAGTCAACATGCTCTTGAACTTGAGGTTCACCACTAAGCATTCACACAAGGGAAGGGTCCCATTATTGAGGTACCATGGAGGGTGTTGCTAAAGAAAGGTTGTTCATCTTTTGGTGAAGCTTCTCCACTTGAATGGCTAAGGCAGTAAAGACATCCACTTCATACATTCCTGCAAGCTTATTAGGTTTTGGCCTCACGGTAGTCCATTGATAGCTGTTCGTAGACATGTCTTTGATCAACTGTTGAGCCGCTTCAGGTGTCTTATTATTCAAGGTGCCCCCACTAGCCGCATCGATCATTTGTTTGGTGGCTGGATTGAGACCATTGTAGAAAGTCTGAATCTGAAGCCATGAAGGTAAGGCATGATGGGGACATCTCCTTAATAGATCCTTGAATCGTTCCCATGTGTCATAAAATGATTCAGATTCCAATTAAACATATGAAGAGATGTCATTACTTAGCTTTGCAGTCTTCGCGGGTGGAATGTAGTTAATCAAAAACTTCTCAACCATCATGTCCCAAGTAGTAATCGATCCTCTAGGTAAAGAGTTGACCATCCGCTTCGCCATATGTCTTAATGAGAATGGGAACAATCTCAATCGAATGTCATCATTGGAAATACTATTGATCTTGAATGTATCACATATCTCTAAGAATCCGGCTAAGTGGGTGTTGGGATCCTCATCTTGTAAGCCATCATATTGGACATATTGTTGGACAATTTGTATAATGCTCGGCTTTAATTCGAAATTGTTGGTTGGGATAGGTGGTCTAATGATGCTCGACCCAGTACCCTGGAGAATGGGCCTAGCAAAGTCAGACATGGTTTGCTCATTTTGGTTTGCCATGGTATCTAAATCTTCTGGATGGTGTTCTCCTTGATTCACTATTTCTTCTTCTAACAATTCGTTTGTAATATCTGTGGTATTGGTCCCCACGTCTCTTTGATTGGTGTTATGAATAATTTGTTCTGGGTCAGGTTGAAATGGTGCAAGCCCAGAATTTCTTCGCCTGGTCATAGACTAACAGACTACAAAACAGAGATTAAGTAATATAATTATACTAAAAACTAATTTACAATTATTCGTTAGTAAGCAAAAATGGTAGATTAATAGAGTTTAGGCTTTCAAAATATTGAAAAACAAGTCCCCGACAACGGCGCAAAAAACTTGATGATTATTTTACTAAGTATGTTTAACTTGATGCGGATTCATTCTACATTCTAGTATGACTACGTAGATGGGCATAAACTAGTTTGATTCATCATTCAGGCAAGTGCACCATCTATCATAGTATAGGAGAAATCTACATCTCGTGTCGTATTCCACAGGGTCTTCTCAAATACTCTTACTCACCCTCACTCTATTATCATTACTATAATTTAAATTGATTTTAATCTAAATAATCCTAACTATGACTACTTGGATACAATAGCATTGTAGAATAAAAGATGATAAAAGGGCTGAAGGTAGGAGCTTTCACATGAACATAATCATTTATATAGACAATTCTATGTAATCATGAGATAACAAAACTAGCAAATTCATTATATTGTAAAGGGTTAAATAGTTATCAAATTCTCTCTCGAGCAATTCAAAAACTAAATCTAATTTTAGTAAATTTTCTCTCGAATAATTTACCATACTCAAATTTGAATTAAATATTACACTATCTCCTACATGAATTCATGAAATCCTATTTCTAAAATACCATAAATCCATTTATTCGTATCAAAATTATCTAATTAGCATATCTTTTGATCATGAGAATTGAACTGCAAAGAGAAATAACACCTAAATATGAAAATTTATCCATCATCACAAACATCCAATTTCTCAATCTAAAAGTTTGAGAATCATGCAAAATAAAAACTAAATTCATAACTAGGATAATTCTCAATATTTGCAAGCCTATATATGAATAAAATACCACGAATTCAACGAAAACAAGAAGATACATGATTACTAAATTGTTCAAATGAAAAGTTCAAGCGAAATAAAAGATAAATAAGGTTAGATCACCAAGAGAAAAGAGAAATTAAGAGAGATACATGAAAGATTAAACGCATACAAAATCTCTTTCAATTACTCCTTCGCTTGGGTACTCCACCTTCGTCCTCTAGAAGTTCTCCAAAAGAAAATGATCTAAAAGTTCAGAATAATTTTTCACACACGATTTTATAGTCTCCTTGCAAATAGGGTCGGACACGGGTTCCAACACGGCCGTATCACAGGCCGTGTTGACGATTCTAGGACGATTCAACACGACTTAGCGTGTATGGACGTGGGCCGTGTCAGATGATACGGGTACTGACACGGCTGTGTAGGTAGTCGTGTTCAATGCACATGGGTTGGTTGGTGCCAGGCGTCGAGATCTATAGAAAGGGACACGGGTTCACACACACAGGCGTGTTCCAACCTGTGTGGTTCTCTGTCATTTTTCTTTAAATTCTTCAGCTTCATCCTGAATAGGACATGGGTAGGCACATGGCCTTTTTCCTACCCATGTTCTCCCAAATTTTATCATGTCCTCAGCCATGTTGACTCCATGACCTTCTCCGTTTGCTCCGAGACTTCTAGTTCCACTAGTTAGCCATACCTGCATTAGGAAAATGATTGATTAAGTACATGGTTCAATACATGAAATAATATGAACTCCTAACTGTGCTCTTCTATTCATAATATTCCGAATTCTTATCTAATCTTGTGAAATTACTTCCTAGGGAGGTGGAAAATAGTGGACATGATTACAATTATGCTAGTAAAAAAATCCAATCATAATTGTACTCATCACCCTCACAATCATTTCTCTCAAGGAACTACCGCCGGTGGTAGTACTACCGCCGTGCAGTAGGGGACATACTATCGATTTTTCCCAAAAACGGGTGTTTTCCTAGAGTCCCACTGAAGTACTGTAACTGCAGCAACCTGCACACCCTACAACTCTGTACACTATATGTTTACTACAGAGTCTTTTCAGTCATACAGAATAATCATCACCAATACAAACCAACCTAACCAGATGGGCTTCATATAATATGCCTATTCAGTACTTTGATTCCGGATTCTAAATGAAAAAATAACGGGGATACAACCGATCAACCCGTCAGGAGAACCACTTCTATGTGCTCGTAGAGCATCTACCCTCTCATGCTAAAACAAAGGACTTTACATGTCCAAGGAGAATGATCGTTACCCTTGAAGTAGTCCTTGGAGCCATACACCAAAGCCACTCGGATGGAAAGAACTGCATTAGGTCGCACTTCGTAGATCTGGACTCTGTTCACAATTTGGCGCTCCAAAGCTCTGACAATGACAAGATTCCTCTTCCCCTTATTCTTACTTGCTCTCCCTTCTCTCTAAATCATAGAGAGAGAACACTTAGGTTTAGAATGAGAGGAATTACTCATCCCACGAATTTAACCCAGCAGCTATCGCAACCTACCGTCAGATTTCAGCGAAAGACCATAATTTAATATGCTTCCTGTACAGAGTGCTACCTCTACATGGTAAGAAGATACCGCCATGCGGTATCCCCACTCATTAGCTTCTCTGGCAAGCCACCGTTTGAAATCTCCAATCCCACGCCAACACGTGGTCGCGCTGTAAATGCACTGTTACCGCCCTGTGATAGCTGCTCTGCTATCGCCGGGCGGTAACTTGCTGAGGGCTTCACCAATGTAATTTGTCTACACTACCGCCAGCGCTAACGCTACCATTGGGCAGTAACTCACCGAAAACCCTATCGATAAATCAACCTTGCTACCACGACGCGGTAACTCACAATCTCCGCGCAACACCATTTGACGTATCAGTTCGGAGACCGTGTCGAGTGCTACTGCCGCTCGATATCAGCCTACCTCCAGGCGGCAACATATAGAGAACTCCTGCACCAATTTCATAACACTACCATCGGCGATAATCCTACTACCGGGTGGTAGCACACAAAACCAATCTCTTGGCTATGGAAAACATGTGACATTATATGCTCTCTCCCGCAAATATATGGAGGAAGCAATGGAATTGGTAAGCATTAATTCAGTTATCTTACAACAATTCAAAGATTCTTGGGCACATGATCAAGACGTACAAATGTTTATCACACAAAAGTAGTAAGACCCAATCATGAGTGGGTTAACGACAATCATGAGTGCGTTAACAATATTCTTAAGTGCAAAAGCAGACTAATGATGGTAAAGGATGTTCTGATGAAGGAGGTATTGCTGAAATTGTATCATGATAGCCCCGACGAAGGGCATTCAGGCAACGCAACGACATATCAAAGGCTCAAGAAGACCTTCTATTGGAAAATGATGAAACTGGAGGTCTATGCTTACATTTAAAAGTTTCCATTGTGCCAACAATGCAAGGTAGATACGTAAATAATGGCCAGGCTATTCCAACCATTGCCCATTCCAGCCCGTATTTGGCAAGATATATCACTCGACTTTATTAAAGGGTTGCCCAAGAGCAATGAGAAAATAACAATTCTTGTAGTGGTGGACCGTTTGAGCAAGCAAGCCCACTTTATCGCTCTAAGCCATTTGTATACCGCTGATGGGGTTGCAGAAGCCTTCCTAGACTCTATAGTTTGTCTCCACGACATAATGGCTTCTATTGTGAGCGATTGAGACACTACTTTAGCCAATTTTGGCAAGAAATATTTCACATCCTACTAGTTCAATTGAAAATGTCGATTACTTATCACCCGCAAACAGACGACCAAACGGAGGTGATCAATCATTGTTTGGAAGGTTATCTTTGATGCTTGTGCTTTGAGCGACACAAGAGCTAGGCTTAGTGGTTACCATTGTCCGAATGATGGTACAATACAACGTATCATAGCACCATAAAAATGACACCCTATGAGGTTGTGTATGTCTAAGAGCAAATGCTATACATACCATATATCTTCGGGACAGTACAAGGGAAAGAAGTGGATCGCTCACTTGAGTCTCGGGAATGAGTGATCTTATTGTTGAAACTCAATCTAGAACAGGCAAAAAACTGAATGCAAGTGATGGAGGACATAAATACAAGGGAGAAGACCCCAGAGGGGGGATCATGGGCCTAAATTCACATCCAACCATACAAGTAAACGAGCATCTGAGCATATGGATTTCACAAATTAGCCCCAAATTTCTTTGGACCCTTCCAAATTCTTGAACGGGTGGGAATGGTTGCCTATCGACTATATTTATCGAAGGAGATAAAGATTCACAAAATGTTCCACATATTACAATTACGGGAACATAAATAGGAATGGCCAACACAACAAATTATGTTGCTATCCACCGTTAATCAAGATGAAAACTTGATGATCAAGCCGATGCTTTTATTGAATCGTCGTATCATTCGAGGCAAGCTCAGGTGGTCTCACAGCTATTGGTGTAATGGCTCTATAGTTCTCCTGAAGAGGCTACTTGGGAGGACTTGGATGTGCTCAAGATGCGCTACTCACATTTTGTTTTTTCTTGAGGATAAGAAATTTATTGGAGAGGATGTATTGATGTGAATATTATTTATTTTAATTAATTTGGGTAGGGAAATTTTTTATTTGCCATCTAGTATAAATGGCTGTGGAGGTTAGGGTTTTGGCCATCTTTAGACTAATGTTAAATGTATGTGTCTGTTGTATGTTTTGGTAGAACCAGGAACACTCACCTTATCTAATCGATCGTTTCGTTCAGGGGCTGTCCCCATAGGTGAGATGCTTGTATTTGTCTTCTATGATCCTTAGTAAAACCTTCTATTTTTTGGTGAAGCTTATTATGGTTCTTAGTTAGATAGAATTTAATATTTGAGGAGTTAGATATAGGAAGTCCCTTGGAGTTGTGGAAAAAAATTCAGAACACATAAGACCCTCCCCCCAACCATATACTGGGCTAGGTCGGAGACGGGCCGTACCGCCCAAGACGGCCACCCTACGCAATCCAGGTTGCAAAAACCCACTAACCCAGTGTTGAATGATCTTCTTATCAGGCTATGGAAATACATCACATCACATCATATCACAGCGGAAGAAATTTAGAAACGAAAAAACATTTATAACAAAGGTCGTAGCCATAAGTTTATACATGCGGCCCACCGGGCTAAAGAAAACTACAACACTCTCTGCTTTTACCAAGCTAAGGGGTCACATCTTTAAGGACTGGAGATGAGACAGGTGCATTTTCTCATGCTGGATATAAGATAGGTACGCTCTCATGCGGTATCTAGGCCTTGCGCTGCTCTATCTCTTGTGTAGGGCTGATATCGTGTCGAGTTCGAGCGATTTTGGCTCGACTCGAAATTGAAATTTTTGACTCAAACTTGGCTCGAAATCAAAATTGATTTTGAGTCGAGTCGGCTCGACTTGAAATTACTCGATTCTTATTAGGCTCGAAATCAAATCGAGTCGGCTCGAAATCGAATCGGGTCGGCTTGAAATTGAGCAATTTTTCATTTTATTCCTAGTTTGCTCAAAATTAAATTGGGCAACCAATATATTTAGCAAATAAAATATTTAAAGCCTTCATTTTTTATTTAGTATTAAATTTTTTTATTTTTAATCTTAAAAAAAGAATATATTAATAAATACATAATTTTTTTAATTAATTCGAGTTGATTCAAATCATTTTTCGAGCGATTCAGGGCTAGCTCGAAATCAACTCGAAATAAGATTCGAGTAAAATTGAATTGACTCAAATTGTGTCAAATCAATTTTAACCAATTCCGATTCGGCTCAATTTTCGAATGATTTTCGAGAGATTTTTCGAGTTTTGAATAATATGCTCAGCCCTATACCTATGAATGGTTATTTAAATAACTGTTAGTCACATGACTAATTGGATTCACTTCTCCTCCCCAAGATCCCTAAACTTGAGGACGAGAGTGAGCCTCAACATTATCAATAATAGCCGAAGCAAAAGAGAGTTAGCAGCAACATTTCATTTAAAATGAATTTTCATTTCTGAAGCTAGGAGTAAATATCTAAAAGAGTGCAACATAAAATAATTAGAAAGTAGCAGTGTATAACCTCGGTCTCGCGGGAGAAGAAGGCTCTAGGAAAATAGGGGAGAAGGCAAGACGGACCTATGGAGAGGACCACTCACTATGCGGGAGGGGCCTGGGAAGAAGGCCAATCGCGAGGCGAGAGCCAATTGGCTAGGTGAGAGGGATCTAGAGAGAGGGCCACTCGTGAGGCGAGGGCACACTCGCAGGGCAAGTAAAAATCGGCGATGTAACATCTCATTTCCAACTAGACCCCTAAGAGTGGTTTTGCCATGACTAGGTCATGACAAAACCCTAGGAAGCCCAAGAAGACCATGTGAGCTTAGACTTAAAGGTGGAAACCACCATGGTCTACAAATAGTAGAATTCCAATTACTAGCTCAGGTTGACCTTAGGGCTTCACAATGACTCCATGACCCCACCACAACATCACTAACCTTTTGGAAGGTCCATTAGAGCCCTAAGGGTCCATTGGAGTCAACCCAGGGCAGCCAAGTTGACCTAGGATCATCCTAGGACTAAATTGGGCAAGGTGCCCTAACTAAGGGAATTGTGCCCCTAGTTTGCCAAACCAACCCTACCTAGGTCTTCCATGACCTAGGGTGAAGTCAATGGGTAACCAAAGATACATTGGGGTCAACCATAGAGCCTGAGTTGACCAAAGTCAACCCTAGCCCTAAAGTGGTCAAATTGCCCTAACTAATGAGCAAGTGACCTTCAGTGTGCAAGATAACCCAACATAACCCCTCCTAGGCCTTAAGGGAAGCCAAGGGGTCACCAAGGACCTCTTGCGGTCAACTTAAATGGTCATGTTGACCAAAGTCAACTCAAACCCTATAGTGGTCAATGTGCCCTTCCTAAGGGTCAAGTGACACCCCAAGTGCCAATATAACCGTACCCAACCCTACCTAGATCCTAAGGGAGGCCAATGGGTCATCAATGACACATTGATGGGGACACAAGAGGTCAAATTGATAAGGTAGACCCTAGTTTAGGTTAGGTCAAACTTATCCCAAATTGGCTAACCCAAGCTCAAGCCCTTTTCATTTGGGCTTACAACCTCTTCATTATGGAAGATATGATTTAGTGGGCTACAAATAGCCGAAAGGGATGACCAAGTCAGCCTTGGTGACTAGGAGAGAGAGCTCCACCTCACCCTTAATGGAGGAGAGAGAAAGAGGAAGGAAGAAGCCATTCATGGCTTAGTGAGGCCAAGGGCCACCTTTAATGGCTGGATTATCCTTCTCTGGGGAAGAGGAGAAGTTTCCAGCCATTTCCCAGCCACCCCAAGGTAGGTTCACCCCCCCACCACCACCACTTGGCCGAAAGCTTCATTGAAGGCCATTAATGGCCATTGGTGTTTGGCCCCTCCTCTCCCCCCCCATTTCACTCTCTTAAAAGCTTCACTAGACTCAGGGGAGTCATTTACACACTTCATCTGAAGGATACGAAGCATTCCATTATTTTGTTGCAGAAACCCGATTGTCGACACCAACACCATGGCAAACCGAAGATCAACGTGTCTTCAAGCCTTCAATAAGGTCCTCCCTTGCTCCTTCATCCATGGGTAGATCATAAGACTAACTAGGGACAACGATCGGGATCAATTAAGCCCGATCAAGGAATTGTTTTTCCTTTTTTTTTTTAAAAAAATGAGATTGGCGGGATCGCCGGAAAAGGTCCCTCTGGCGGCCATGCCGCCGCCAATCGACAGCCACCACCTCGATGGAGGTGGTGGGGGTGGTGGCCGGCCATGGAGGTGACCGGGTGGCCGGCAGTGATAGCTTGAAGTTGGCCCTGGGAGAGAGAATCGGGATCATCGGCTGGAGCTTGAATATGACCAGATGTAATTAATGCTGCTTTAAGATCTGTGCAAGATCATGTTATATAAATTATATATTTTTTATAATTTTGTCACACAAAATCAGTCAACTTTGGAATTATTTTATAAATACTTAAAGGCCTGTATAGAAAAAGTTGTCAGCATGTAAATTGTAGCCCTATGGGTCAACTTTAATTTAAATTTGGTTTGAACTAATTTGGATGTCTGGTTTTACCAGTGCACTCATTATGGTGGGGTCTATACCAAGGGTTAGTCAGAGACTTAAATATGTGCCCCCACTTCATTTCTTGTCCAAATGACCTGAAATTTGGACATGGAGTCATTCTAAGCTATACCTAGATCCTGCCCAAAAATAGGAATTTATGGAGACACTTTGTCTATAGTTTTTTGGAAAAATTTATGAAATCATGTACAAATTAGTTAGGTGCCTTAAACTCCTCAAAAACCCAAAAAATTTTGGTGGGTGATTTTGGGGAACATTATAAGGCTCTGGTAAAAATTTCATCCATTTTGGATTTAGTTTGATAGGGTATTTGTGAAGGCAAGCATTGCCCCTTTTAGGTCAAATTAGGGCTAAGTGCCCTAAGTGCACTTGAGTTGGCCAACCTCACCCAAAGGTGATGGATCTTGGCACTCAGCTATTTTAGCACCTAAAATACCCCATCCACTGATATTGGGTGGAAGTTGAAGGGTGGAGCCCTAGGACACTAGAGTAGGTCCTATGTGTGCAAACCAATGGTTTGATGGTCAAGGGGTCAAATTCCTTTGTATGGACTTGAAACTTGGTGGAGAGGACTCTTTGGTAGTTAAAGTCCTCTAGTGGGAATATTAGTGGATTTAGAGATAGTTAAACCCCTCAAAACCCTAACCCTAATTTAGGTCACAAATTTGATAATGGTATGATAGGCTATAAAAACTTTAGGAAAAGTTATGAAACTTGGGTTTTATGATCATAGAGTTAATAAGAACCTTTGGTGATTTTATTGGTAATTTTGGAACAAAACATTTAGTACCTCCTTTATAATATATGGATTGCCATTGATGGTCTTCTATTTATTATGATCACACTGTTTAGTCGAAAGTTATGAAAATTGGGCAGACGGTAATTTAGGTCAATATTCTCATACTTGAATTTTTTATAATTTTTAGATATAAATTTCTAGTACTTTTTTCACAAGCTTCTAAAAATGCAATTATATTCAAAACTGGATTCAGAGCTCAATGATTGATTTAAAATTATGAAGCTCATGCAAAAGTGTACTTAGGTTAATATGCACATGAGGAAATTTTATCATAGTTTTTAGATGAGTATTTTCAGTAGTTGTTTTATTAATTTAAGAATGGGGATTGTTCTAAATTAAAATGAGAGCTCATTATTCACTAGAAAATTTGGAAACTTGGTCAGAAGTGTTTTTATGGCATTTTAGTCATGCTTGAATTTTCTTAAAATTTGTGGTAACTTAATTGCAGCACTTATTTCTTTAATTGTTAACTATGTGTTTATATTTAAAAATTTGGATCAGAGGCTTAAACCTTGAAAAAAAATTGGGAGACTTGAATTTACTGTTAATTAGCTACCTAGTATTTATCATAATTTTGTGGAGCATTTTGCATGACTGTAAAGGCCACTTCATATTCAAATTGGGGAATTTGGATTTTTAGGGAAAATAAATAAAATGTCAGATAAATTTGGAAAATTCCGAGTTTCTGGATTTATGCTATAAATTTCATGATAGGCCTCCATTAATTATCTTAGGTTGTGTGGATTAGGATTTAGTGTACCTCCTATCATGCACGTCATATAGCATAAGATGGTCTTCATTTAGTAAAACTGTGGAAATCGTCTTAACATGGGGAATGGTCGTAGGGAGATGAGATTGTGGTTTACTAATTTTGGTAAGTGGATTGGAGTATACCAATGAAGTTGGGAAGAGTTGGTTGTAGAGTTGTCTAAGTTTAGGCGGTACTCGAGATCGACGAAAGATCGTCTATCCTGTGAAGGGAGAGACAGAGTCAAAACACATTAGGGTTAGAACCAGTGTAATTCTATAAGGGACCGGGAATCGAGTATTAACTAATAATAAATGCCTTGCGAAAGGGAGCTTTGGGCTTAAACCCATCATAGTTCCTAGTGCCCTTTGAGAACCCTTCACGGGGTATGTCGGGGGTTGTCCTGGGATAACCTAAACTATAGGCAAAATAAACTGCAAGAGTAACTAGTATAACTAGGATTCACTTTCACTCACCACGATGTATCGGGATGTTAGGTTGGGTCACACGAGCAGTAGGCTCGGTTGTTTTGGTGATGGGCAGGATTGCCTTGCGATCTTTGGCTCGGTTATCGTTTGAGACGGACGGGATAGTCCGGGGAGCTTTGGCTCAGTGGTTGGTACATAAAGTTTGCTTGTGAATGGAATAAAAGGTGGTGGGTCTTCAGTGTTGGAGGGTCGATGTACCGATGCCAATACGTTGACTCGACAAGTGTGGTTTTGCACTTCGCCAAATTAAGCCCGGTGCGCCAGCCACCAAGAGTATGGAGGAGCTCTGCTTAGTGCACCAGTGTCGAGGTATACGATAGGTCTGACTGGTAGTACAATTACTGGTTTAGAGGTGGGAGAGGCCCAACCCACTGCTTCTGTTTGCCACTATGGATGTATCATGGGAGGTTAGCCTCTAGAAAGGGGGAACTAAAGGTCTATGTACAAAGAGTCGGGTGGGTGAGTTCCACTTGCATGATCACATCATAGCATATTTGCATGTCATAGCATCATCATTACATATAACCCTTGACACGTATTGTATAAAGTTGTATGGGATGCTTTATACAATAGGACCTACAAAAAGACCCCTTGGTTTATAAGCTCGCATAAGCATGCTTATAAGTTAAGGTTTTTACTATGTAGTAGTATACATGCTTGCTAAAGTACCGACACCCTTGCATATAAATTGGTATGAGACTTTTTATACGATAGGAGCCTTGCAAAAGATCCCTTAGCTTATGTGTTTTGATATAAAATATGGTTACTTATTATATGTTCAGTCTTTCATACTTTCGTTATTGACACATATATTCTTAGAACTACTAGATTAGTTCCTCCATCACCTGTTACCTTGTTATTCTCCACCTTCATTACCTCTCCTTTCCTCCTCCCCGCTCGGTGCCTAGGAGCCATGGGGGAAGGGGTAGGGGATGATAGGACTTAGTCTTTTAATGTCTGCCAAGCTGCCTACTCAACCCAGCTCACTGACCCCAACTTGTCAGCTTCTCGCGACCTATATTATCACAAGGCGAGCCAAATCTAAAGCAGAATATTATATGTGTGAGATCAACAAGCATCAAATATTAAACATTGTTAAATTATTAAACACAGCAGTGTGAGTTTCCAGAGGAAGGAATACAACGGGGAGGTGAAGTGTTATTACAACACGAGAAAGCTTGTGGTTAAAGGGGCGAGTACCGGTAGGCTCAGCTCAGGATCCATTTCTATCCACCCCAGCCTCACGCCCCACACCCAGCGGTCGGAGAGGGTTGTTGAACTCGCGTACTAATTCGAGGTCCTGGTATATAAATCATATGCTCTCTTGTATGCAGTCCATGAGTGTACCGGGGGAAGTCATCCAGCAAGCCGAGCTGTGCGTCACCTCGTCCTCCAGTAGCATGTATCCCTGCTTGAGTACGCGCAACTTCTACACATCGACAGCCTTCTCCTCTTGGATCTCGCACAGTGCAAGCTCTTACTTATCAAGGAACCCAATAGTTCGCGTCCTTATCTCGGCTGGCTCGATTGAAGCATCCAGGAAGTCTTCCAGTGCACTGGGGGAGGGAGATTGCGAGTGGAGTCCTAGGTTAGAGGGTTGTTCTGCTTCAGATTGACCGGGAAGGCCTGCGATGATAACAAATCCAAATGAGATACTTGGTGAAAGTGAGGCTAAGATCTATCTCAACTCTAGAGGGGGGGTGAATAGAGTATTTTAAAATAATTTTTCACAGTTGAAATAAACAGCACATATAAAATTCAATTTATGATATAGTGTAGAGTGCTAGTAAGAAGTTAAAAACTAAGAAGTAAAAAGCACAGCACACAGCAAACAAATCACACAAACAAACCAGAAGACACAAGGAATTATAGTGGTTCCCCAAAAACCTGGGTACATCCACTCTTCTACCACCCTTGGTAGGAATCCACTCAGGATGAGTTGATCAGGTGTCCTGATACCAATGAGCTTTTGATAAGGTGCCCAAAAACCAAAACTAGATTTTTTGATAAGGTGTCTTGCCACCACTGAGTTTTGACAAGGCTCTCAGAACCAGACAGAACTTTTGAAGGGAGTTCAAGAACCCTTTTACAGCAGGAAAAGAAAAATAAGAGTGAAGGGTGTCTTCTCTGTTCTCAATCAAATGAGAGAAGCACAAGTGGATTGATGATGTCAAAGCTCCCCCTGAGATGTAGAAAGGTTCAGGAAAAGAAGCTTTGCTCTAGGGTGATAGGTCTTCAGAACTTTGATCTCCAGCACAGGATGGTTTCAGCAAGAAGGCTGAAGGTAAGGTGTCTGGAGTGATGAGATTGTGAACACTTTTCAGTCAGCAAGAAGATTTTTGGAGTCACAGTTCTTCTGTTGTTCTTCTGCTATCAGTATTCTCTATTCTTTGTGTTCACTTCTGTATATCTTCTTCTTGTGTATTCTGTAAATCTTAATAACACAGAAGAAAGGAATAAAAGTTTTCTGACGTTTCCTTGTCCAAAATTAGCCGTTGGGAGTCATAAATGTCTTCCAAAAATAGTCTTGTCTTCTAGAGGAAAGTCCAGCAAACATTCTCTGAAAAATTCCTTGAAACTTGCTCCAGAAATAAAGACAAACGGCTGGGAGATCTTCTGACATAAATGCTGATAATATTCAAAAACATTCCAAAGAACAGCAGCATTTGAATTCCTGAAAGCATCGATCTCTCCAAAGAAAACGTCTATCTGAGCTCTACGATCGTCGAACTGAGCTCAGAGATTAAATGGACAAGCAGACAGAAAACGTCGATCTGAGCTCGAAGATCGTCGAACCGAGCTCAGAGACCTGAGAAATAACTTTAGGGAGGGATCGTCGAACTGAGCTATAAGATAGTCGAGGGGAGTTCGACGACTCAGCAGAAGCTAGAAAAAAAGCAGATAGTCGATCTGAGCTCAAAGATCGTCGACCGGAGTTTGACGTTTTATTGAAGATGAGCTCAGAGAGCGTCGAACGGAGTTCGACGATTCGTCGACCTTAGCTCGACGAAAATTGCCTTAGACTAAGCTCTTCAACCTTGATCTTGGAATGATTCTGGGGGCAGCTCCAAAACTAAGTTCTAAGCCCTAGACTCATTCTAATGTTGACCTTTTCAACTATACAACTAGGTCAACTGGGATTCCTAAGACAAGCATAGTGATCCTTACCCAAATTAGTAATAGGGTGTTCCAACACTTGGGGTTCTAAATATGGAGAATACTTCAACTAACCGTACGAGGCAGACGTCCTTTGGAGGTGTAGCTAGCGGGAAGATCTCGGTTGTCCCTAAAGGGGCTAGTGAGAGGAGAGGTGAGCACCTTGCCGTGACCTGGAAGTTAGGAGTTTGGGTAGATGATCAGATCAAAACCAGGAATAAGGATATCCCTAACGCCTCCCTCCATGAGTGTAGGATCGGGGGTAGGGTATTGAGATGGTTCGTAACCCAGAGTTTTCAGCAACAACGAGCCCAGTTCGGTGGTCCCAAAGGTGTGGGTCTTGCCTCTTACATACCCATCAGTGGTGGTTTGCGGGTATGAGTCCTTCAATGTAGAATCATATCGCACCAAAGGGGTTCCCGAATCCTCATGATGGCTAGTACCGGGATAGGCAGGAGTGTTATCTACCTCCTTCCCTTTAGGTTGGGCAGCCAGTTTGGAAGAGGAAGAGGCGAGTCCACGATTTGGTATAGGGACCAGGTCATCAAGGACGGCCTTGCCTATTTTAGGTTTGGATTTATTTATTTTTGCGGGCTTACGATTCGGTGACTTGCACGGTGACTGGTTAGAGAGCCAGGAGTTAACTCGACAGCATGGGAGGAGTTGAGTTCCCTAGCATGGTTGAGACTCTCCTAGAACTCCATAGAAAGAGGCATGAAGGAAAAAATAAAAAAATTAGGGGGAATGGCAACGCTCTTCCAAGCAGGCGGACATATATATATATAGTAGCTTGTGGATCCTACCAAAAGATTCCTCTTGCTCTTTCCTCACTAGCTGATATCCTAGGGTTGGATGATTTTTTTCCGAGCCTAGGGAAACCTCGTAAAGAATGAGGATTGTGTACAACCCCATATCCGGCGAGTGGGATCGATAAGAGCCAGACCAGCCAAATCATATGGTCCAAATCTCGGGTCAGTCGGTGGGGAGGTGAGTTCTTTGGAGCTCCCTGACTCACCTGGGATGGGGGTAGAACAGATGTGGGGCGTGTGGAGTAAGCGGGCTCGCTCTCTCCCCTGGCCCTTGGTAGATATTAGGCGAGTGGGACGGTCAGGTCCACACTCGACATGGTCCCTGTGGAGGCGGTGAGTTCCAGTCTCATTGGGCACTCGCCACCCCATGTGAGTGGTAATTCAGAGACCACTCACCCAGTGATGCTTTTACCATACGACCCTCGTAGGTCTGCTAGTAAGTGCTCCAAACAACGGAGTTGCATTGTTGGCAGACCGATTTGGGTTGTGTATATCTATTCAAAATAGCAGAGTTGAGTTGTTGGCAGACCATTTTCAGAAATCTGTAAATAGACCCAAGAAGGTACCTCAAAAAGTTTTTTTCCAGTTTTCTCATTCGCTGATCTTCTTGCGCTTTCTGAGGTACCCAAAGCTCAATAAAGGCTAAGGAGGGGGAGGGATCTAAGATCATCTGGGTGTGTTGTGAGACCTCCGTCCTAGAGCCTTAGGTTAGTCTCGTATCCTAAGTTTTCAATCAAACAAGATTAGTAAGAGAAGTAAGTGTGCAATCACCGCTTTTTAAAGGTCCAAACTCCACCGAAGCCGGTTTCTGGTTTCAACATCTTTATCTAAGTTCACCGAGGAGTTAATCAAGAAATTTGGAATGAAGAGTGTCTCTAATATATGCATAACACAGTGTTCACCGAGTGGATCCGAAAAGGCGAGTTGGCTCGCACTCGCCCTCTAGCGAGCAGAATCGTACTAGCCCTCTGTTGAGTCGGCTCGCGCTCACCCTCTAATGTGGGGATGCTATAACCATGTGCTTAATATAATTTGGCCTTCCAGTAGCCCCTTTAAACAGTGGAGTTACGCTATTTGCAGACCTATTTGGTCTGCATATAGCCATTCTGGATTGCAGAGTTGTGTTGTTTGCACGCCAAACTCAGAAATCAATAAATAGACCCATAGGGGTACCTCAGAAGGCATGCTTTCTCATTCTCTAGTGTTGTAGCGCTTTCTAAGGTATCCTTAGCTCCGTACTGGCTAAGGAGGGGAAGTATTCAAAGATCTTCTGATGTGTGGTGGGACCTCTGTACTATAGCCTTGGGTCAGTCTCAAATCCTAAGTTCTCAGTCAAGAAGTCTTGCTAGGAGAAGTAAGTATGCGGTCACACCTTTTTAGTGTCCGATCTCCATAGAAACCGGTTCTCGGTTTCAACATTTTGGTGCGGTGAGCGTGGAGTGTGAACAGTAAAAAAAATCCTTAGTAAGCTCAATGGCTGGAGATGAAGGACTAGGAGCTGACCAGGCAGACTGGCCGCTGACCAGGCGGACTCACCGCCTCCCATTCCCCTGGACACCGTGAAAATGTTTGAGGTCTTCATGAAGGAAGTCAAGGATTTGGTACACTTTGCACTGACGGCTCGTAGCGAGTGCTCGATGTCCTCTATCTCGATAGTTGCTGCCCCCTTTCATGGCGATAATGCCCCTATCAGGAGACCCAGGAAGAAATTTTTTGAGGGACGCATCGAGCGAGATCTCCTGTGGTGAGCCTTGTTCCCCAACTCATCTAGTGTGGGCCAATTCGGTTAGGTGGAGGCACGAGATTGACCGGCTCACCTCGCAGGAGAAGGTAGTCCCTTCAGCGAGCTAGTCGCATCCACCCCTATTCAATATGGGTTTCGCGAGTCGGAGATGTCTTACTATACCGGAAGGGCCAATCCGGTCCAGAACATCCAGTGGTTCTAGGATGTGGTCTTAATCAAATAGATGTCATACTCTTTCAAGTGCTGACTCTTCGCCATAATCCTCAAAGAGAAGGCAAGGTATTGGTTCTATCAGCTTGCCGCCATCTCAATTTACTATTTTAGGACCTGTGTCGGGGGTTCTTACCGAGGTTTTCAACTTCGAAGAAGTGGAAGATGGAGTTCGAGTCCATATTTCTCATAAAGTAGGGTGTGTAGTAGACGTTAGGGAGCTACATGGACAAGTTCCAGGAGGAGGCTCTCCAAGTTCAGGAGATGCTAGGGCATACCCTCATGATGGACTTCATTATAAGGCTGCGACTAGAGATCCTTAGGATAGAGCTGAAGCGAGTGTCTCTACTGACCTTTGAAGAGCTGATGGAGATAGCAACCAAAGAAGTCGATGGAGAATTGTCTAATCTAGCATTCGCTAAAAAATTAGCCAAGTGGGCAGCTGAGGAGGAGGGAGAGCCAGGAGGAATAAAGGGCTAGGAGGTTAGGAGGGTAGAGCCCAAGCAGCAGGAGCAACAGTAGTAGCATATATGGGGCCCCCAAGAGCTAAATAACAAGCTATGATGGAGGAAATAAGAGTGGAATGACTAAGGATAAAGCAGAGGTTACCAAAGAGGGGAGAACCACACAAGGGGGAAGGCCTGTTCAACCCCCTAGGCTTGAGGTAGGGCCAGAGACCTCCTCTCCTCGAGCAACACCAAGCTATGGTGATAGCTTTGGGGAGGAGGAGGAGAGGTGTCTATAGGAGGAGGCAAGGAGGCAGAGCATAGCTGCCCTACTATGACTTCCACAAGGAGGAGGGCCGCACGACGGCTACCTTCCCGGAGTTCTTGGAAATGAGGAGAGAAAAGGAATATGCCCTAGAGCAGCAATAACACTGCCATGCGGTGTGGATAGAAGAAGTCCTGCCAGGGGCAGAGGAGGACACGTGTGAGGACCAGGCTTGATAGTTTTACTTTCAAGACAACCTAAACACCTAGAGGGGGGGGGTGAATAGGTTCTAATTTCTTGTTTATAAATCTAGGCAGAATTCAATTGCAAATTAAAGTATCTAGCACAGCATTCACAGACAACTAAGCATCACAGATTGCACAATGTTTTATAGTGGTTCCCCAAGGTCTGGGTACATCCACTTTCCCCCTTCACATATCTAGCAATATGCTAGATTCGGCCAAACTTCCACTATACTCAGATCCTACAGCTCAGAACCAGGAAAGGTTCCTACAACTCAGGCTCAATAGCCCTACCTCAGCCTTGCCTCAAGGCCTACCACTCAGAGAATAACCTTCTCCTACACTCAGGCAAATAGCCCTACCACTCAGAGATCACCTCTCCTACACTCAGCCTTTAAAACACAGGCTTACAACTCAGATCTGTGTAAACAGATCCTACAGAAATTTAGAAAAGATATTTTGATGTCTTGCCTTAGTTGAGAGAGAAGAGGACAAGACACTTCTTGATCAGCTGATGAAATCAACTGAATCTGAGCTTTCTTCAAAGATTCTTGAATCTGAACTTAGCTGAGTTGATTTCCAAACAGCTTCTTGAGAAACCACTGATGGCTTCCTTCTTCTTCTTCAAGATGACTGGATCTCTCTCTATCCAACACCTTTTCTGATACTTCAGACTTCTTCTTCTTCTTCTTAGATCTACTGATGAAGATCTTCTTTAGAGCTTAGCACTTTCTTGAATTGAAGCTACAACAGGATTGTAATCCTTCTGTTTCTTCTTCTTAGATCTTCTTCAGTTATCTTTCTTAAAACTTGATTCTTAATTCCTTCTGAATATGTCTATTTATAGACTTTCTTCATGGTAACCGGCTGATCTGGTTTCTAACTGATTTCAGACAGGTCTGACTGCATCAGTTAAACGGTGGCAACCCACAGCTGTCAAGTCTTCAAACAGTTCCTGTACCTTAGCCTTGGACAGCAAAATGTCGAGACAGTCTGTTAGAAAGTGTCGAGACCAATCTGTCTATCTGTGTCGACACAAGTGACTTTGGTGTCGACACAATCTTTGATGATGTCGACTAAGTTTCCTTTAAGTCGACACAGCTTCTTCAGAAAATTAACTTGGTCTAAACTCTGCAGTGTGTCGACATAAGTCCTGTATGTCGACACAGTTGTTGTAGATTCAGAACTCAGCATGTGTCGACTCAGCCTTCAGGTGTCGACACAGCAATCTTCAATCCTGCCAAAATGTGTCGACTCAGTCTTCTGGTGTCGACACAAGCATAGTCGACTTCTGCCAATATGTGTCGACACAGTCTTCTGGTGTCGACACATCCACCCAGTGTCGACTATCTTTCACTAGTCGACTATCTTCTTCTGTGTCGACTATCTTTCACTAGTCGACTATCTTCTTCTGTGTCGACTATCTTTCACTAGTCGACTATCTTCTTCTGTGTCGACTATTTTTCACTAGTCGACTATCTTCTTCTGTGTCGACTATCTTTCACTAGTCGACTATCTTCTTCTGTGTCGACTATTTTTCACTAGTCGACTATCTTCTTCTGTGTCGACTATCTTTCACTAGTCGACTATCCTTCTCTGGTTGACTATCTTTCACTGTGTCGACACAAATATTCTGAAGTGTCGACACAAATATTCTGAAGTGTCGACACAATTTCTTCAGGTGTCGACATGTGGACTTAGAATATTTTTTTGCATTCTTTAATACTTCTTCACCTGCACATGTCAACTCAAAACAACATCAAATACACCTTGATGTATATCATTGAGCTAAGTTGGGCTTCTTCAAATCAGGTACTCATTTTCCAATGTACCCAACAATCTCCCCCTATTTGGAGAAGTCATAACCCTTATAGTCAATGATATACACCATTTACAAAAAGTATAATCTGATGATATATGACATAACAGGAATACTTAATATAAACAAATAATAAAAACAATCCATCACAGAATGAACATTATATGATATCACACAACATTTTGTTTATAACTTGATAATGTTTGAATACAGAGATTTACATCTAATGATTTAATCAAAACATTACAAAACACTTTGAAAGAACTAAAGATTAAGACTGATCAGGCTCTTTAATAACAAATTCCTTTGCCAGACAGAACTTGAGCCTTCACAGGAGCTTCAGATTCTTCAGCTGGCTTCCTGCCTTTTAGATCAGCCTTCTTCTTTGCTTCTTCCTTGAGCCTTTGCCTTTCAAAATAATGAAAGGGCTTTGGGAAATATTTGCTTGGCTCCTGAGCATCTGTAGGCAGCCTACCCAGCTTGGCTTTTCTTCTAAACTGTACAATGGCCTCTTGCCTGGCTTCATACTTCTGCCATTCCATCTCATTGTACCACTTGCCTCTTTCCTGCACTTGGTCTTTGACAGCCTTCCATGCAGTGAGTATTATATTTCTGTAAGTAGGACTCCACTGCTCAAAGTCTTGCTTAAGTTCAGCCTGCTCTCTAAACCTTTTCTTAGATAGAAGAGCATCTTGCTGGTCTTTCAAAGTAGCCTCAGGCTTATCAACCTTCCCAATAACAATATTAGTAACCTCCTTTGGAGGACTATACATCCCTTGAACCTGCTGATCAATCATATCAAAATCTGGAGGGGGGTAAATGACTTGGGCAACCTCAGGTTGATTGCCTTCAAGTAGACTTGTTTGTATTCCTGACTCAGCCACCATAACATCATCACACAATGGGGGATATCCCAATGTGGCTCGAATACTATTGGTCACCCATTTGGAGTGCTCTGAGCCTGCATGAACTAGCATCCTCTCCCCCTTTATGGCTTCTCTAGAAACATGATCTCTGAGATCTTCCTTTTGAAATCTGATTTGGCCATCCAGATAATTGACACCCTCTTTAAAAAATGGTTTTAACTTTTGAAGCTTTTCAGATATTTCTTTTTGAGAGGTAGTGATTGCAGTCTTAACAGAAGCAATAGCAGCTTGAAAGTTTTTATCAAATTCTTCCATTTCTTTTGTTCTATCTGCAGGCAGGCCTGGAACAATCTTTTTCAATTCCTCTATTATCTCATGATGAGATTCAGTTAAATTATCATTCATTCTTAACTGATTTTCCAAGACATAGCTTTGCTTTAAAGCAATGTCATCTACCTTAGGGATGATAGTCTGTTGTTGTTTTGCCAGATATACCATAGCATTACCTCCCTTATGGAAGCAATCTGTCATTTCCTTCTTATGCATATTGACCTCAAACCTAATTGATTTTATATCTTGAGCTAAGTCAAACTGCATAGACTTGTTGTTCTCATCAACATATTTTTCAATGGCTACCCTGTGTTCATCCAATTTCACTTGCAAGTCTACCAAGAACTTGTTATAATCAAAGTCAGAAGAAGTGTGATGTGCTGTAGACTGTAGAGCCTGCTTATAGCTCTTGCTTCTTCTCTGAAAGACCATAAGTTTTCTCTTTTTAGCCACCATGGCTTCTTCAGTCTCTGAATCAGAAGTACTATCAATTTGAACTCTTTCTTTGGGAGGAGGAGAAACAGCTGCTTCAGTGCCATGTTGTACAATCTCAACATGCACTGGCTCCCCCTCAATTTCTTGCTCCACTTCCAGATTATCAGTTATTATTTCATCATTTGGAAATAACTCCTCTAGAGTATATTCCTTCTGGGCTTGAGCATTTATAGTATTCAGATTTGGAGATTGATGAATTGGAGCATCTTCTTGCACTTGCTCCCCCTGGACCTGTGCAGAAATAGAAATATTAGAAATCTCTTTTATAGAAAAATACACCAGCTCCCCCTGCACCTGTACCTTGTCATGAGTAGATACAGTTTGTGTAGGTGAATAAACTTGCTGAGCTGGTATACTTACTTCTACTTCTTGAACTGCAGGTATTGTGGCATCCTGAACTTGTGTAGATGCAGGCTGATCTTCAACCTCTAGTCTTACTTGCTCTTCTTGTTGATGCCCAGTGCTGGTAGCATGACTTGAGGATTTCTCAGGTGAATCTTGCCTTTCCACTTCAGGCATCTCTTTGGTCAGCACCCTATCCCATCTGGAGAACAATCTCATGTCTAACCTTCTCATGTGATTAATTTTAGTTCCAGGTTGTTGTTGCATCACCTCAGGAATCTCCTTACTTAGATATATACTCATTATCTTAGCCAGATTTGGCTTCTTGATTCTTTCCTTAATCTTCTCAAAGATTACAGATGACCAATCCGTTGGAATTGTAAATACAATCCTGGTCATTAGGCTGAACATATAGGCAGAAATCCTATCATGTCCACCTGACTTGCACAGAATAACCTTTCCTACCACTTCTGACAGGAACTTGCCTTGTTGATTCATTCCTTTCCGATTGAACGCAGCTCCAATTTTCATGGTGGATTCCAATCCACACCATTGAAGAGCCTCCCTAGATTTAGAAGCAGGGACATCCTCTTCATTCTCAATTGTAGGTAATTGCAGAATTGTTCTTATCTTACTCGGTGTAATCTCCACAGGTGACCCATGAACTGTGGATTTTATTTCATGACTTTCAGAGTTTATAGAGGCAGAGGTAAAGAACTCATGCACCTCCTTCTTCCATATCTTTGAAGGTTCGGAGACCAGAAATTCTAAACCAGAGTCGGAGAGGAGAGAGATAACCCCAAGAACATCTGGAGGGGCAGCTGCAAAGGCCTGGCGCACCAACTCATATCCTTCATTAACATTATCTTCAATCTTCGGCGCCATTGATCAGTCGAGAAAGCTTGAAAGATGAGAGAAAGAGAGAGAGAGAGAGAATATCGACACAGGGTTTCGAAAACCTTGTAAGCGTGTCGACAGAATGAGTTTTTGACCTATTTATACCTTCTGTTTAAAGAAGATCAAAAGTCGCCAAAAACAGACTATAAGTGTCGACATAGATGGATTGTGTCGACACAAGCTTCTATTGTCTCGACTACAAGTATGTCTACTATGTGTCGACACCAATTTGTGGTTATGTCGACACTAGGGATATATAGTAGAGCATCATAAATTCTGTGTCGACTCTTAGTATAAGTGTCGACACAAAATCTGTAGGTGTCGACACCACTATCCTGGTGAAGTCGACACTACATTCCTGGATAAGTCGACAATAAGATTCTTAAGTGTCGACACATATTTTCTGTGTCGACACAATATCTCTGACTTGTCGACATTACTACCCTGAGTCGACACATAATTACTGAATGTGTCGACACCATCTTACTTAGCCAATTTCTGTTTGTTCATCACAACTTATAAGTACAACAAAGTACTTTATACTACTTCAATGTGTCTTAATATCACTTGAATGTCTTGTTACCACTTCAACTTTATTGTTGATGAATTTGTGATTACACTAATCAATGGTTAACATACCTAATTTAATTTTGAATTTATTGAATTTTGTCTCATCTAGGGGCTTTGTAAACACATCTGCTATTTGATAATCTGTTTTCACAAATTCCAATGAGATGTCTTCTTTTTCTACATGTTCTCTAAGAAAATGGTATTTTATTTCTATATGCTTAGTTCTACTATGAGAAACAGGATTATTAGCAATAGAAATTGCACTCTTAGAATCACACAAAAGAGGTGTTCTACTTACTTGAATACCATAATCCTTTAGCTGATGCTGCATCCATAATAGCTGTGCACAGCAGCTTCCAGCATCAACATACTCTGACTCAGCTGTGGAAATTGCCACACTAGTCTGCTTCTTACTACTCCATGATATTAGTCTTCCTCCTAGGAATTGACAAGTACCTGTAGTACTCTTTCTATCCTCTCTACATCCTGCAAAATCTGCATCTGAACAGCCTGTTAGTTGAAAATCTCTATTCCTAGGGTACCAAAGACCTAGATTAGGTGTGCCCTTAAGATATCTCAGAATCCTTTTTGACTGCAGTATAATGAGATTCTTTAGGGCAGGCTTGGTACCTAGCATAGACACATGTACCATACATAATATCTGGTCTACTAGCAGTGAGATAGAGTAGTGAGCCAACTATTCCTCTATACAAAGTCTCATCAACAGGTTTACCTGCATCATCTTTGCATATAGGCATACTTGTTCCCATAGGAGTTCTCATGGTGGAGGATGACTCCATACCATATTTCTTAATCAATTCTTTGGTGAACTTAGACTGGGATATGGACAAGCCATCATCAGTCTGTCTTACTTGGAGTCCCAAGAAGAATTTCAGTTCCCCCATACTGCTCATCTCAAACTTCCCTTGCATAAGTTTGGCAAACTTTTTACAAAGGTTGTTTTCAGTAGATCCAAAGATTATGTCATCAACATAGATCTGGACTAAGATGATCTTGCCTTTGGATTCCCTAAGGAATAGAGTTTTGTCAATTTTTCCTCTTGAGAATTTATTCTCAATAAGGAAAGTAGACAGGGTTTCATACCAAGCCCTTGGGGCTTGCTTTAACCCATACAGAGCTTTCCTAAGCTTATAAACAAAATCAGGTTTAAGAGGATCTACAAAACCTGATGGCTGCTCTACATATACTTCTTCTTTAAGATCACCATTCAGAAATGCTGACTTCACATCCATCTGGTATACTTTGAAGTCTTGATAGGCTGCATAGGCAAGGAATATTCTGATTGCCTCCAGCCTTGCTACTGGAGCAAAGGTTTGATCAAAGTCAATCCCTTCTTCCTGCCTGTATCCTTTTGCAACCAATCTTGCTTTATTCTTTACTATTATTCCACTTTCATCTAGCTTGTTCCTATAGATCCATTTTGTGCTAATTATGTTGTGGCCTCTTGGTTTAGGAACAAGCTCCCAGACATTGCACCTTCTGAATTGATTCAACTCCTCTTGCATAGCATCAATCCAGTGCTGGTCTTGGATGGCTTCTTCAAACTTCTTAGGATCCAATTGTGACAGGAAACTTGAATGTAGAACTGTGTTTTGATTTCTGCTTCTAGTTTGCACCCCTTGTCTTGGATCACCTATTATCTGATCAGCTGGATGATCTCTTAAATGTCTTGTAGCTGGAGGAAGATTTCCTTCTGGTTGAACATCTCCAGCTCCTTCATTTAACTGATTCTCTTGATTTTCATCAGCTTCTATAGTGTCTTGTTCTCCCCCTAGACTGAAGCCTTCATTTTCCAATGCTCCATCTTCCTTTGATACTTCAGTAATGGAAAGCTTGTCCATACTTTTGCTTATACCTGTTGAGTCATTTGATCTACAAGACAACTCACAGTTGATTAATCTTGTTTCATCAAACACAACATGCACAGATTCTTCAACAACTTGAGTGGTCAAGCTGAAGACTCTATAGGCCTTACTATTTGTGCTGTACCCAACAAATATCCCATCCTGGGATTTGGCAGCAAACTTAGTCAAATATGACTTGCCATTGTTAAGTATATAACACTTGCAACCAAAGATCCTAAAGTAAGATAGATTTGGTTTTCTGCCTTTCACAATCTCATAGGGAGTCATTTTGTAGCTTTTGGTGATAGTAGCCCTATTGATTACATGACAAGCAGTGTTAACTGCCTCAGCCCAAAAATATTCTGGGAGAGAGGTGTCACTCAATAGAGTTCTACCAGCTTCAATTAATGTTCTATTCTTTCTTTCAGCAATTCCATTTTGCTGAGGTGTTCTTAGTGATGAGAACTCTTGGAAAATCCCAAAGTCTTTACACAAGTTTGTTATGCTTTCAGATTGAAACTCAGTACCATGGTCACTTCTGATTTTGACCACTGTACTATTCAGTTCATTCTGAATTTGCTTTACAAAATTAAGTAATACACTTGGGGTTTCAGATTTTTGTCTCAGAAAGAACACCCATGTAAATCTAGAATAGTCATCTACAACCACAAAAGTGTAGACCTTCCTACCTAGACTATGAACTGGCATAGGACCAAAAGATCCATATGCAAGAGGTATAAGCACCTCACAGAATCCTTGAATTCAAGGCTTTGAAAGGAGGATTTTGTCTGCTTGCCCTTTTGACAAGCTGACCATATCTCTTCCTTTATACACTTAATTTGAGGTCCATTCCTCACTAACTCTTTGCTAAAGAGTTGGCCAATTGTCTTGTAGTTTAGATGAGCCAATCTCTTGTGCCACTTAACATAATGAGAAGTATTGTCATCAGCTACAAGACAGATGGGAGAAGCCTTATTCTCACATTCAAAATTAAGACAATATACATTTCTCTTCCTATACCCAGTCAATATGATCTTTTGATCACTTGACCTCTTGATATGACATCCATTTTAACAAATGAAATGTCATATCCTAAATCACTTAGCTGGCTTATGCTTATTAGATTATGTTTCAAACCTTTTACATAAGCCACTTGAGTGATAGTAATTAGGTTAGAAGAAATGTTACCAAACCCTTTGATGACTCCTTTTTTAGATCCACCAAAGATCACTTTAGGTCCATCTTTGACAGATGAATACTCCTTCAGCAGCCCCTTTGTTCCAGTCATGTGCCTGGAACAACCACTATCCAAGTACCATATAGGGGCATGGTAACTTGGATTCACCTGCAACACAGAATTACTTACCCTTAGAACCCAAGTAAGTCTTGGGTCCTTGGTTCAGGTTAGCATTAATAAAGCTACCATAACCTCTTCTAACAGGTAAACTTTTGTTCTTTATAACACTTGTGTTATACCAGCAGTCTAGTGCAAAATGGCCTTTCTTGCCACAACACCAACATTCAAACTTATTGTATCTAGATCTAGATACATCCTTGTCAGAAGAATTTCTATTCATTGCTGGTGCTTCAGCAACTTCACCTACTGATTTCTTAAAACCATTGGGTTTATGACCATAGGTAGGCCTGCTTGCATTTACACCCTAGTTCTTCAGAACATTAGTCTTAATATGACCTTGAATATCTTCATGATCATATTTGTTAGAAGGCACTTTCATCTTACTAAACTTTATGGGGATTGAAAGATTTAGTGGCTGAACAGGAGCTTTGCCTTTCCTCTTGAATCTGCCAGCCCTGGAGTTACCTTTAAATCCTAATCCAGCCTTACCCTTTTGTGTAACACCCCAAAAAGACCCCAAAGGACTCAAAATGATTTTTGAGGTACAGGAAATTTTACACGGCCTGGGACACGGGCGTGTCCTAGGGCGTGTCGGGGTACACGGCCTGGGACACGGGCGTGTCCCAGGGCGTGTTCAGGTTAGTCGACGATTGAGAGTCGACGATCGTCGAGCCTGGGACACGGCCTCCGACACGGGCGTGTCCCAGGGCGTGTTCGAATTAAATTTCGAAATTGGCCTGTTCGAGTCAGAATAGTACACGGCCTTGAACACGGCCGTGAACACGGGCGTGTCAGGTGGGACACGGGCGTGTCCGATGCCGTGTTCCGACCCGTGTACTGGTTGCAGCTCGATGAAGCAGGTTTGACACGGGCGTGTCTCAGGTTTGACACGGGCGTGTCAGGTTCGACACGGGCGTGTCGATACCCGTGTTGTTCAGTCGGTTCAAACTGCGTGTGCCGCTTAAGGGTACACGGCCTGTGACACGGGCGTGTCACAGGCCGTGTCAGCCAAAATTTGGGTTTTTTGGGCAGATCGTGGCCGTTCAGATTCTCTCTTTAGATCCAAGGGCTCAGGTGATTCCTGGCTGGATTAAATTCGTCAAGGAAGAAGTCATTCTTCATTTGTGCTTAAGGAAGAGAGAAAGGAGGAAGAAGAAGGAGGAGAGAGAGCAAGCCACCGGCGGAGTTCCCGTGGTCCGATTCGTGATCCGAAGCCGGCGTTGTGAAGGCAAGGCTGCTGCGGTTCTTTCTCACCGGCTAGTTTTCGATGGCGCCGAAGAGATCGACAAGGGTAACGATCTCCCTCCTTAGACATGTGAAGTCCTTCTTTTCTGCATTGCATAGGGAAAACCCTTCCCCGCAAGTGTGCGGTGGGTTGTGGTGTTCCTTGGGGTAGATATGTGAAGTCCCCCTTGTTAGAGGCCGGAATTGGAGTACGGCTCTAGGCATGCTGTGTGAAGCCCATCTGGATATGTTCTGGATTGGTGATGCTTGTTTGCATATCGGAGAAGGCTCCGTGATTATGGCTTGTGATGCCTTGTGCCTACCTGTTGCTTGGTGCGGCAGGAAGTACTGGACGATGTCCAGGAAATGAAGAGGGTTGGATGCAACTCTTGTGGCCGTGTGTTGCCACTTTGTGAGTGGTTGAGCCGTTGGGCTGCAACTCGATGAAAAGGCAGATTGCCGAACAGGAAAGGTGAAACCGACCCGCGCTTATAAATAGCCATGGATACTTCCGTATTCGAGGTGGCACGGCGACTTGAGCAACGGGGGGTGGCTGATCCGTACCTGCGTTAGGTCCGTCCGACTTGGAAGCCTGGTTATAGGTTTTGTTGGAGCGCCTAATGAGAGTCTTAGGCCCGCGCGCCGGAAAGACTAGAATGCTCAAATACCGTGTAGACGGTGGTGTTGACCCTGGTATTCCGGTACACCAAGAATGTGCCCTGAGTGCACGGACTGTCGGGCCATGTGGCCGATAGTTGTGATGGCTTGAATGTGCCTGCGCGCACATAGTTGCTATTTGATGATGCCATGCTTGTAGGGAAAGAATGCTCATGCCCCGAGAAAGGGGTAGGATTGTTATAATTGGGTCAGCTGAATGCTGACCGTTGCATTGTTTGCCACCGGTTGGGTGGATTGTTCCCGTGCAGGTGCTGGAGAGCCAAGTGGTAAGTGATGGGCTGAAGCCCTACTGCTGTTGCTGCTGCGGCTAGCCCGTGAAGGCTAAGCGAATGTTTTGGTTGTTCTCTTTTACTCATGTATGGCCGGCCTGCGCGCCGAGGTTTGTAAAACATGTTGTATGTAAAGAGGAACTGTAAGGCCTTAAGGCCAAGACCTTTGTTGTACGTTCCATGGTTTTATATATAAAGGTGGTTTTATATATATTGGACATTCCGGTTGAGAGTTCAAAGTTGTAACTTAAAGCTTCCGCTAGAATGCTCTGAGTTAGGATTCGTATGGTTTGGTATTATCCTGTGACCTCACCGTCTGTTTATGGCATATAGTGTGGGGCCCCGGCCGGACCTTCTACTATACGTCATTTAACGGATGGGGTCGTTACATTTTGGTATCAGCTTTTGTCGGTCTTCCTCTTTCGAATTCGTGGTCGAATTCTTTTGTGGGGTGGAGAGCACGTGTTTGTGCGACCTGCTGTAACGCTAATGAACTCTGGAATGTCCATTAAGGAATGTACAAAATCTTGTTTGAGGAATCTGCGCGTTCCTTTTTGTGTTGTTTTGCATGCATACGTTCGCTAATGTGTGTATTGTCCACCTATAGGTGACACGTAGTGGTGCTGGGCAGTCTGAGCCCCAGCGCTCTGATGAGAGTGCGACACCAGCTGAGGTGCCAACACCTCCTCCATCTGCGGAAACTGTTCGCTTAGTTGCTGAGGCGCTATTTGCCATGATTCAGCCGACCGGGCAAGCGCAGCCGGCAGTAGTGCCAGTTCGTGTTGATGTAAGACCCGAGCCGGTTGAGGCTGTAGATCCACGAGCAGCTGACCGACAGTTGAAGCAATTCATGAGCTTCAGTCCTCCTATGTTTGCGGGAATGGGATCCCCAACGCAGGCGGAAGATTGGTTATCGCGTGTCAAGCGGATAATGACAGCGATCAGGGCGGAGGAAACTCTAAAGGTCACCTTGGCCACCTTCATGCTTGAAGGAGAGGCGCGGTTATGGTGGGACGAGGTTGAGGTACACCATTTGGCGGGCAGGCAATTAACGCAAGTGTCGATTGAGGAGTTCTCTCGAATATTTCTGGCGAAACATGTCCCAGCGGCGCAACGCATTGCGATGGAAAATGAGTTCCAACGGTTAAAGCAAGGGGAAGATAGTGTGGATATCTACTTGCATGAGTTTACCAGGTTGGGACGATATGCGGGAACAATCTTCGCGGATGACCAAAGGAAAACAAATCGGTTCTATGAAGGATTGCGGGATGAGTTGCGATTCCTGCTTTCGAGTTCTGTGAGCCAAGGGTTTCAGGCGTTGGTTGATACTGCGTGCGCATTGGAGAAGGACATGAGGCGACTGCAAGGGAATAAGGGCTTGGTTGTGTCAAAGCCAGAGTTTCAAGCACCTCGCCCAAGCAAATCGTTTTACCAGAAGAAAGGAGGCAAGAGGTCCAAGCCATCTGGGCAAGTGACTACGACCGTTGTGTCGGGAGCGACATCAAGGCCGGATGCTCGTACATGCTATAACTGTGGCCGGGTGGGGCATATAGCTCGTGGCTGTCGGTTTGTACAGCCCAAAGGGGAGAAGAAGACGGGTGCATCGTATGCTGAGAAGGGCAAAGCAGTGGTTGATTCCTCTGCATCTCAGGCGCAGCCCCGAATCTATCAACTTGGCCAACAGGAAGCGATTAAGCAAAGTGACGTCGTCACAGGTACGAGTTGAATTAGTACTTGCTGGTGCTTTTGTTTTTGGTTATGTTTAGCTTGTGCATGATGTGTGTGTGCTGCAGGCTTTGTCCTGATTCGGAATAATTTGGCGAGAGCCCTGTTTGATACGGGTGCTTCGCATTCTTTTCTGTCTGAGGATTTCGTATCTCGAATTGGGGTACCAAGTCATGTGACGGTGGATAGTACAAGGGTGCTATTGCCGAATGGCTGTGTGATGCTTGCGGATAGGGCTTGCGATGTGGATGTGCAAATAGGAAGTCGGGATTTCGGTTTGAGTGCAGCTGTGCTACCGTTATCGGAGTTTGATGTGATCTTTGGTATGGACTGGCTCTCGGAGCAGCGTGCCTTTATTGATTGCAACTCCAAAGAGATTACACTGGGCCAGAATACCGGACTTGTGACGAAGTTCGCTGGTATGCGAGGAGTTGGAGGGACTCTGTTGTCTGCACTCCAAGTCGTCAATGCTGTTCGGAAGGGCGCGGAGTTATTCTTCACGCTAATTCAGGCTATTGAGCCAAAGGCCAGTGTCGGTGAAGTGCCAGTTGTGTCAGAATTTGCCGACGTGTTTCCTAAAGATCTTCCTGGGTTACCACCCCAGCGGGAGATTGACTTCTCTATTGAGTTGGTGCCAGGTGCGAAACCTGTGGCCCGCTCTCCATATCGCGTCGCGCCAAAAGAGATGGCTGAGTTGAAAGTCCAATTGCAAGAGTTGTTGGAGCAGGGATATATACGCCCAAGTATGTCACCTTGGAGCGCGCCTGTTCTCTTTGTGAAAAAGAAAGACGGTAGCTTACGATTGTGTATTGACTACCGCGAGTTGAATAAGCTGACGGAGAAAAAACAAATATCCGATCCCACGGATTGATGACCTCTTTGATCAGCTGGCGGGATCAACGGTCTATTCCAAGTTGGATTTGAAATCGGGATATTATCAGCAAAGGATTCGGGAAGGTGACATTCCCAAGACGGCGTTTGGAACACGCTACGGTCATTATGAGTTCACGGTAATGCCGTTTGGCCTATGTAATGCGCCTTCGGTATTTATGGACCTAATGCATCGAACGTTCCGAGAGTACTTGGATTTGTTTGTTATTGTGTTTATCGATGACATCTTAGTATACTCTCAGTCGGAAGAGGATCACGCAAACCATTTGCGAATGGTCTTGCATACCCTGCGGAGGAATAAGCTTTTTGCCAAGTTCTCAAAGTGTGAGTTCTAGCTCTCTTCAGTAGCCTTTTTAGGCCATGTGGTAAGCGGAGAGGGTATCGCGGTGGATCTGTTGAAGATAAGTGCCATCCGAGATTAGCCAGTGATGTCTTCAGTGGCCGAGGTCAGGAGCTTCCTTGGACTTGCGGGCTACTATAGACGGTTTGTGGAAAACTTCTCACGGATTGCTTTACCTCTGACCACGCTGACGAGAAAAGATCAAAAGTTCATTTGGACGCCGGAGTGCGGCGAGCTTTTGAAGACTTGAAGAGTCGTTTGACCACGGCGCCTGTGTTGACATCGCCATGTGGTACCGATGGGTATGAGATCTATAGTGATGCATCTGGGAGCGGCTTAGGCTGCGTTCTTTTGCAGTTTGGTAAAGTGATTGCTTATGGCTCGCGTCAGTTGAAAGTGCATGAGCGGAATTACCCCGTCCATGATTTGGAGTTGGCGGCGGTAATCTTTGCGCTCAAGTTGTGGCGGCACTATCTATATGGCGTTAAAGTGGATATCTATACGGATCACAAAAGCCTAAAGTATTTGTTGGATCAGAAGGATCTGAATATGCGACAACGAAGATGGATGGAGTTCCTCGGGGACTTCACCCTCGAGATTCACTATACTCCCGGGACGGGAAATGTGGTCGCTGATGCTTTGAGTCGGAAGACTCCGGTACGGGCAAGCTGGTTGCAGAGGCATGATCAGCGTTTGATCCAGGAATTGGAAGCATTGGAGATATCTTGCGTTGACAAGGGTGCGTCAACCGATGCATGCTTGAACTGGACGGAGGTGCAATATGACCTTACGGACAGAGTTCGGCGAGCAACGAAGCTTGATGAAAGTCTCCAGCGCTATGCTAAATATGGGCCGGATGACCAATTCTCTTGGGATAACGGTTTGTTACGAAGAAATGGTCGAGTGTGCGTCCCAAGTGTGGGTAAATTGAGGGAAGAGTTGATGTACGAAGCTCACTTTGCAAAGTACTCAGTTCACCCAGGGAGCACAAAGATGTACAGAGATATGAAAAAGCTGTTCTGGTGGCCCGGACTAAAGAAATATGTCGCACGTTATGTGGCTAAATGCAATACTTGTGCGTTAGTGAAAGCAGAATGCCAGAAGCCTGGCGGTATCCTGAAGTCGTTACCTATTCCGGAGTGGAAGTTCGATGATATTTCGATGGATTTCGTGCACGGGTTGCCGAGATCTCAACGCGGTCATGATTCAATCTGGGTGATTGTGGACCGGTTGACGAAAGTGGCGCACTTCCTTCCAAACAGAAGAGACGATTCAGTGGAAACCGTGGCCAAGCTTTATGTGGAGCAGGTTGTTCGACTACACGGTATTCCTTGGAGCATCGTTAGTGACCGTTATGGGCGGTTCACATCAAATGATTGGCGGCTCGTCCATCAAATGTTGGGTACAAAGTTAGCGTTTAGTACGGCCTTTCATCCCCAAACGGATGGCCAGACTGAACGGACCAACAGAACGATGGAGGACATGCTCCGTATGTGCGCCCTAGACTTTGGTAAGAGATGGGAAGATTATATATTTCTCGTCGAATTTGCCTATAATAATAGCTACCAAGCGAGTATTGGTATGGCACCTTTTGAGGCGTTGTATGGTCGGAAATGCCGTACACCGTTAGCTTGGGCAGAAGCAGGCGAATCTAAGCTGAATGGGAAAAAGGAAGTCGACGAAGCGACCTCGCTCATACGCTCTATTCGGGAGAGGCTATTGATAGCCCAAGATCGTCAAGCAAAGTACTACAATGCCAAACATCGGAACGTGGAGTTCGCGGTGGGTGATTGGGTATATTTGAAGATCAAACCCTTCAAAGGTGTGTCCAGGATTCGGCGTTTGAAAAAGCTAAGTCCGAGGTATCTTGGTCCGTTTGAGGTGGTGGAGCGAGTTGGGGAAGCTGCTTATCGACTAGCACTTTCAGCAGACTTGGGTGGATTACATGATGTATTTCACATCTCAGTCCTTCGTAAGGCGGTGAAGGATCCAGCTCAAGTAGTGGAGAATGATCGGGTACCGGTCGAGTATGGGCTAACCACGAGGGTTAGACCCATTCGGATCGAGGATCGAGCCGAGAAACAGTTGCGGAACAAAGTGATCGGGATGGTCAAGGTCCGATGGGACAATTGTGGCCGTGAAGAGCTAACATGGGAGCGAGAGCAGACCATGCGAGCTGAGTTTCCCGAGTTATTTGTATAAACTGTAGACGTGTACTTTTTGTTATAACATAGTTATAGCATTGCTGGTTCTTGTTTCCTTACCGTGCAAATTTCGGGACGAAATTTTGTTAAGGGGGGAGGGTTGTAACACCCCAAAAAGACCCCAAAGGACTCAAAATGATTTTTGAGGTACAGGAAATTTTACACGGCCTGGGACACGGGCGTGTCCCAGGGCGTGTCGGGGGTACACGGCCTGGGACACGGGCGTGTCCCAGGGCGTGTTCAGGTTAGTCGACGATTGAGAGTCGACGATCGTCGAGCCTGGGACACGGCCTCCGACACGGGCGTGTCCCAGGGCGTGTTCGAATTAAATTTCGAAATTGGCCTGTTCGAGTCAGAATAGTACACGGCCTTGAACACGGCCGTGAACACGGGCGTGTCAGGTGGGACACGAGCGTGTACGATGCCGTGTTCCGACCCGTGTACTGGTTGCAGCTCGATGAAGCAGGTTTGACACGGGCGTGTCTCAGGTTTAACACGGGCGTGTCAGGTTCGACACAGGCGTGTCGATACCCGTGTTGTTCAGTCGGTTCAAACTGCGTGTGCCGCTTAAGGGTACACGGCCTGTGACACGGGCGTGTCACAGGCCGTGTCAGCCAAAATTTGGGTTTTTTGGGCAGATCGTGGCCGTTCATATTCTCTCTTTAGATCCAAGGGCTCAGGTGATTCCTGGCTGGATTAAATTCGTCAAGGAAGAAGTCATTCTTCATTTGTGCTTAAGGAAGAGAGAAAGGAGGAAGAAGTAGGAGGAGGAGAGCAAGCCACCGGCGGAGTTCCCGTGGTCCGATTCGTGATCCGAAGCCGGCGTTGTGAAGGCAAGGCTGCTGCGGTTCTTTCTCACCGGCTAGTTTTCGATGGCGCCGAAGAGATCGACAAGGGTAACGATCTCCCTCCTTGGACATGTGAAGTCCTTCTTTTCTGCATTGCATAGGGAAAACCCTTCCCCGCAAGTGTGCGGTGGGTTGTGGTGTTCCTTGGGGTAGATATGTGAAGTCCCCCTTGTTAGAGGCCGGAATTGGAGTACGGCTCTAGGCATGCTGTGTGAAGCCCATCTGGATATGTTCTGGATTGGTGATGCTTGTTTGCATATCGGAGAAGGCTCCGTGATTATGGCTTCTGATGCCTTGTGCCTACCTGTTGCTTGGTGCGGCAGGAAGTACTGGACGATGTCCAGGAAATGAAGAGGGTTGGATGCAACTCTTGTGGCCGTGTGTTGCCACTTTGTGAGTGGTTGAGCCGTTGGGCTGCAACTCGATGAAAAGGCAGATTGCCAAACAGGAAAGGTGAAACCAACCCGCGCCTATAAATAGCCATGGATACTTCCGTATTCGAGGTGGTACGACGACTTGAGCAACGGGGGGTGGCTGATCCGTACCTGCGTTAGGTCCGTCCGACTTGGAAGCCTGGTTATAGGTTTTGTTGGAGCGCCTAATGAGAGTCTTAGGCCCGCGCGCCGGAAAGACTAGAATGCTCAAATACCGTGTAGACGGTGGTGTTGACCCTGGTATTCCGGTACACCAAGAATGTGCCCTGAGTGCACGGACTGTCGGGCCGTGTGGCCGATAGTTGTGATGGCTTGAATGTGCCTGCGCGCACATAGTTGCTATTTGATGATGCCATGCTTGCAGGGAAAGAATGCTCATGCCCCGAGAAAGGGGTAGGATTGTTATAATTGGGTCAGCTGAATGCTGACCGTTGTATTGTTTGCCACCGGTTGGGTGGATTGTTCCCGTGCAGGTGCTGGAGAGCCAAGTGGTAAGTGATGGGCTGAAGCCCTACTGCTGTTGCTGCTGCTGCTGCGGCTAGCCCGTGAAGGCTAAGCGAATGTTTTGGTTGTTCTCTTTTACTCATGTATGGCCGGCCTGCGCGCCGAGGTTTGTAAAACATGTTGTATGTAAAGAGGAACTGTAAGGCCTTAAGGCCAAGACCTTTGTTGTACGTTCCATGGTTTTATATATAAAGGTGGTTTTATATATATTGGACATTCCGGTTGAGAGTTCAAAGTTGTAACTTAAAGCTTCCGCTAGAATGCTCTGAGTTAGGATTCGTATGGTTTGGTATTATCCTGTGACCTCACCGTCTGTTTGTGGCATATAGTGTGGGGCCCCGGCTGGACCTTCTACTATACGTCATTTAACAGATGGGGTCGTTACATTTTGAGTGACAAATTCATCTATCAAGGGTAAGAAAGATTTTGGCTTAGAGTAACTAGCCACTAAATCCCTTTCAATTCTAAGTCTTGCCTCCAGACTCTTCACTTGATCATTAGTATAATTAATTGTGCCCATCTGAATAATAGTTATATTCTTCAGCTTGGCAATTTCATTTAATTTTTGATCAATAACTTTCTCTAACTCAGTTGTAGCAACCCTTAGTTCAGCAATTTCCTGAGCCTGAGATTTAACCAGGTTCTTGCTTTTCTTAAGGGCCTGCAACAGGTCCCCATACTTGTCTATCAATTGATAGACATCTCCTTCAGATTCAGATGCATCTACATTTGTTGATGCAGATGTAGCTGATTCTTCACTTGTACAACAAACAGATGTAATAGAAGGACATTGTACCTTATTATGACCAGACTGATTCTGGCATATGTCCTCTTCTGATCCTGCCATCAGCCCCATACACTGATGATCCTTTTGTTCATTGATGGAGTCTAGCAACTGCAGAAACTCCTCTTCTTCAGATGCAGCATATAGTCCAATATATGCTTCAGCTTCAGATTCTGACTCTGAAGTTGACTGGTCTGTTAGACTCTTATCTTTCTTTACAACAAAGGATTTCTCCTTCTTGCCTTTCTGATAAGTCTTCTTTTTGTCTGAAGATTCCTTTCTCTTATCAGGACAGTCAGCCACTACATGTCCAGGCCTATTGCAACAATAGCAGACAATCTTTGAAGTAGTGGCTTTGCTGGGCTTTGATCTGCTCTTCTCTTTCCTTGATGACCTTTTCTTCTGATAATAGTCATCAACTTGCTGTGATGTGGAAGGCCTAGACTTCCATTGCTTCTTTTTCAAGAACCTTTGGAATTGCCTTGTGAATGCAGCAAAGTCTGCATCTGAATCACAGCTTTCTGAACCCTTATCTGAATTTTCAGAACTATCTTCTGTAACTTCCTTAGGAGGAGATGGTGATTTCCTCCTATTCTTTCTAGTGGCTTCTGCATTGAATGCTACAGTCTTTTCTCTATGCTCTCCTCTTGAATTCTTTTCCTCCTTCCTCACCATAAGTTGCATTTCATAGGATAGCAACTTTCCAAACAAGGTGGGAGGAGATATCTCTGCCAATTTAGCCACTTCTCTTATGGCACAGATCTTTGTGTCCCAATCCTTTAGTAAGGATCTCAAGAATTTGTCATTCAGTTCATAAGTACTGAAGACTCTTCCATAGGACATAAGCTCATTCACAATTCTATAGAATTTCTTGTAGCACTCAGTTATGCTATCAGATTTTCCTTGTCTAAAACTTTCATACTCCTGATTGAGCATAGATTTCCTATCCTGCCTCACTTCTTCAGATCCCTCCATGTAGACAATCAATGTGTCCCACATCTCTTTGGAGGTCTTGTAGTGAATCAGATTCTGAAATGTTGAATCATCTATGGCACTAACAATAATGTTCTGAGCTCTTTTATCCATGGTTGCTAAGATGACTTCATCCTTGGTCATTTCTGAATAACTCTTTGGAGTTTGGATATTTGCATCAAGAACTGATACCTTCATTGGAATGAAGGGGCCTTCCTGTACTGTGATGTAAATCCTTGGGTCAGATGCTTCCATAAACAGTCTGACTCTTTCTTTCCAAATTCCAAAAATTTCTTTCTTGCATATGGGTAATTTCATAGACCCTAGCTCCTTATGATTCTCACCAGAACCCATCTTTTTGAATCTGCCTATCAGATCTACCTCAGACTGTTATGTCCTTTTTGAGGAACCTCCCTCTGATACCACTTGATAGTTTTACTTTCAAGACAACCTAAACACCTAGAGGGGGGGGGGTGAATAGGTTCTAATTTCTTGTTTATAAATCTAGGCAGAATTCAATTGCAAATTAAATTATCTAGCACAGCATTCACAGACAACTAAGCATCACAGATTGCACAATGTTTTATAGTGGTTCCCCAATGTCTGGGTACATCCACTTTCCCCCTTCACCTATCTAGCAATATGCTAGATTCGGCCAAACTTCCACTATACTCAGATCCTCAGATCCTACAGCTCAGAACTAGGAAAGGTTCCTACAACTCAGGCTCAACAGACCTACCTCAGCCTTGCCTCAAGGCCTACCACTCAGAGAATAACCTTCTCCTACACTCAGGCAAATAGCCCTACCACTCAGAGATCACCTCTCCTACACTCAGCCTTTATAACACAGGCTTACAACTCAGATCTGTGTAAACAGATCCTACAGAAATTTAGAAAAGATATTTTGATGTCTTGCCTTAGTTGAGAGAGAAGAGGACAAGACACTTCTTGATCAGCTGATGAAATCAACTAAATCTGAGCTTTCTTCAAAGCTTCTTGAATCTGAACTTAGCTGAGTTGATTTCCAAACAGCTTCTTGAGAAACCACTGATGGCTTCCTTCTTCTTCTTCAAGATGACTGGATCTCTCTCTATCCAACACCTTTTCTGATACTTCAGACTTCTTCTTCTTCTTCTTCTTAGATCTACTGATGAAGATCTTCTTTAGAGCTTAGCACTTTCTTGAATTGAAGCTACAACAGGATTGTAATCCTTCTGTTTCTTCTTCTTAGATCTTCTTCAGTTATCTTTCTTAAAACTTGATTCTTAATTCCTTCTGAATATGTCTATTTATAGACTTTCTTCATGGTAATCGGCTGATCCGGTTTCTAACTGATTTCTGACAGGTCTGACAGCATCAGTTAAACGGTGGCAACCCACAGCTGTCAAGTCTTCAAACAGTTCCTGTACCTTAGCCTTGGACAGCAAAATGTCGAGACAGTCTGTTAGAAAGTGTCGAGACCAATCTGTCTATCTGTGTCGACACAAGTGACTTTGGTGTCGACACAGTATTTGATGATGTCGACTAAGTTGCCTTTAAGTCGACACAGCTTCTTCAGAAAAATTAACTTGGTCTAGACTCTGTAGTGTGTCGACATAAGTCCTGTATGTCGACACAGTTGTTGTAGATTCAGAACTCAGCATGTGTCGACTCAGCCTTCAGGTGTCGACACAGCAATCTTCAATCCTGCCAAAATGTGTCGACTCAGTCTTCTGGTGTCGACACAAGCATAGTCGACTTCTGCCAATATGTGTCGACACAGTCTTCTGGTGTCGACACATCCACCCAGTGTCGACTATCTTTCACTAGTCGACCATCTTCTTCTGTGTCGACTATCTTTCACTAGTCGACTATCTTCTTCTGTGTCGACTATCTTTCACTAGTCGACTATCTTCTTCTGTGTCGACTATTTTTCACTAGTCGACTATCTTCTTCTGTGTCGACTATCTTTCACTAGTCAACTATCTTCTTCTGTGTCGACTATCTTTCACTAGTAGACTATCTTCTTCTGTGTCGACTATCTTTCACAATCGACTATCCTTCTCTGGTCGACTATCTTTCACTGTGTCGACACAGATATTCTGAAGTGTCGACACAAATATTCTGAAGTGTCGACACAATTTCTTTAGGTGTCGACATGTGGACTTAGAATATTTTTCTGCATTCTTTAATACTTCTTCACCTGCACATGTCAACTCAAAACAACATCAAATACACCTTGATGTATATCATTGAGCTAAGTTGGGCTTCTTCAAATCAGGTACACATTTTCCAATGTACCCAACAAGGCTGACCTACGAGGCCAAGGAGGGGTCATAGTGATCCATGGGGGATTGGAGTCGAGGCCGCCCGCAAGGCAAGTCTCCACACTATGTACCGCAAAAGTGTCGCCTCGACGTCCCTAAACCCACCCATAGATGAGAAGATTACCTTATCCTAGAAGGACATGCCGGATCATGAGGATCCGTTTTGCGATGCACTTGTAATTCAGGCCGCTATTAAAAACATTACCATCTCTCGGATCCTCATTAACAATTGGAGATCTATCGACGTAATTTTCAAGAAGGAATTTGATGCGATGAAGGTGGTGTCTAGGAGGGTGCTGGCCTCGGAAGGGCCTTTGTTCGGATTCTTAAGAGAAAGTAAGTAGGTAGAAGGAGTGGGGCTCCATGTTACCTTGGGGGACCTTAAGAGAAAGTAAGGAAGTAGAAGGAGTGGGGCTCCATGTTACCTTGGGGGACTAGTCCAAGAACTATAGGTTTATCATCATTGATATTCCTAGAAGCTACAATGCAATATTCATACGGCTCCTCATCAGCACCTTCTGATGCGTACCTTCATCTTTTGACCAATGCCTCATGTTCAAAGCCGAAGGAATCTAGGTCCGAGATTGGTGAGTCCCAAGGGCGGCAAGGGAATGTTATGTCACCGCATTCGACACCATCTCAAGGTAGGAGGGAGCTGAGGAGATGGAGAGAAGAATGGAGGAGTTGTCTAGGAGGGAGAACATGGGAGAAGAAGAGGAGATGGAGGTGGAGGGGGAACCCCTTAGTCATGCATGGAGCGGTGATGACTTGAAGCGCTTCTACCCATAAAATTGAATAATAAAACAGTACTTTTCCATACCTTTATCTATCTTCGATGATTCATCTGCCTGATATAATGAATGTGTAGAGTGGCTAGCCAAATAGAAAGCCCGGTTGATGTTCAACACCCACTGTTAGGCTCCTATTAACTAATTGGTCCGGTGGTAGTGCCTAGTGACTAGCCAAAAAGAAAGCCTGATTGATGTTCAGCACCCTTCGTCAGGCTCCTGTTAGCTGATTGGGGTGGTGATAGCGCCTGATGGCTGGCCAAAAAGAAATCCGAATTGATGTTCAACACCTGCTGTCAGGCTCCTATTAGCTGATTTTGCAGGTAGTACCACCCGGTGGCGGGCCAAAAGGAAAGCCCAGTTGATATTAAACACCCGCCATCAGGCTCCTACTAGCTGATTGGGCCGGTGGTAGCGCCTGGTGGTCGGCCAAAAGGAAAGTCCGGTTGATGTTCAACATAAGCCCTCTGGCTACTATTAGATGATTGGGTCGGTGGTAGTGCCCGATGGCTGGCATAAAAGAAAGCCCATTTGATGTTCAACACCCTTCGTCAGGTTCCTATTAGTTTATTGAGCTTGTGGTAGAGCCCGATGGCTGGCCATAAAGAAAGCCTGGTTGATGTTCAACACCCGCCGCCAAGCCTATATTTGCTGATTGGGCTGATGGTAGTGCCCGGTGGTTGGCCAGAAAGAAAGCCCGACTGATGTTCAACACCCACCTTTAGGCTCCTATTAGCTGATTGGGGGGTGGAAGCACCGAGTAGCTGGCCAAAAAGAAAGCATGGTTGATATTAAACACTCTCCATCAGGCTCCTATTAGCTGATGGGCCTGTGGTAGTGCCCGATGGCTGGACAAAAAGAAAGCCTGGTTGATGTTCAACACCCGTCGTCAGGCTCCTATTAGTTGATTGGGCCAGTGGTAGCATCTGGTGGTTGGCCAAAAGGAAAGTCCAGTTGATTTTCAACACCAATCATCAGGCTCCTACTAGCTGATTGGGCCGGTTGTATCGCCCGATTGTTGTCCAAAAGGAAAGTCCATTTGATGTTCAACACAAATTATCAGGCTCCTACTAGCTAATTAGGTCGGTGGTAACGCCCGATGGTTGGCCAAAAGGAAAGTCTTATTGATGTTCAACACCCGTCGTTAGGCTCCTACTAGCTTATTGGGCTAGTGGTAGCGAACGGTGGTTGGCCAAAAGGAAAGTCAGGTTGATGTTCAACACCCGCCGTCAGGCTCTTACTAGATGATTGGAAATTCCCAGTGGCTCGCCAAATAGAGAATTGGAGCGAGCATTATCAAGGGCGAGTACTCTAGGCGAGCTGGGTTTCACACTTCCAGGCAAGCTTGGTCTCGCCACTTCAAGCGAGCATGGCGTCACCCCTCAGGTGCTCGTTCGGCGAAAACTTCTCCGACACCCGCGAGGCGACCCAAGTCGCAAACGTGTGAATCTTTGGCCTCCATACGAGCAAACCAAAATATCCAAGAGGAACAACAGACGAGACCTCAGTCATGAGGGGGGCTCATGAATCCTTCAGATAGCATGCCAGCTAAATGAGATACGGCTTGCATAAGCTAAACACCCATAGCATGGGATGGAAGGTTCCTAGACCTATGTCTCGCGGACACCGAGGTTGGAGCTCTCTAAAATAAGGTGGTGGGTTGCCGCTCGCAAGCCGACTATCGTAAGTCTTATCGTTCTCTATGCTAAGTCCTTTAGAATTGAGCGGGTAAACTATCGAGGCATGGTTTCAAGTATGGAAAATAAGAAAGCCGAGCCAGGTCACAAAAGAAATAGAAAAATTATCAAAGGTAATCGAGACATCCATTCAAGAAAATATACATTAATGAGTGAGTTACATTGAAAAGAGTTAGAGCTTAGCCCATGTGTACAGTATTACAAAATAATTAACGAAAAAGGAAATACAAGTGTTCGGTAAAAAGAAACCCCAGCCCATGGATTCTTTAGGGCGAGCCTTGGGCGACGCGCTACCTAGCATGGGGAGGTAGGTGTAATCGCCTGGCTTTTGGACCGGGATAAATAGCTTTGGAACCATGTCCTTTGTCGAAAGTCTCGCACCCACGCTTGTCACCAGGCTCGCCCGTTATATGGTGTGGAGGGTGTACTTGGCCGCCTTTGTTGAAATTAGCTGCAGTAGTACGTCGAGATCGTACTCGGTATACTGTGTGAGCTGGTCTCTACTGCATGAGGGCAGTGGGAGAGCTGCGGACTCCAGTTCTCGAGCCCGTGTCCATTGCTCCTCATTCTCTTTCTCAAGGGTGATAATTTGGAAGCCAAGGTGCTCGGCCATCGCCGCATCCTGCAAAAGGAGGTGAAAATATTCAGGCAGGAAGATATCTAGAATTTTCCTTAAGTTTTAGAACTTACCACCCCACCCAGGTATAAGGCGAGAATGGCGTCCGACGCATCTGCTCTCTCTTGTGCAGCTCCACCTCCTTGAGCGTGAGGCGATGGGCTTGCTCCTTATCGGCAAGATTCTTCAGATGCTCAGCGATATTCCTTTCATACAGCATGCAACGGCCACCAGCCATGTGAGCCATCTCCATTCCATGAAGTTGGGCCTGTGCACTCTCATGCACAAGTGCTCGTATGGAATCCTTGTTGAAGATGGTGGCATCCTCCTGCGAGTAAAGATAGAAGGATAATGTAAAGGACTTCCCTCTGGTCATGTCTTGCTCTATCCAGCTTAGCAGAAGGGTCGAGATGGATGCCCTGTTCTCCCCATGGTCCAACCACAAGAGAGGCTGGACGAGCTCGTTGAGTTACCTCTCACCGTAGCTAAAGTTTCGGTGCCCCCTCAGCATGGGCTTGTCAACGAGGTTCTGTTCTCACTCCTTGGAGCTTCTGGCCGCCTCACAAGGCGATTCGCTTGTGGGAACTCGAAAAGTGGAGGCCTTCTCAGGGAGGTGTCCTATCGGTGCTTTCACCTTCTCCCGGGATGTCAGGTGCTCGCCGCCCTGGGCCTTCGATTTCTTGAACACTAGCGCTGGGGGAGAATGTTTATGATTGACTGGCTTTTGATAGGAGAGGGGACCAGGACCTCGCAGTTGAGGCCTCCTTGGTGAGTGCGAGCTCGGCGGGAGTGACTCGGACGCTTTCATATGGTTGGTTTTAGGGAAGATCTCACACACCTACAGGAATCTACGGTAAGAATCTAAAGCCAAATAAAGAAATAAGAATGAGAGTGAGTAGCCTTTACCTTCCCTGGGCGGGATGGGGGTGAGTGTGTTGACGTTCCTTCGGAGGAATGCGAACTACAAGTTCTTCCCCGCAAAGAATCCGAAAAGGGTTACTTCGTGACCTCCGAGGATACGAGGGCGGTAACTCGGCTCGCTGAGATGAACTGGTGATAAGGGGACATTGTAGAAGTACCCCCATATAAATGAACTTCTTATGCTAATTATGGCTCTTGTTCCCGATCTCCCACACCTTGACATGGTTGCTAGAGGAGTAGGTGGTGTCATCCTTGTTCGCCCGGAAGGATAAAAGCTTGCGGAAGACCGTAAGTCTTAATTCGATCCTCTCCTCCTGCGAGAAATAGGTGAATGCGACCACCACCACGACAGAATTTGGGGTTAGCTGGCCCAAGATGAGCTCGAAGTACTTTAGTACCCGCTGAACCTCGGGCCATAGGGTATGCCATAGGCCCACGTCAAAATTGACGATAGGGATCACGAGCTTGCCATCAGAGAGATTATTGATTTTCTTCTCCTCTCCGGATTCCTCGCCTCAAACCCGGACAGGAAGAAAGTGTAATTCGAGAAGGAAGTGTAATTCAAGAAGGTACATGCACACTTGCTTTACCTTGATTTATCCTTGACTTCAAGTTATTTGGCCTCACTCATATTAATTAATTTTTGGGATTGATTTGGAATTTATTTAAAATCACTATTTTAGTCCGGATTTTCTCTTATTAGAATTGTGAAAGTTTGCGCATAATTTAATTTGAAGTGCTAATTGTCCGTATCAGGTAGGTCATATTCGCTTGAGCGAACATTGGCCTTTAGCCCTTGTTCAATCTATAAAAGGGGTAGCATCCATTTGCGTTGTGCATTGATATATTGTAGGAACCATCGTTAGTATTAATTTAGAGAAAATATTGCTCGTTGTGTATTTAATTTAATTCACGAAATCAAGAACGCGTAGTGTTTATCCCGTCGAAAACAAGGCCCTGCATCAATTTGGTACCAGAGATCGTTTAGCGTCAATTTCTTAATTGGCACCCTCCCCTTTAATTATTTTGCCGACATGCACTTGCATGTTTCTATGTCAAAATAAATAAAAGAAAATTTTTAATTTTGGTCTGCCAATAGCAACCTAAAATTCAAAGTTTTTCTCAAAATTCAAAAAACAAAATTCTGGAAATTCTCCATCATTCTATTGGTAAGAAATCAAAAATAAATATTTATTTTTATTAAGTCATTATTTTTATTAAGTCATTATAATTTTTAAATTTTTGGTCTGCAAATAGCTGCTTAAATTTTTTATTTTCCTGCAAAAAAATGAAAACAAAATTTTTTAAAAATCTCCATATTATTTTCATCCAAAAAATCAAAAATAAAATTTTATTGCCCTAGTTGCTAAGCAGAAACAATTCCGTCTTCCTAGAGTTTAGTGGTTCAGGTTCTTTTTTCATTGCGTGTGTACAAGAATCAGATCGAGTTTTCTCTCCGGTTCTCACTGATATGGTATATGACATTCACTTTTCCCTTTTATACTATTGGTATGATAAAGCCATGGCTAAACAAACCCCATCCTTTCCTTCATACCATAGGAATACCAACCGTCCTGACGCTTATCCTCCCACTAGAATTGAGGCACCTACTTATGCTGGTTTAGGGTGTCCACAAGTTATCCTAGACTGGGTTAAGGAAATAGAGTGCTACTTTGAGTGGTACAAATTAACTGATGTGGATAAGGTGCGAGTGGGGAGAATAAAGTTATTAGGTAGAGTTAAGATATTCTGGTTGAATGAGGAACGATGTCTGAGAACCGAGAATGGTAAATTACTTATTGGTTGGGCAGACAGGAAGGCCATGCTGACAGAACAGTATATCCCTACATACCATTGAAAGATATAAGTTGTCTACCTAAATCACCTAGAGGGGGGTGAATAGGTGAGATGTGCGTCTAATGCGGAATAAAAAATTTAGCAACTAGCACAAATAAGTAAGCAAGCAATCACACAGATGATAAGAGATTTATAGTGGTTCCCCGATCTTGGGTACATCCACTTTCCTCACCGATCTAGCAAATCACTAGACTCGTCTACTCCACTATCTCAGATTGCAAACCAATCCTACACCTCGGAACCACGTTCCTACAAAACTCGTTCCCAAACGGATCTACACTCGGAAGGTAAAACTTCCTACCACTCGGAGATAAATCTCCTACAAAGAAAATTGTTTGAGAAACAAATACAAAAGAAATAACACAGATCTGGATCTTTGGCTTTATCTTCTTCGTTGAAAGCTTTCGGCTTGGACAGAAAATGTTGAAGAATACTTGACAGAAATCCACGAATCTAAGATCTAGAATCACCACGATCAAATAGAAATATAAGAGATCGATGAAGCACGAAATGATCAGATGATTCTTCTTGAGTCTGGATTGCTTGAGGATGAGAGATCGACAGTAGCGTCTTTGAGAACGACGATCTAGAGTTCTTTCTGAAACAAGTAATGGCGATCGAGAGAAATTAGGTTTTCAGAAATTTCTTTTTCTTTCTTAGTAATCTCTGTATTCTTTTTAAGAAAAAGGTTAATAGATCAAATCGAAAAGGACCTATTTATAGGCGAGCTGCAACGGTCATAATAGTCTTTAATGACGACATGTGGACCAATCAAAAAAGAATAATTCAAAATACCCGTTGAATCTGGACCTAAAAGAAATTTCCTGGAAAGTCGACTTAGTTCTCGAGAAGTGGCTATAGTTCTCGAGAACTAGGATTTGAGTTCTCGAGAACTGTCAAGACTTCTCGGGAACTAACTTCTTTAGAAGAGGTTTGGACTTCTCGAGAACATAAGGTTTAGTTCTCGAGAACTAATTGACTTCTCGAGAATAAACACGTAGAAACTTTTCTGAATTCTAGAGAACAAGCATTTAATGACTTTTCGGAACTTCTCGAGACCATAAGGTTTAGTTCTCGAGAACTAATTGACTTCTTGAGAACTGAAGTAGGACTTCTCGAGAACTAAAGAGGACTTCTCGAGAACTAAAGGAAAACTTCTCCAGAACTGAACATAGAAAAATTTCCGAGGCAAATCCTGACTATTCAAGAGATAGAGCTGGCAGTTCACGAGAACTGAAGCCAAGCTTCTCGAGAATAAGTAAGACTTCTCGAGAACTATACCTTAGGCTTTTCAAGAACTGACCAAGACTTCTCGAGAATAAAGACGGCTTCTCGAGAACTATAACTTAGAGAACAATTTCTTGAATGTCTAGACTTTTCGGGAACTGAACTACACTTCTCGTGAACTTTGTAGTTAAGCTTCTCGAGAACTATGAGCGCTTCTCGAGAACTAAACTAGACTTCTTGAGAACTCTGAAGTTGCTTCTCGAGAATTGGACTTAGATAAATTTTCAAGAATCTTTTAGAGAGTGTTTTCTTCTGGTTCTGTCTTCGTCCCATGCTTCCAATGTTTGAACATGAAGTGTATCCCAATTGAGAGGCTACACATGAGTCAACACTTTGGATCACACAGTGAGGGATTAAACTGTATGGTCCTTTGTTCCTGACCCTTTGTAGACTGACATTGGTCTACACTGGGCACTGAGAATCTGCAAACATTCAACTAGAGCAGGATATAAAATACAACTTAATTCATCTTAGTTCAAGGGTGACTTCATGCAAATCTGGGTTATTGTGGATGCAATACCAAACAATCTCCCCCTATTTTTAGAAGTAAGAACCCTCTACACTAAGGTGAATTATCATAATAAAGAAAGAACTGGAAGACAGAAAATTGAGTATAAATGCAAGGATAGATTAATTAAAGGCACAATATGCAAAACTAGGAATTGTATATATAAGTAATGTTTTAGAATCAATCAACATCCATTTCCTAAAAATTCTCAAAAACAAAACATCATGAGTCAACCTTTGCTTTGTTTTTGCCTGTCTTGCATTTCCTGCTGCCTCCTCTGATAACTGAAAGGCTTAGGATTGTACCTTGGGGGTTTTGGAGGAGCTTTGGGATTATTCTTTCCATATTCTCTGGCATATATCCTTCTTTTGGTCATAGACTTTTCATATAATTCCCATTAAACAGAGCTGTAGTTAAGATTTCTTTTCTCATTAAAGTCTATGACTAGTTTAAGAGTATCAGGAATTAGAGCTTTGGATGTAGGGCTCCAAACTTCAGCAAATTCCTTTGCGTTTCTTCTTTCTGCCTCTGGCTGGGGAACAGATCTGCTAGCAGAGTTGGACCTTCCCCATACTTTATTTTCTTTGGGATGTGAACCTCCGGTTGATCTTGAGGAGTGATGTCATCCTATTCTTAGGAATAGGAAGCTGGAGTAGGTTCCTGATCTTCTGGTCTAGGAGAGAATGTAGGCATTTGAGGTTGAGGCACTTGGTTGTACTCACCTTGAGCAAGAGGATTTAAGTGATGAGGAATAATGTTTGGTTCAGCCTGAAAATCTGGGAAGATCTGGTTGTGCATCTAGACAGTTGTATCATATGTATGGAATTTTACTGATTGAATCTGTTCTAAAACATCCTTACTAATTTCAGTTAATTTCTCATTCCAGATAGTTTTGGCATCTGCAGCAAGCTTTTATAGCTGTTCTTTCACTATGGTCTCCCCCTTTTTGATTCCTACAGATAGCTTGTCTATGGTGTCTTCTTTGAAATTACCAACTTCATTGCATACTTTCATGACCTTCTCGTCAGCTCTTTTGTCCAACTGAATTTGATTGTTTGCCAGGGTGACAGATTAGTCCATTACATGACCAATGCTGGTAATGGTGTGATCTATGGCTTTGCCTCCAATTCTGAACAATCCTTTGAGAGAATCAGTGTTTGCTTGAATTTTTGCAAAGCCCCTGCTCATTTCTTTCTTAAGGGCAGTTACCTGATCTTTAGCAGTCTGAAGAAATTCATCAAAATATTTCCTCTGGTTAGCTAACATTTCTTCAATCTTTGATAGAATATCTGAATTTGCAATTACAGCAGCAGCAGTAGGAGCAGGGGTGCTAGAATCAATCTGAGGAGGAGGAGGAGCTTTCCATGGGGGGATTTCTTCTATTATTACAGAGCTTTGGGCTCTTACAGTAGGAGATACTATATCTCCCTCCTCATCAACAAAGCTGGGAAGGGAGAAATCAAGATTCCTGAGAGGGGCTTCTACCTCTTCAGGGGCTTGCATATCCTCTTCAGACAGAAGGATGGTCTTGGGTGGAGTTGATGCTTTTCTTGGAGAAGGAGAAGGAGTAGCCTGGGGTGAGGGTAGGGGAGATGGTTCTCTGGATGGTTCTTAAGGGAGATCTTTGGAAGGGGTGGAAGAGGTCCTTCTGAGGAGAGCTCTTTTATCATCTTGTCTATAGCTTTATTTGTGTCTTTGAGAATATCTTGGGCTGGAACATCTGATAGGTTTGGCACTAGAGAGACTGTGATAGGGCTCCTGTCTGGAGATCTTACTAGGCTGCTTAGAGGAGATCTGACTGGAGGAGAAGGAATTCTGATAACTGAGGCAGAGTGTGTAGGTTCCCCCTCAATTATTGCACAAGATGGTTCAGCAACATGATGTAGAGGAGGAGATGGGGTCCTGACCTCTGAGACAGAAGCTCCACCTTCTTTAGCTATCTGCCTTGGGTTTTTCAGCTTTAATTCTCATCTCTGAATGGAAGCTAAGGAAATTTTCTTAAGATGGTGAATTTGGGTACCTTTGGAGGTTTTGAAGGTAACAGGATCAATCTCTCGCAAAATTAATGAGATTATCCTAGCAAATTTGGGAGCTTGAATGCTGTCCCTGATCAATTCAAAAACCATCATGCCAAACTGAAATTTCTTCCTTGAGGCAATGGCTGTCATTACTCCAAATAGATCATTAGTAATGAAACTAATCGACCCTGTTTTGCACCACAAGATTTTGCCAATGATGTCTACTAGAAGCTTTCCTACATCATTAAATAAAATTCTCCTGAAGGAGTGAAATTCCTCTGAAACTCCACAGAAGGAGTAGGTCCTATCATAGTCTTCTAAAGTTAGGTCGTCTTCCTCATCTACAACGGGCATTCTCAAAAGCTTGGAAACTATCGTCTTGTTCAACTTTATCTTGATCCCCCTGACATGAGTTTTCATAACCTTACAATTCCTTTTCACCTTAGCATTCTTGAAGAACTCCTCGACATCAGGAAAGAGAATCTTGCAGGGTTCTTGCCAAAACGAACATGAGGCCGGCGGTTTCGAGAAGAATGAGAAGGTTCTGGAAATCATCTAAAATCTTTGCAATTCCTGCGACTACCAGTTCGCTGCCGACTCTAATCTTGGAAACCTGCGCCAGGGAAGTTGATAGTGGCGACGGACTGAGCGCGAGAGAGCGGCGGAGACGGAGGTTTCTTACGGTGGAAGACGAAGAGTTTTGAGAGAAAAGATTTTGAAATGTCGGTTGATTTAAGATTTCTAAAATATTATATATATATATATATAGAAACCCTAGTAATGTCAATTATGTGTCTAATTAACCTTGGATTAGGACAGAAATCAAGAGAATTGCGAATTAGAAGAGTTAGCAGAAATCGACAAAATGACGGGCCATTTCTCGAGTGGTAGGCTTAAGTTCTCGAGAAGTGGCAGATAGTTCTCGAGAGATAAACATAAGTTATCGATAACTGGCAGATAGTTATTGAGAGGCAGGCTTAAGTTCTCGAGAACTGGAAGATAGTTCTCGAGAGGCAGGCTTAAGTTCTCAAGAACTGGCAGATAGTTCTCGAGAGACAAGCTTAAGTTCTCGATAACTGGCAGATAGTTCTGGAGAGAAAAGCTTAAGTTCTTGAGAACTGGCAGATAGTTCTCGAGAGACAAGCTTAAGTTCTCGAGAACTGGCAGATTGTTCTCGAGAGACAAACTTAAGTTCTCGAGAACTGGCAGATTGTTCTCGAGAAGTAAGTATGGTTTTCGAGAACTGTCCTCCTATTTTAGAAATTCTGACCTTTTTTGGAGTTCCCTCGATTCTTGAGCCTTTGAACTGATCACTTTGGCCTAGTCTTCTATGTTCAACAGCCCAAGTTAAGTTTTAAAGAAATTGAACTTGGTCTTGTCCAGCGGCTTTGTGAAAATATCTACAACCTGCCGATCTGTTGGCACATACTACAGATCCACATCCCCTTGCTACACATGCTCCCGAATGAAGTGGTATCTCAGCTCGATGTGCTTTGTACGGCTGTGTGAGACTGGGTTGTTTGCGATTGCGATTGCGTTGGAGGAGTCACAGAATAATGGAATGTCCTTGACCTTCATATTATAATCCTCTAGCTGGTTCTTTAGCCAAAGCAACTGTGCACAACAACTACCGGTAGGAATGTATTCTGACTCGACCGTTGAGATTGCGACATAGTTTTGCTTTTTGCTGCTCCAAGAGATAAGCCTTCTTCCTAGGAATTAGCAAGTCACAGAAGTGCTTTTCCTGTCGTCTTTGCTTCCTGCAAAATCTGCATCTTAAAATCCAATCAATTCACTATCATTACTTCTTGGGTACCATAAGCCAAGATTTAGTGTACCTTTAAGTTATCTCAAAATTCACTTTGCAGCAATATAGTGAGATTCCTTAGAGTTCACCTGGAATCTAGCGCTTACACATATTGAAAACATTATATCTAGTCTACTTGCGGTAAGGTAGAGCAAGGACCCAATTATACTTCTATACTTGGTTTCATCAAAGGGTCTCCCTTTCTCATCCTTGTCTAGAGACATAGTTGAGGCCATTAGGGTCCTCATAGAGGTTGCATTCTCCATTCTGAATTTCTTAAGTAGCTCTTTGGTGAACTTGGTCTGTGAGATGAAAATTCCATCATCAGATTGTTTCACCTGAAGCCCTAAGAAATACTTCAGCTCTCTCATACTGCTCATTTAAAACTTCATTTGCATAAGTTTAGAAAGCTTCTTGTAGAGGTTGTTATCCGTAGAGCCAAAAATAATGTCATCGACATAGATTTGCACTAGCAAAATCTTGCCATTTATTTCCCTAAGAAATAATGTCTTGTCTATCTTTCCTTTTGTGAACTTGTTCTCAAGAAGAAAGGTAGACAACGTCTCATACTAAGCTCGAGGAGCTTGTTTAAGACCATATAATGCTTTTTGCAGTAAATAAACATGACTAGGAAAAGTTGAGTCAACAAAACCTGGAGGTTGCTCTACATACACTTCTTCCTTTATGTCACCATTCAGGAAGGCGGATTTTACATCCATCTGATAGACGGTAAAGCCCTTAAGTGATGCATAAGCAAGGAATAACCTGATCGCCTCCAGTCTTGCCACTATGGCATACGTTTGATCGAAGTCAATTCCTTCTTCTTGACGATAGCCCTTGGCAACTAGTCTGGCTTTGTTCTTTATGATAGTTCCATCTTTGCCCATTCTTTTACGGTAGACACTTTTTGTCCCGATGAAGTTCTTACCCTTGGGTTTAGGAACAAGTGTCCAAACTTTGCAATGTTTGAACTGATTTAACTCTTCTTCCATGGCTAAAATCCAGGATGCATCTGAGTTTGCTTCCTCGAACTTTTTAGGTTCAACCTGCGAGAGAAAACTTAAATAAAGATTCTCGTTAGTTGTACCTCGACGAGTTCTGACACCATCTTGGGGATCTCCTATGATTTTGTCCAAGGGATGATCCTTCAGGTGTCTGAGTTCTAGAGTCCTTGCATCTGGGATCTCTTCAGCCACTGGAGTTGCATCTTCAGCTGGGAAGAATTCTTCATCTTGATCATCTACCTCTCCAATCAGGGTATAGAGGTGATCTTGATGAACTTTTCATCTTTATCTTCAGTAGGTTCATCCAGGCTGAGTTCCTTTATCTTTGTACCTGCATCTTCAGTGAGCACACTAGAAGAGTTGCTTTGCAGCAGACTCATCTCATCAAATACAATGTGTATCGATTCTTCTACAACTAGAGTTTTTCTATTAAATACTCTATATGCCTTACTATGGCTACTATAACCTACAAAAATACCTTCAAAGCTTTTATCGCTAAACTTGGTAGTGTGATACTTGCCGTTGTTAAGTACGAAGCACTTACAGCCAAAGATTTTAAAATATGGAATGGTTGGTTTCCTGCCTTTTATAAGTTCGTAAGGAGTCTTATCATGGTTCTTCTTGATGAGTGCTCGATTTTTCACGTGACAAGTAGTGTTGACGGCTTCAGCACAGAAGTATTCTTGAAGTGAGGCATCACTCAACATAGTCTGGCAAGCCTCTATGAGTGTTCTATTCCTTCTCTCAGCTACTCCATTTTGCTGTGGAGTGTGAGGAGAGGAAAAATCATGAAAGATACCTTGACTTTCACAGTATTCTATCATGGCCCCAGACTTGAATTCCGTTCCACTGTCACTTTTGATTTTGACTACGGAGCAGTTGTATTCATTTTGGACTTGCCTAAAAAAATTAGTGAAAATATTGAATGTATCTGACTTGTGTTTCAGAAAGAACACCCACGCAAAGCGCGAGTAATCATCCATAATAACCAACGTATATTCCTTACCTCCCAAACTTCTAACTTGTAGTGGACTGAATAAGTGCAAATGAAGAAGCTGTAAGCTTCTATCAGAATCCTTGCCTATAATGCTTTTAAATGAACTCCTTATTTGCTTGCCTTTTATACAGGCATGACAAGGGTTGTCCTTAACGCACTTGACATTAGCAGCATAACGTACTAAGTTCTGAGAGAATAGTTTGTTAATAGTTTTGAAATTTATATATGCTAGTCTCTTGTGCCATTGGTATGCAAGAGATGCACTACTTTTTTCTAAAAGACATATTGGTGTAGAGGAGTCAATACAAATGAAATTTAAACAGAAAATATTTCTGCTTCGAGTGTCTGATAAAATAGTTTCCATGTTATCAACCGATTTTATCAAACACTTGTCAGCATGGAATTCAACCACGTATCCTTTGTCGCATAGTTGGCTTATGCTGATGAGATTGTGTTCCAATCCTTCAACATAGTCTACATCCGAAAAGAATACATTATCGTTAGTAATCATACCGTAGCCTTTGGCAATTCCTCAGTCTGAACCTCAAAAGATGACCTTTGATCCGTTCAATACCGGTGAAAAGTTCTAGAGTAGGCTCCTTGTCCCGGTCATATGCTGAGAACATCCACTGTCCAAATACCATATTGGCGTTTTAATGGCCTTTGGACGTGCCTGCAATAATAATCACTTAGCCTTAGGAACCCAAACATGTTTGGGTCCTTGGTCTCGAGTTAGAATGCTCCCCCTACGAGTATTATCCTCATGAGTGGTCTTTCTCATGTTGCTAACTTGAGGAGTTGCAGCATTTCTAGGATTGAACCAACAATCTATGACAAAGTGACCAACTCTACCACAGCACCAACAGTCGAATCTATTGTATCTTTGCCTTATTATCTCCTGCTTGACCTTCTTGAGAGGAGGTCCAGCAGGGGTAGCATTCTTGGAGGAAGAATCTTCATGATGATGGCAACTACATGAAGTATTCTCCTTCATAGACCTTTCCACAACAGGTTTTACCTTTGGTGCCTTCTTGATGTTATGACCATGAGCATAAGGTCCATAGCTCTGAAGTTGAATCTCTTCATAAGGTGCCTTGAAGACACTCTCGCCAAAGTTCCGAGGGCGAGTCCATCCTTGGTACCGATACTTTGGCTCTACATAAGTAGGCCTGGTCAAGTGACCATAGGACAAGTCCAGATCAAACTCATTCGGTGGAAAGATGACATTATTAAATACAGTTTGATCTAGAGGGGCTTTCACTTTTTCTTTGGCAAAGGCCTTCTTGGCGGCCTTATTCTTCCGTTGAGCCTTATTTCTCCTAGAAGATTTACTAGGAGCGGCTACATGGCCTAGTCCGGCTCCTTTGGCCTTAGCTGAGAATTCAGCAACGAGTGGAAGAACTGTCTTAGGCTTAGAGAAACTTTCAACAAGTTTCTTCTCAGCCTCGAGTTGTTTTTCCAACTCTTTGATGATTTCATCTTTAAGGTTGAGGTTCTTGAGAGATTGATTGTATTCTTCCATAGCAAAATTGAAGTTCTCTTGAAGAGAGTCAGTCTTAGCGACTTCTTCTCTCAAGCTGCTCTCAATAGCATTTAGAGACTTAATCTCTTTATCCTGAGTTTTCACGACTCAGCGACATTTGTCGTAAGTTATGATCAACTCCTTGTACTGGGCCATGAGTTCTGACTCATCATCAGAAGAACTGTCCTCATGATCATGCTCAGAACTTTCAGATTCAAAGAGAGGAGTGTGAGATTTTACCTCCCCAATGAACTAGGGGACTTGTTCATCATCAGTTAGAGCCATTAGCCCAAAGTAGGCTTATTCCTCTTCTACACTCGACTCAGATGAGTCAGAGTCACTTAGGGTTTTACTCTTCTTGGCTAACAAGCTCTTCTCTGTCCTCTTCTTGTGGTATGAGGACTTCTTTTCCTCTCTTCTGCCACCCTCTTTCTTCTTATGGGGTCAAACCGCAATGACGTGACCTGACTTATTACAGCAATAACAAACAATGTCAGTCGAATAATGTTTATTCGGTTTAGAACCATACCTCTGGTGGCTTCTTGAGCCTTTTTTATGGCGATCACCATCATTGCGTGATCTTCAATAGGTGGCATCCTTGCCTTTCCATTGCTTCTTCTTATTCAAGAATTTCTTGAACTGCCTTGAGAGTAGAGAGAACTCTCCATCAGATAGCTCTGAGCCAGAGGAGCTTGGCTCAGATGATTCTTCTTCATCAGCTTCAGGAGCTGGGGCAGGAGAGCTAGCCTTTGTCTTCCTTGAGCTATCTGCCTTCAGAGCAACAGAATTCTCCTTGGATGTAGACCTACTCATCTCTTCTTCAGCTTTTCTTGAGTTGATTTGAAGCTCGTAAGACATAAGCTTTTCGAACAGATTCTATGGGGCCGTCTCGGCTAACCTTCCGAACTCCCGAATGGCACATACCTTATTATCCCATTCCTTGGCCAGGGATCTTAAGAATTTGTCATTCAGTTCCCCATTTGTGAAGACTCGGCCACAAACTCTTAGGCCATTGACTATCTTAATGAAGTTCTCAAAGGTATGAGCTATGGATTCCTTGTGACCTTGCCTGAATGCTTCATACTTTTGATTTAGAAGTGATCTTCGATCATCCCTAACTTCTTCAGTGCCATCCATTAGCGTCACCAGGGATTGCCACATCTCCTTGGCAAACTGGCAATGAATCAGATTTTGCAGCATCGAGTCATCGACTGCACTTGCTAAAATATTCTTAGCTTTTTTGTCCAGGGAGACAAGTGCAATCTCGTCCTTATCCAAGTCCATCAACTTCTTTGGGACTTCTCTGGTTGGATCTGTTGTAGATGCAATCATAGGAACATACAGACCTTCTTTAAGAATCATGAAGATTCGAGGGTCCACTGCTTCCATGAAGAATTTAACTCTTTCCTTCCACATAGGAAAATTGTTCTTGGTGCATATAGGGAGCTTAGCAAAATCCTTGGTCTTACTCATGCTTGATACTTCTCTAAAGACAACTTGGGAAGGATCAGATCAAGGTGTTAATCTTTTAACGATCAACCTCCCTCTGATTCCAATTGAAAGATATAAGTTGTCTACCTAAATCACCTAGAGGGGGTGAATAGGTGAGATGTGCGTCTAATGCGGAATAAAAATTTTAGCAACTAGCACAAATAAGTAAGCAAGAAATCACACAGATGACAAGAGATTTATAGTGGTTCCCCGATCTTGGGTACATCCACTTTCCTCACCGATCTAGCAAATCACTAGACTCTGCTACTCCACTATCTTGTATTGCAAACCAATCCTACACCTCGGAACCACGTTCCTAAAAAACTCAATCCCAAACGGATCTACACTCGGAAGATAGAACTTCCTACCACTCAGAGATAAATCTCCTACAAAGAAAATTGTTTGAGAAACAAATACAAACAAAATAACACAGATCTGGATCTTTGGCTTTGTCTTCTTCATTGAGAGCTTTCGGCTTGGACAGAAAATGTTGAAGAATACTTGACAGAAATCCAAAGATTTGAGATATGGAATCACCACGATCAAATAGAAATCTCAGAGATCGATGAAGCACAAAATGATCAGATGATTCTTCTTGAGTCTGGATCGCTTGAGGATGAGAGATCAGCAGTAGCAGCTGTGAGAACGACGATCAAGAGTTCTTTCCGAAACCAGTAATGGCGGCCGAGAGAAATTAGGTTTTCGGAAATTTCTTTTTAATTTCTTAGTAATCTCTGTATTCTTTTTAAGAAAAATGTTAATAGGTCAAATTGGAAAGGACCTATTTATAGGCAAGCTGCAACGGTCATAATAGTCTTTAATGACGACACATGGACCAATCAAAAAAGAATAATTCAAAATACCCGTTGAATCTGGACTTTAAAGAAATTTCCTTGAAAGTCGACTTAGTTCTCGAGAAGTGGCTATAGTTTTTGAGAACTAGGATCTGAGTTCTCGAGAACTGTCAAGACTTCTCGGGAACTAACTTCTTTAGAAGAGGTTTGTACTTCTCGAGAACATAAGGTTTATTTCTCGTGAACTAATTGACTTCTCGAGAATAAACACTTAGAAACTTTTCTGAACTTCTCGAGAACAAGCATTTAGAGACTTTTCTGAACTTCTCGAGAACATAAGGTTTAGTTCTCGAGAACTAATTGACTTCTCGAGAACTGAAGTAAGACTTCTCGAGAACTAAAGAGGGCTTCTCGAGAACTAAAGGAAAACTTCTCGAGAACTGAACATAGAAAAATTTCTGAGGCAAATCCTGACTATTCAAGAGATAGAGCTGGCAGTTCTCGAGAACAAGTAAGACTTCTCGAGAACTATACCTTAGGCTTTTTGAGAACTGACCAAGACTTCTCAAGAACAAAGAGGGCTTCTCGAGAACTATAACTTCGAGAACAATTTCTTGAATGTCCAGACTTCTCGAGAACTGAACTACACTTCTCGTGAACTTTGTAGTTAAGCTTCTCGAGAACTATGAGAGCTTCTCGAGAACTTAACTGCACTTCTCGAGAACTCTGAAGTTGCTTCTCGAGAATTGGACTTAGATAAATTTCCAAGATTTTTTAGAGAGTGTTTTCTTCTGGTCCTGTCTTCATCCCATGTGAAAGTGAGGATAAGATCTAGCTTACTCTAGAGGGGGGGGGGGGTTAATAGAGTATATAAAATAATTTATAATTTAAAACTGTAAAGCAGTGGAAGACTTGATTTACTTATATGTGTAATGTTATAGCAGAAAAGTAAACACTAAAGCAGTAAGAAAATAGAAACACATAGCACACAGCAAAGCAAAAAGCCTAGTAAACCAGATGACACAAGGAGCTATAGTGGTTCCCAAACAACCTGGGTACATCCACTCTTCTACCACCCTAGGTAGGAATCCACTGCAAGAATTGTTGATCAGGTGTCCTGGGCACCAATGAGATTTTGATAAGGTGCTCCAAAACCAAACCTAGATTTTTTGATAAGGTGTCTTGCCACCACTGAGTTTTGACAAGGTCTCAGTAACCAGCCACAAAACTTTTGAAGGGAGTTTTGATAAACCCTTTTACAGGAGAGAAAGGAAAATGAAAATGAGTTGAGTTGTTCTTCTCTGTCAACAATCTTAGAGAAGACAAGTGGAAGATGTTGTCAAAACTCCCCCTGAGATCTGTAAGGGTTCAGGAAGATGGGCTTTGCTTCGGGTGATAGGCCTTCAGTTGCTTCAGATCTCAAACAATAGATGATTTCAGCAGATACTGAAATGTATGATGTCTGGAGTCCTTGATGAAGCATCTTTTGAATACTTGATGCTTGAAGGAGTAGAATAGCAGCTGATCTCCTTCACATTAATGTTCCTTATGTTCTTGAAGAATTCTGACTCAGTAATTCTGTAAACTTTTGTCTACTGAGTCTATTCCAGAAGATGAATTCTTGATGAATACTTTTCTTGTTCTCTCTTCTGTATTCTTTTTCTAATCCTGTCAGTTCTCTATCTTGTATTTCAAAATGACTCTGTAGTGAGTATTTCAGATTCTGACTACTTGATAGCCGTTAATCTGTCATAAATGACTACCTTAACTTATATCTGCCTCTGGAGGAAAGTCCTTAAGAAACATTCCAATTAGTCTTCTTTGAAACTTGCTCCAGATTGATTGAAACGGCTACAAAATCCTTTGCCATAAATGCTGAAAATAAGTCTGAATGAATTCCATAACTGTCCCGAATTTGAATCCTGAAATCGTCGATCTCTTCAGAGAATCGTCGATCTAAGCTCAACGATCGTCGACCAGAGCTCAGAGATTGAACTTAGACTGAAAACAGAAATCGTCGATCTGAGCTCTACGATCGTCGACCTGAGCTCAGAGATTGGAAAAACAACTAGATACAGAGCGTCAATCTGAGCTCAAAGATCGTCGAACAGAGTTCGACGCCTCATTGAACTGAGCTTAGAGATAGTCGAACTGAGTTTGACGTTTCGTCGACCTGAGCTCGACGAGAATTGTCCTAGTCTTCAGCACTTGAATTTTGATCTTTAGAAGGTCTTTAGGGCAACTTTCAAACCTAAGTACTAACCCTAAGACTCATTGTAATTGACGTATCAGACTATACAGCAAGGTCAAAATAAATTCCTAAGCACATAGTGATCCTTACCCAAATTAGTAATAGGGTGTTCCAACAATCTCCCCCTATTTGGGTTAGGATTACTATTTACAAGACAAATAGGAAATAATAAGCATACATCAAAAATAAAAATAAAACAGAAACAACAATATAGATAACATTTGTTGATCATTGCCGAAACACAGCAGGAATCAAAGAATAAGTAAGAAGTAGATATGAGTATCAGCTTACACAAATTACTCATTGCCCTTTTTGAAAAGAATTTCTCTGTTGGGATTGAGGGCTTCCTTCTTGGAACTTCTATCATCATCTGCACCTAAGGAGGTTTGAGATTTTGGCCTTGGGACAATAGCCTCAGGATGCAGCTTCATGTAGCTCTCTGGATCATAGAATTTTCTTGAAGCATATCTTTCTAATTCTTTCTTCATCTGCTCTGATAGGGTTGTGATATTGGAGGTATCTCTGCCTTGCTCTCTTCCTTTCTTGATCTGATCCAATGCAGCCAATTCTTTCATTCTAATAGTCCAGGAGAGAGGATTGTTTTAAGGGTCTTTAAAAGGAATTGAAGGTTCATACCTGTTTATTGTCACTGTATCATCTGAAGGAATTCTTGTAGCAACAGTATCTTTTAGCTTATAAGGGAAAGGACCAGAGGTTGAGTCAATAGGACCTTGTCCTTCCCTTTGGTATGGATATTGCCTGGAGTAACCTCTGTAGTATCTTTGACTTCCTCTATGCTGTCCTCTTCTTGACTGATAACCTCTTTTATAATGTCCTCTTGGTTGATATCTCTGTGAAGATTGGGAAGAGCTATGTTTTCCAACAGATCCAGATTGAGAAGCAGATCCTCCACCAGTACCTGAATCTGGAGGAGGAGGAGGAGGATAGAAGTGTGAAGATCCTTTATCATATTGTGAAGCTTTCTCTTTATCTTCATTGCTTTGAGCTGGTTCTTAGAATGCTGCATCCATGGTTCAGAAATAGGGAAGTCATGATGAATATAGTAGGGGATATCATTGTCATCTTTAACTTTCTCAGAAGGTACCCTCATCATTGCCTTGCTTCTAGCTTTCCTCTTCCTTACAATAGTTGCAGAGAAGTCATCAGAATCAGTTTGGAATTGGTCACTATCTGAGCTCTAAGGATTGTCATATAACTCATCAATCCTTTTGATGTAATCTTGTTATTGCTTTGACTTTTCAGGAGAGATAATAGCAGCAGCAGCAGTGATAGAAGCAGCAGAAATTGAGGTAGTAGGAGCAGCAGATACAGAAATTTCAGCAGCAGGTTCTTCAATATGAACAGCAGACTCATCAGCAGCACTATCAGAACAAACAATATCAATAGCAGCAGCAGCTTCCATAACATCAGCAGAAAGAACTTGTTCCATAGCCTTGATATATGCAGTATTTTGGCTGGGCTCACATCTAGCAACAGGCACAATGGCCTTAGTCAGATCTTCTACTCCCTGAGCTGGTAAACAGCTGAAGTGAAGAATGTCAAAGTCTGATGACAGTGACCTGAGGTCCACTGTTAATACAGGAGTTGAAGTTAGAACTGAAGTTGTCTCTGGTAAGAATTTCTCTGAAGCAGCAGGTACTATCTCTTCTTAGAATGGCATCTCCCCCTGCCTTGATTCAGTTTGAACTAGATCAAGGCACCCTATAGAAGGGATTGCCTATGGAGGAGAAATAGAAGATAGCCTGGCAGACAGCTCCTGGATGGATTTCAGGGCTGGAGCCATGGAGGTCTCCAGCAGGGCTACTAGCCTGGGAGCCAGCATTCCATAAAGCTTGTCTGCTAGGGTAGGAATATCTACTTCCTTAAGTGAGACTTGAGTAGAGGTAGAGGTTAGAGAGACAAAGATAGTGGGTGAGGGAGCTGCAGAAGTAGTGATAGAAGAGGTGGATGGTAGGATGGATGGTTGAGAGATTGGAATTGTGGAGATGGAAGATAGTGGTGTGGAGATGGATGGGGTGAAAGATGGTTGGACAAGTATGTCATGGAGTAGTTGTTGGTTTGAGGAGGATGATGGAGGCTCAAGAGGTGAGGAGGGGGAATCATCCATGTAGGAATCATCCATGAGGTTGAATGATGGAAGGGAAGAGGCAATGTCAAAGGATGAATAATAGTGAAGGGGATAGAATTTCTCTACTGTGGTGACTGGAGGAGGTGAAGGAGTTGAAAGAGGAGAGGAAATGATGATGGGGGAAGAGATTTAGGTAGTGATGGTTGTTGTGGAAGTGGAGGTAGAAACAATAGGCGGAGAAGGAGGAGATGAGGAAGCAGGCAACTCTTCTAATGGGGCAGTTGCCTGTAGGGGAGTGACTGTATCAGTCCTTGTGCCTGAAGTAGTGACAGCAGCAGGACCTCTGCTTGTCTTGGTAATCTGCCTGTCCCATTTGCCAAAATGGGCACAGGTCAGCCTCTTGGAGGGATTTATGTGCATCCCACCGGACACCAACAATTCAGGGCACCTGGAGTGAAGGAATAGCCCTATGATCCTCCCAAAATTTATAAGACTTTTGTTCACCTTCTTTTTGATCATGTAAAAGAAAAGCTCTCCCCAGTTTAAATGTTTCTTATCCACAATTGATCCCATCAAACAGAATTGATACCTAGAGATGGTATCATGTGCAGAGTGCTTTGCCATTAGCACTTTTCCCACAACATCAGCAAGAAATCTATACTCAATTGATAAATTCTTTTTCAGCAATTTGTTAGGGTTAGCGGCAGAATGTCCCATTCTATCTAACATAGTTGCAAACTCCTCTCCAGATAGCTCAATAGAATTATTTCTAGTACTTAATTGAAAGACATCAGTCAGGAGAGTAGGTGTTAGGGATACCTGAGTCCCGGTTATAGTACCAACAATTGAATTCTGATCCAGATTGTGCGTCGTATATACCCATTCCTTGATCTCATCGGCAGTAATTTTCATCCTTGTGGTCATTATCGGCACTAACTGCTGTTCTTTGAATAAGTCCAAAATATCTTTGAAAACCTGATCACTGCCCTCGAATGAGTCCATGTCTATGTAAAAGCCTGTGTCGAATTTCATCTTGGCAAGGGCAGCAACAGACACTGCCATTGAATACCTGCAAAAATGAACAAACACGACCAAGTGCAGAAGAGTTTGGAGGGAAAGAAAAAGTTTTCAGAGAGTATGAAAGCGCAAAAGGAGAACGACGGCCGAAGTATGATTTTTATATTAAGGTTTGACACCGGAAAGGAAAGATCATTGAACTCCGTTCGACGATCTGGGCTTCTAAAGGAATCTGAAGAGTCTTCAACATTATCGATCTCCGTTCGACGATATTGGAGAGTGTCGAGCTCTGCTCGACGATCGCTGACAAGAAGGAAGATAGCCTAGCACTATCTGAAAGCGCCGAACTCCGGTCGACGCTTTCGGAAAGCGTCGATCTCCGTTCGATGATCTTGAGGAAAAACGTCGAGTGCAGTTCAGAGACTAAAAATAGCCTACAGACACTTGAAAAAAAAACAAGTTTTTAGCCTAGTCTTGGTCTGTTTTTAGAGTTTTAAAATCTTGGGTTTTATTTTAAACTTCCTCCATCTAACATTCCTAACTGATTTAGGAAGAAGGTATGTTTCTTTTCATCCAATGGTTTGGTGAAAATATCTCCCCTTTGCAAATCAGTTGGGATATATTGAATTTCAAGTTTATTTTTCTCAACATTATCTCTTAAGAAGTGATGCCTAATCTCTATATGTTTTGTCCTACTATAGAGGACTGGATTTTGTGCTATAGAAATAGCACTGGTATTATCACAAAAAAATTTTGACCCTTCTAAGTTGTAACCAAAGTCTAGGAGCTGGTTTTGAATCCACAAAATCTGTGAGCAACAACTGCCTGCTGCCATGTATTCAGCTTCAGCGGTTGAAGTGGACACAGAAGTCTGTTTCTTACAGAACCAGGAGACAAGTCTGTCACCAAGAAACTGGCAAGTTCCACTGGTGCTTTTCCTGTCTACACTACATCCAGCATAATCAGCATCTGAAAATCCAGTTAGTTCAAATCCTGAGTCTTTTGGATACCAGAGACCTAGATTTGGACAACTTTTTACATACCTAAGAATCCTCTTAACTAATGTAAGGTGTGACTCTCTAGGACTTACTTGGAACCTAGCACATATATATGTAGCAAACATTATATCAGGTCTACTAGCTATAAGGTACAAAAGAGAGCTAATCATTGCTCTATATGTTGTCTGATCAACATGTTTTTCATGTTCATCAGTATCTAATACAGTATTAGTAGGCATAGGTGTTTTCATACAAGATGCTTCAGACATACCAAATTTCTTAACCAGTTCTTTTGAATACTTAGTTTGAGAAATAAATATGCCTTCAGCATGTTGTTTGACTTGCAATCCTAGAAAGAAGGAAAGCTCACCCATGCAACTCATAACAAATTTTGAATGCATTAGTTTAGAGAACTTTTTGCACAAATTTGAATCAGTAGATCTAAATATAATATCATCTACATTTATTTGCACTAGTAGGGTATGAGACTTATGAGTTCTAATGAAAAGAATTTGGTCTTCTATACCCCTTATAAAATCATTTTTTAGAAGAAAGCATGCTAAGGTCTCATACCATGCTCTAGGAGCTTGCTTGAGACCATATAAAGCTTTATGCAATTTGAAAACATGGTCAGGATAAGTTGAAGAGATAAAACCTGGGGGTTGTCTAACATAGACTTCTTCTTTGATGTCTCCATTGAGAAATGCACTCTTCACATCCATTTGGTAGACCTTGAATCCTTTGTGAGCTGCATAAGCTAGGAATATTCTTATGGCCTCTAACCTTGCAACTAGTGCAAAGGTCTGGTCATAGTCTATTCCTTCCTCTTGAGAGTATCCTTGAGCAACTAGCCTTGCCTTGTTTCTTATAATAACTCCTTGATCATCCAATTTATTCCTGAACACCCACTTAGTTCCAACAATGGAGTGATCCTTAGGCCTTGGCACTAGTTCCCAAACTTTATTCCTCTCAAATTGATGTAGTTCCTCTTGCATAACAATGATCAAATATGGATCTTGTTATGCATCTTGAATGGATTGAGGCTCTACTTGAGATAGAAAGTAGGTGTGCATCAGGTTCTGGTTGACCTGATTTTTGGTTTGCACACCAGCTGAGATGTTTCCAATCACTTGGGAGATTGGATGATCTCTTTTTGTTACTAAATCAACAGGGGGTGTTGATTGTTCACCAACCTGTGTTGTTGTTTCTTCTTGTGGAACAACAACTGTCTCTTCAAGATGGTTCTCTCTAAGATGTTGAGTACCAAGATGTTGAGTATCCTCTTCATCTTCACTGATTTCCCCTCTCTGTTGGGTAGGTGAATATGTTGAATCCTTCTCTACAATATACAACCTGTCCAAATTTTCTGAAAGAGAGTTTACCTGCAAGAGTTCTATAGTAGAAGTATTCTTCTCCTTGTAAAACATGTTAGTCTCATCAAAAGATATATGAACAGATTCTTCATTTTTAAGAGAAGTTTTATTATAAACACAATAAGCTTTACTGATCATGGAATATCCCAGAAACACTCCTTCATCAGCTTTAGCTTGAAATTTTGCTATATACTTCTTGTCATTATTGTGAATATAACAAATGCAACCAAAAATTTAAAAATTGTCTACTTTAGGTTTCTTCCCTTTGAGCAATTCATAGGGAGTCTTGCCCTTCAGTTTATGTATCAAACTTCTGTTCAACACATAGTTGGAGGTGTTCATTGCCTCTGCCCAAAAAGATAGAGGGAGGTGAGCATCTGTCAACAATGTGGTTGCAAGTTCAATAAGGGTTCTATTTTTCCTTTCAGCTACCCCATTTTGTTGAGGAGTTCTAGGAGCTAAGAAAGTGTGTCTGATCCCTTCACTTTGACAGAACTCTTGCATAAGAAGAGAATAAAACTCTGTCCCATGATCACTTCTGATCAAGGCAATGTGAGTATTGAACTCAATCTGTATGCATTTGAGAAAATCTGTCAAACATTTAAAGTTATCAGACATCTTCCTCAGAAAGAATACCCAAGTTAATCTAGAGAAGTCATCTACAATCACTAAAGTGTAAGATTTCCCTCCTAAGATTTGTACTGTAACGGGTCCAAAAATATCCATGTATTACAGATACAAGATCCTAGATGAATCACTCTTATTAAGTGACTTACAACTATTTTTAATTTACTTGCCTAATTGACAAGCCCTGTAGAGTCCTTCCTTCTTATAGGGGCCAGAAGGTAGTCCTCTAACAAGGTTATCCTTGGATAGCCTAGCAATGGTTCTAAGGTTTATATGTCCTAGTCTCTTATGCCGAAGATCATTTGGATTGCAAACTGAATTAAATAAACAGATATCTATATTGGTTGAAAGGAAATCTACAAGATAAATGTTACCTTTCCTTTTACCTATTAACACTGTTGTGTTAACCTCTGACTTGATCTTGCATAAGGATTTGTTGAATATCACTTGAAGCCTTCATCAAAGAGTTGACTGATGCTTATTAAATTGTGCTTCAGTCCTTCCACATAAGCCATCTTCTTGAATGTGACTGAGCCAATCTGAACAGCACAATATCCTTTTGTTTGACCAAAGTTTGAATCACAAAATATCACTTTGGGTCCAAGTTTGGTATTGAAGGATGTTAGATTCTCCTTGTTCCCTGTCATGTGCTTTGAGCACCCACTATCAAGATACCATTGTTGGTTCATTGCTGGATAGGTCTTCACCTAGTCTTCTTCATCTTCAGGTTCAGATTCAGATTCTGATTCATGTTCTGCATCAGAATTATGTTGGGAGGCATTGATAGCCATCATACAGAACTCCTTCTCTTCAGCATCATCTTCATAATCACTTGAGCTTGATGAAGCCTCTGACTCTTCTTCAGTTTCACTCTAGCTTTCTGCTACAAATCCTTTCCTTGTATGTTTACTTTTGCTGGAGGAGGATTTGTTGTAATTGTTTCCCCTGGAGTCCTTATCTCTTCTCCTATCTTTTCTGTCCTTTTTGTCCTTATTTTGGTTTTCTGGACAATCATGCACAATGTGACCTGGTTTCCTACATCCAAAACAGATTATTTCTTTGTTATTTGACTTGTCATACCTTGGCTTCACATGCCCTCTGGATGACCTCTTTCTGAAATCTTTCCTGGCCATCTTATAGAATCTTTTGGCCAGTAAGCTCATCAATTCTTCATTTCTTGTGACCTTGTCTTCAGGCAGATCTTTTGTAGCTTTGAATGTTATTGTCTTCTCCTTCCTGATGGATGGAGAAGCAGTCTTTTACTCTTCTTCCCTATTCTTGATGAGCAGCTCATAAGATGAGAGGACTTACCACAACCAACTCGACCAAAAGCCCGTACTGATGGAGGATGGCAAAACTAATCTTTATATCAAAGGTCCTCGGGCGGATCCACCGGGCAGCCAGTTAAGCCATTACCGCATAGCACCGCAGCGCGGGGGCGATTCCGGACCGCATCCCCAACAATCCCCCCCCCCCGGAAACGACCCCGGGGTTTCAAACCCGCGACCCCCTCTGATACCAATTGAGAGGACTTAGCGCAACCAACTCGACCAAAAGCCCAGACTGTTGGAGAGGGTGCTACTTAATTTTTTATATAAGTAGCAGAGCGCCACGGGTCAAGTGAAGGAACGCCGGACCCAACAATCCCCCCCGGTGTCCAGCACAACCCGTCGGCTCAGAGGTGGGGTTACCATATGGCCCACATGGCTCAGAGGTGGGGTTACCACATGTCAACGGTTGCCTGACCCACCGGACCCACACATGTAGAAGGGAAAAATCGGGATTTAATAGCGCCCCCCCGGTCTTGAACCCGTGACCTCCTCTGATACCAACTGAAGGATCAAGTGCATACCCAACTGCACCAAAAGCCCGGACTATTGGAGAGGGCGCTACTTAATTTCTTAAATAAGTAGAAAAGCGCCACGGGTTAAGTGAAGGAACGCTGGGCCCAACAATCCCCCCCGACGTCCAACACAACCCGTCGGCTCAGAGGTGGGGTTACCACATGGCCCACATGGCTCAGAGGTGGGGTTACCACATGTCCACGGTTTGCCTGACCTGCCGGACCCACACAAGTAGAAGGGAAAAATCAGGATTTAATAGCGCCCCCCCCGATCTTGAACCCGTAACCTCCCTCTGATACCAATTGAAGGATCAAGCGCATACCCAACTGCACCAAAAGGCCGGACTGATGGAGGACGGTGCAACTAATCTTTATATCAATGGTCCTCAGGCGGATCCACAGGGCAGCCAGTTAAGACATTATCGCATAGCACCGCAACGCGGGGGCGATTCCGGACCGCAACCCCAACAATCCCCCCCGGAAACGACCCTGGGGTTTCGAACCCGCGACCCCCTCTGATACCAATTGAGGGGACTTAGCGCAACCAACTCGACCAAAAGCCCGGACTATTGGAGAGGGTGCTACTTAATTTTTTATATAAGTAGCAGAGCGCCACTGGTCAAGTAAAGGAACGCCGGACCCAACATAAGATTTGAGCTTGCCCAAAAGAGCCTCTGTGGTGATCTCACTTAGGCTTCTGGCATCCTTGATTGGCCAAATTCTTGAATCCGAAGTGCTGGTGAAGCACATTAGGATTTTTTTCATTTAGTTCAGTGAGTGAGATCTCCTTGTCCAATGTTCTTAATTCACTGACAATTAGACTGAGCCTATTGTACATATCAGCAACTAGCTCAGTTTCTCCTTTCTTGAAGTTCTCATACTGGGATATGAGATTGGATCTTCTATCGTTCCTTTCATCAGCAGATCCAGATACAATCTCAGAAAGCTTATCCCATATATCTTTTGCTGAACTGCATTCAGCCACCTTTTGGAATATCTCATCAGACATAGTCTGAGCAAGGATATTCATAGCCTTTGCATCTGCAACTTTCCATTTCTTTTTTTCTGCATCTGTTCCTGAGGGAGGTGGAACAGAACTTGTACTTATAATTACTAGGGGTCTTGGACACAATGTCAAAACAGAATTAAATATGTCCTCATCAATAGAAATCATGTAAAGCTGAATCCTTGCCTTCCAAAGTGCAAACTTAGAAAGGTTCCACAATAGAGGTCTGGTGTGAGCATAATCTTTGTTCTGTGCCATGGTTTTGTAAGAAAATAAATATAATACAAATAATAATAACCCTCTATATGATTGATCTTATTAGATATCTTTTGGTTCAGGTGTTAACCTGTTCAACCAATCTATTGAAGATTCAGTTGTTGAGTAACAAATCTCCCTCTGATACCAATTGAAAGTGAGGATAAGATCTAGTTTACTCTAGAGGGGGGGGGGGGTGAATAGAGTATATTAAAATAATTTACAATTTAAAACTATAAAGCAGTGGAAGACTTGATTTACTTATATGTGTAATGTGCTAGCAGAAAAATAAATACTAAAGCAGTAAGAAAACAGAAAAACACAGCACACAGCAAAGCAAAAAAGAACAGCAAACTAGATGACACAAGGAGCTATAGGGGTTCCCCAACAACCTGGGTACATCCACTCTTCTACCACCCTTGGTAGGAATCCACTGCAGGAATCGTTGATCAGGTGTCCTGGGCACCAATGAGCTTTTGATAACGTGCACAAAAACCAAACCTAGATTTTTTGATAAGGTGTCTTGCCACCACTGAGTTTTGACAAAGTCTCAGAAACCAGCCACAAAACTTTTGAAGGGAGTTTTGAGAAACCCTTTTATAGGAGAGAAAGGAAAAAAGAAAATGAGTTGAGTTGTTCTTCTCTGTCAACAATCTTAGAGAAGACAAGTGGAAGATGTTTTCAAATCTCCCCCTGAGATCTGTAAGGGTTTAGGAAGATGAGCTTTGCTTCGGGTGATAGGCCTTCAGTTGCTTCAGATCTCAAGCAATAGATGATTTCAGCAAATGCTGAAATGCTGAAATGTGTGATGTCTGGAGTCCTTGATGAAGCAGCTTTTGAGCACTTGATGCTTGAAGGAGTAGAATAGCAGATGATCTCCTTCACAGTAATGTTCCTTATGTTCTTGAAGAATTCTGACTCAGTAATTCTGTAAACTTTTGTCTACTGAGTCTATTCCAGAAGATGAATTCTTGATGAATACTTTTCTTGTTCTCTCTTCTATATTCTTTTTCTAATCTTGTCAGTTCTATATCTTGTATTTCAAAATGATTCTGTAGTGAGTATATCAGATTCTGACTACTTGATAGCCGTTAATCTGTCATAAATGACTTCCTTAACTGATATCTGCCTCTGGAGGAAAGTCCTTTAGAAACATTCCAATTAGTCTTCCTTGAAACTTGCTCCAGATTGATTGAAATAGCTACAAAATCCTTTGCCATAAATGCTAAAAATAAGTCTGAATGAATTCCATAACTGTCCTAAATTTGAATCCTTAAATCGTCGATCTCTTCAGAAAATCGTCGATCTGAGCTCAACGATCGTCGACCTGAGATTAGAGATTTAACTTAGACTGAAAACAGAAATCGTCGATCTGAGCTCTACGATCGTCGACCTGAGTTCAGAGATTGGAAAAATAACTAGTGAAGAGCATCGATCTGAGCTCGAAGATTGACGAACGGAGTTCGACGCCCCATTGAACTAAGCTCAGAGATAGTCGAACTGAGTTCGACGTTTCGTCGACCTGAGATCGACGAGAATTGTCCTAGTATTCAGCACTTGAATTCTGATCTTTAGAAGGTCTTGAGGGCAGCTTTCAAACCTAAGTACTTACCCTAAGACTCATTCTAATTGACCTATCAGACTATACATCAAGGTCAAAATAAATTCCTAAGCACATAGTGATCCTTACCTAAATTAGTAATAGGGTGTTCTAACACCATGCTTCCAATGTTTGAACATGAAGTGTATCCCAATTGAGAGGCTACACATGAGTCAACACTTTGGATCACACAGTGAGGGATTACACTGTATGGTCCTGTGTTCTTGACCCACTGTAGACTGACATTGGTCTACACTTGGCACTGAGAATCTTCAAACATTCAACTAGGGCAGGATATCAAATACAACTTAATTCTTCTTTGTTCAAGGGTGACTTCATGCAAATTTGGGTTATTGTGGATGCAATACCCAACAACCATCGAACGCAGATGTCAGATGATTTGGCTACCCTTAAACAAGGGAATAAGTCAGTCTCTGCGTATATGAGTCTTCTTAAGGATATGATGGTTAGGTGTGGTGTGAAGGAGATGTGAGAGATCACGCTCTCTAGGTTTTGTGAGGGGTTAAACCCCGACATCCAGGGTAAGTTACTGCGTTAAGGTCACACCGACCTAAACACAACTTTTAATACTGCATTGGATATTGAGAAGCACAATGTTCATAAGAATAATACTTTCTCGTTTCAGAAGGGAAAGTCTGTCTTAGGACGACCACCCACTTTTACGGAAACCATTCCTAATAGGTCATATGTCTTGGACTCCAAAAATGTTACTGCTACGGTGTTGCCTCCATTAGCCTCGATGATTGAGCCTCCTAAGATTGTGATTGAAACCAATGAGGATTCTATTGTAGATGTAGTATCTCTTGATTCTGAGGATGACCCCGTAGGTGAGAGTATTCTGACATGTATGTTAGTTCCCGACAATTCTGATGAGTCTGAAAATGAGGGAATACATGGTGATTTGGAAGATGATTTTTGGGATAATGATATTCTGATCTGTGAGAGTATTCTGTTGCCTATTACGCGCCCTACTAGCGTTGTGTCTATCCACCCTAGTATTGAGTGCCCTCTCCAAGATACGATCCCCATCGTGTTAGAGCCTACGATTACACCCATTGAGATTGTATCCAAGCTATCTGAGGAGTTTGAAAGTGAGGATGTCCCTCTTTTTATTATGGATGAGCTACCATCTAAGGGAAGGGTATTTTTGGATGATTCTCTGGTTGTACACCCGGATGAGAGTTCTTTGATGTTGTCACCGTTGGGTGAAATCAATAATGATTCAGATTTTATCCCAGGTTTGATTTTACCAACCCTTCCCCCTGTATATTTTCCCGCATTAGTTGACTTTTTAGGACGTGGAACCTGTAGACCTAGTCTGAGTTTTTGTGTCACGCCCACTTTATTAGTTCCTAATTTGGCGTTGTCTCAGCGTATAACTATCATTGTGTTGAGCACACTAGTATTTAGACTTTTCACCGCACCTCATAGTTATGACTATGCGTCACTTTTGACAGCTCATTTTTCTGCGTGTCTGTCCACGGTTCTGTCCTCTACTACAATTTATTCTGATACTTTTGTAATTGTGCCTCTGGATGTGGTGTACATTATACATACTTATACACCACACCCGATCGCACGCATTTACCCACCTCCTTTTGATGACCCTCATTTCCACACATTAGTGACTTTAGAAAGGCCCCTTGAGTTGTATCGCTCGCACATCCTACCATATCTGAGAGCATCCAAGTCTATTTTTCATGATGAGCGGTTCTCCTTTGCAAATCTTCATGCCAAGCGTGAGTGTTTAACATATAAAATTAAAACTGTGAATTCGTAGCCCATTTAAATCATCTCTGATTATAAGGCTCCCGTGCCACCTGACTTAACCCCCCTATCCTCCGCATTTGGGTCTAGTCATATAGCACATAGATTCTCTCCTCATGTATCTTGGACATTAGTGTTTCATTTTAAGTTATGTCGTACGCACTTCCACTCTTTTCTGATACCATCCGACGCTATATTTTGTGATTTGGGTTTACTCTGGTTAGTCCCTGAGTGGTTGCCTTTTGGCTTTGTTAATAAATTAATATGTAGGAATGTCGACCCATCCATGATTATGAAGAAAGTCGAATTTCATGCTTGTTTCAGATTTTTATATAACATAGGGTATTTCACTTTATTTAAAGTTTCCATATTTTTACTGTATGTCTTTATTACACCTGAGTGGCTTTCTCTGTTGTTTCTTCCTCCCACTAAATGTTCTCTTTGGTTGGGGAGTGTTTGTATTGCCGTATTTAATTTCCACGTGGACTCCTTGGTTCTTGAACCGAATGGTAAGATTCATGTTTTATTTCTTTTACTTGATACCCTTTCGAGTTTCCTCGAATTTTTTGTTGTTTCTTCGCCAGATAGGTTCTATGTGGTGATGGTTGTTCATGCTACTATAACATGGATAGCAGGGCCAGATTTGCCCCATGTTGCTGCTGCTTTTGACTGTTCTTCCCTCATGGGCCACTCATCGGTGATGAGTAATTTTGAGTGGGGGAGGATTGATGGAGACAATGCTGATGTAGCCGTTGATCCCCAACATAGAGAGTTTGTTGATCGATCCCCGTCATAGAGAGTTCGTGGATTGGAATGACCGTTGCCGCAAGCTCGAGGATGGGGTTCTAGCATGACGCCCTTTGTCATTGCTGCTACATGTTTTGCACGATGTCTGCCGCCGACATTAAATAAAAAATATAATTATAAATTAAATAATTATAATTATAAATTTTATAAATTATTATTTTTAGCAATTATATTTTTAAGCAATTTTATTTTAAGAGTTTATTTCATGTATTTATAACATAGGGTGTTTGGAGTGCTTAGATAGAGTGCTTGTGCGATGTATTGAAACTAACCTTGTGCTGAATTGGGAAAAGTGCCATTTTATAGTACGCGAAGGCATCGTGCTAGGCCATCATGTGTCAAGCAAGGGGTTAGAAGTAGATAGGGCCAAAATTGAGGTCATTGAGAAATTACCTCCTCCTAAAAATGTGAAAGAGTTAAGGAGTTTCCTAGGGCATGCGGGATTTTACCGAAGGTTTATCAAAGATTTTGCGAGAATTGCAAAGCCTCTTAGTGGATTGTTGGAAAAGGATACGAAATTTCATTTTGATGAAGACTGTTTGAGTGCATTTAATAAATTGAAGAAGCAATTAACCACGACACCAATTGTGGTGGCACCCGACTGGGGTGAACCATTTGTGCTTATGTGTGATGCGAGTGACTATGCCATTGGTGTAGTGCTAGGTCAAGTTAGGGAGAAACTTTTTCACACCGTAGCCTACGTGAGCAAAACTCTGATCGAAGCTCAAATCAATTACACCACGACTGAGAAGGAGTTGTTGGCAGTAGTCTACGCCTTCGAAAAGTTTCGATCTTATCTTTTATGCACTCAAGTTACCGTTTTTACTGATCATGCAGCCATCCGTTATTTGATGGAAAAGAAAGATACAAAGCCGAGATTGATTTGTTGGGTATTATTATTGTAGGAATTCGATTTGGAGATTAAGGATAGAAAGGGTGTAGATAACCCTGTAGCAGACCATCTTTCTAGGATCGAACCAGTGGAATCTCATTATCATTTAGAGATTGAGGAGAGATTTCCTGATGAGCAAATCTTGGCTATATCCGAGGAGTTAGTGCCATGGTATGCCGACTACGTCAACTACCTCGTTAGTAATATCTTACCTTCAGATTTAAACTACCAACAACGAAAGAGGTTCTTACACCAAGTGCGGTCTTATCTTTGGGACCCACCTTATTTGTTTAAAATTGGTGCTGACGGAGTAGTGAGGAGATGTATCCCGGAAGTAGAAATGCATCCTATTTTAGAAAATTGTCATAGTTCTCCCTACGGAGGACACTTCAAGGGAAATAGGACAGCTATGAAAGTCCTGGAGGCCGGATTCTATTGGCCTACATTATTTCATGATTCTAGAGAACATGTGAAAAGGTGTGACCGATGTCAAAAGGAAGAAAATATTAAGAAGAATGAAGCTATGCCTATGAATCCAATTCTAGAAGTTGAGCTCTTTGATGTCTGGGGTATAGATTTTATGGGACCATTCGTTAATTCGAATGGTAATTTATTTATCCTCTTAGCCGTAGACTATGTATCGAAATGGGTCGAAGCCATAGCCACGACCAAAAATGATGCAAAGGTGGTGTTATACTTCCTGAAAAACTTCATATTTAGTCGATTTGGGACACCCAAAGCTATTATAAGTGACGGGGGAAGTCACTTTTGTAATCACCAATTTGCTGCATTATTGAAAAAGTACGGGGTTAGGCATAAGGTAGCATTGGCATACCACCCTCAAACAAATGAGTTAGCGGAAGTATCTAATAGAGAGATCAAGAAAATATTGGCTAAAACGGTTAGTGTAAATTGCAAAGATTGGTCTCAAAAGCTTAACGATGCCTTATGGGCATATAGAACCGCTTTCAAGACCCCGATTGGTGTTACCCCGTATCGTTTAGTTTACGGCAAGGTTTGTCACTTACCGTTAGAGTTGGAATATCGGGCATATTGGGCCATTAAGAAAATCAATTTTGACTTTCAAGAAGCCGATAAATCTAGACTACAACAGTTAATTTAATTGGAGGAGATCCGGACGCAGGCATATGAAAGTGCAAGGGTTTATAAGGACCGTACTAAAATGTGGCATGACCGTCATCTTACGGAAAAACATTTGCAATCAGGGCAACTAGTTCTATTATACAATTCACGACTAAAACTTTTCCCGGGTAAATTAAAGTCTAGGTGGTCGGGCCCGTTTCGGGTCAAGGAAATGCTTCCTCATGGCGTCGTTACTATAATCAATGAAAAGGATCATTCGGAGTTTAAGGTCAATGGCGGACGTCTTAAGGCTTATTTAGGAAACGAAAATGAACGAGTCATATCGTTCATACACTTGAAATAAAATTTTCGAGCCGCCGAATGTCCAGCCGGGACAATAACTAAGGCACTTTCGGGGAGGCAACCACAAAATTTTAATGTTAAGTTCGTTATTGTTATTATTGTTTTTTTTGTTTTTTTTGTTTGTGTTTCCCTCAAAGATTCATAAAAAAAATGAAATGAATGATGCATAATTGCAATCTTACGGTCTCGAACACTTAAAAACACATTGCCTCTTCGTTCGGCTCTAGTGAAAGTTCGAAATTGGTTCAGAAAAAATGTTGTAACATTTTAGAAATGTTGTAACATTTCGGGTTCTGTCTTTTCCTCTTGCAAAGCTCGAAATTGGTTCAGAAACAAATGTTGTAACATTTTGGAAATGTTGTAACATTTCGGGTTCTGCCTTTTCCTCTTAAAAGGACAAAAATATTTTTTTTACCAGCTGTTTGGGTCAAATATTTTTTTTACCGGCTGTTTTGGTCAAATATTTTTGTTTACCGGCAGTCTGATAGTTCAAGTGAACTGGCTATTTAAAAAAAAAACAAAAAGAAACAAACTTCCTCACCCATTAAAGCACGATATCCAGGAAATTCTATGCTACCCCCGAATCCTCTGCTCCAGGAAAACCCTAACCCCATTTTCGCACCCTCTTTGAAGCATCCGCCGGCGGAGCAACCTGTCGACGGCCGTCGTGCGTACCCATAATCCATCGCCAGCCTTCTGGAAGTGGTAAGAACTGGACATTGCTCTCTCTCTCTCTCTCTCGATCATTTGCCATTCTCTCTCTCCCGTGCTAAAGCTATCCCCTCCGCAGTCATGGCCCCCAAGAAAGGTAGAGAGAAGGAGGTGGCTCGCAAGCGCACAAGATTCATTAATGAAGAAACCAAGGCTCGCTACAAACTGCTGAAAGCAAAGCCCGTCATTTACGAAAGAGGGTTTCAACTTGAAGTTCGTGCTTGGAGTCAAGCCTATGTGAAGCAAATAGACAAGTTCGGTTGGTCGTCCTTCTGCCACCCCCGCACTGAAGCGGTCCTACCCTGGGTGTACGAATTCTACGCCAACGCCAAGTTCCATGTGGAAGGAAAAATTCTTATACGGGGAAAGGAAGTCGATTTCTCCGCGGAAGGTATAAACTCCTTCTTCGACTTAACAAATCTGGACAGCGATGCCTTCGAGTCTGTCAGGACTTCTAACCCGTTCGATATCGCCACCACATTGAGCCTCACTAAAACTATAACTTGGGTGAATGAATCGTCACATGTCCTACATTCAGCCCTTTTTACTCGTGAAGCTAAAGTTTGGCTTCTCTTCGTCAACTCAAGTGTTTTGCCGATGAAGCACCCAAATCATGTCTCATTCGAGAGAGCTTGCATAATTTATAGCATTATAAAAGGGATACCAATTAATATAGGACATATCATCTCGAGTCAAATCTATAAGAAAGTCGGAACTGAAGGGGGGACTCAGTTATGGTTTCCCACACTCATAACCTCGTTATGCCGTTACGCCGGGGTATCTCTCGCCGAAGCGGATACTACCACCATTGTAGGTCGGCCAATAACATTTTCCGTTATTTCATCCTATATTAAGGTACCCTTAGAGGAGGCTTCCCCCAAATCTGCCAAGAAACAACATCCTCCCGCATCTTCGAGCAAAACCACTCAACCTCCAATCCCGCCACCACTTTCCCTTAATCCTCCAGATTGGCCGATCATATTTAAATATTTGCAAGCCACTGCCAAATATCAACGACAGCAACATCGTCATCTCGTTTCACATTTAGACGTTTTACATCACAATCAAGTCGAAATTCTTCGCAATTTGAACGTCCCTGAGGAAAAGATAGCAGTCCGCGATGTGAATCCAGCTTGGTATGAGAGCAGACCCTCTAATTCTAAGGGAAAGGAGGTGGCATCCTCTACTGATCCACATGATGAAGCTGAAGAGGCCGAGGAAGTTGCAGTCTTTGCATCCGGTGACGACGAAGAAATGGACGAATACTTGGACAATGACGACGATGACGAGGTTGATGACAATGACGACGATGAGGAGGGTGATTGACATTCAACTACTGAGAATCTGAGAAATTTAATTCGCCTCATTACTGGTGAAATGTTTGACTTATTTTGAGATATTTCTGTGGTGCTCTATGCAAGAGTTGGTGAAATGTTTTGTTTATTTTATTTACTCATTTTTAACAGCTATGAGTGACAAATCTTTTCAGAGAAGGATGATTGCCAAAGGTTTGTTTTGATTAAACATTTTGGTGAAATAATTGTTTGTTTTGGGAAACGTCTGGGTTGCCTATTAATGTGAACTTGTGGAACTATATGCTAATAGCTGAATGCTATGTAACGTTTACGTTCCTGAACTTGTTTAACTGAATGCTACTTTGTTCTATTTACCATATTAAATGTTACTAACTGCATTTAAGTGTGACTTGTTTAATTATTCTCTAGCTCTAATCCTTATGAGTGTTAATGGTTGTACTGTGATTGCTCATCTTTAGTCGAATTGTTCTATTTCCTAAACAGTTGTTTCCATAAATTACTGTTATATATTTTAATGCAATGAAGTTTTCAATGCTTAATAAATAAACTCACTGTTTAATGAGAACATTTTATTATAATCTGCCGCTTTGTGGGGTGAGACACTTCAGTTATATCTTATACTTTGGTGTGCCACTTCACTCATGTTTATATGGTGGAAATTCACATATAAAACTTTCTTTTTCTTCCACTTTTCTGATTTATGAAGTTCACAATCGCATACATGGCAATTATATTTGCTAAAATTGCTTTACTAGGGACTAGTAAAGGTTCAAGTATGGGGGCATGTCCTTCTATACCTTGCATGACAAATCTTTTATGGGGTATATTTTAGAAATATCTGCTCTTAATTTTGTTATTATTATTAATAAATCTATTCAAGTTTTTCAAATTAATTGTAAGGTTAGACGAGTCAGTCCTATGAGTCAGATTATTAAATTGAAATTAGACTGATTGGTTAAAGCTCGATTAAGAAATCTATCTCACATTCATGCACTATAGTTCTTAAAAGAGTTTACGCCCTTTTAATTTATTTAATCAACTTCGGATCCTAATGAGATTAGATCGAGTATGTTCTAATTCAATGATTGTTGCCAATATATTGAGCGTACGTAGTTAACCTTGCTCCCACTTAAAGCCTTACCCTTGTTGCCATCACATATTACTTCTAAGCTTAAAAACTTGAGTATTCATTTCCCTATGTTCCTTAGCTAGTAGAATGACCACTTATGGGTGCTATATAAAAAAAAATTGTATATCATAGTGACATGTGGCCTAAGTTAGCTCTGGCTTACTTAGAATGATCCCAACTATGATCTAAAATATATATATATATATATATATATCATAGTGATATGTGGCCCAAGGATGTTCACGCATACTTGGAATGATCCCAACTATGAAAATATCAAAAATAAAAGAAAAAAAATGTTGTTGAAAGTTAAACCCCATAAGTTGGCAGGATACTAAGTTAATCAATTAGAATCAATGGCTACCCACCTTTCCAAAATTCATCAAATCGTTTTATTTGGCATCGGTTTCTATCAAACTCATGTAGTGGTCATATCAAAGCCTTAGACTACTCTTGATCTATCCTACTGGTGACGAAGTTTATCGAAAATGAATTGTAAGGGAAGTAAACGAATTGTTAAGGGCATCACATATAACACTTGAATTCTTAATTGAGCCTTATCTTATATCCATCTGATGGATTTATGAAAGTTTGAATTCTTATGGATTAGCAAGTCTAGCATCAGTTAATGAGAATTACTTGAAGCTATTTTGGTTAACTTATAATGAAGAGTAGACGGGAATGAAATTACACTTTCATAAACCTTTGTCATATCATGGTTTACAATGATTTACCTTTGCTAGGGACTAGCAAAGAACAAAGCATGGGGGTGTGATAACTTCGCAAAAAAAAGTTATCTTCATCCCTATTTTTTACCATTTTTTAGCCATGTTATGTGATGTTTTTACTTGAAAAGTAGATAAAAACCCAATTACCGCATGATTTGATGACAAAATGATTGTTACTCTCATTTTTATATGTTTTTATGATAGGATTCAGGGAGAATCTAAGTCAAGGATTGAAGGCTAAGTATTGTGAAAAATCTGGGAAAAATGTTGCAACATATTCGCAACATTTCTGACAGTTACAAAAAATTCAAATCCGAAATTACCAAGTCTTCAACAGTTGCAGCCTATTTTTAAGCATCCATTCGGTATTTAAAAATTACTGGATGTGGGGCCCACTGGGAGAAAAGAAATGAGAGTTTAAAAAGAGAAAAATCGGCCATACCTGGGGATCATCTTCATTATTCGGCTATTGGAGAAAAAGGAGAAAACCTGGGATAAATTCTGTCAAGGAAAAACCAGTCTAGTTTCAGCATTCGGGCTGAAGGAAACACTTCCACGCCACTTGAGAAGGGAAGATTCGCATTTCTTTCGAAATGTTTAGTAAGATCTCTTCAATTTTGTGTTGTTTTCCCGCAGTCATGAACTAAAACTCTCTAGTCTTGCATGATGAGAGTAGTATGTGTAGTTTGATGATGAACATCTTTGATTTTGAGTTTGTTTTGTGATTATCTTCATAGATCTTGTGATTTTTATGGTGAAATTGTTGGATCATGTCTTTTTATTATATTGTGCCGCGAGAATCGAGAGATGAGCGTCGTAATATTAATTTAAGGGCTAGTTTATCGCCGTGCGAGAATCGAGAGATGAGCAGTGTGAATCATTAACCAAAATTTCTTTATCTTTACGGTGTTTCAAGAGTCGAGAGAGGAGAAACGTGCGTGCATCACAAGATCTCTTGAGTTTTGAAAAGTGAAAGAGATTTCCTTTTCATGCTAGCGAATTTGATTTTTTTTTGCGCTTCATAATATTTTCGTTTCGCCTAAGTTAGAGATAACTAGGGTTGCGTAGATATTAAGACTTCTTGTATCGAGAGATAAAGAGTTCTTCTTTAAAAATCATCGCAAGATAATTCAAAGTTAAACCAAATGAAATATTTATTTTATCATCATCATGTTATACATATGAAATCAAAAATGCAAGACTATTTTCTCTAATTGCGAAGAAGTTACCTTAAGATCTAGTTAAATTAGTTTTAATATTTATCTAAAAACTTCAATCTATTTTCAGAAAATCAATTAACCGTTTTACTTGGATTCATAGAAACGGTGTAACTAGTAATTGTAAGTGCTGAACCCAACACTTCTCCATGGGAACGATCTCACTCACTCTGTATTACTTATACGACACGTATACTTGCGTTTTCAAGCTCTATTTTGCGCGAGTCAAGTTTTTGGCGCCGTTGTCGGGGAAGTGCAACGGATTTAGTGTTTTTCTTCTTACAATATTAGTGAACCTTAGTACGTGGAGGTCAAGTTTTATTTTCACTTGTTAGTTTATTGTATTTGGGTTATCATCTTTGTCATCTTATAGTGTATGTCCAGGTATCGATCCGTTGAATTAATTCCTCTAAATTCTGAAATCGAACGAACCTGTAGACGAAATCGAAAGTCAACAAGGCTAGAACAACTTAATCAATTAGCAATGGATAACCTCAATCTTAACGATGAGCCTCACCAGAACGGACAGGATTTAGGTGGTCAAGTAGAACATAATGAACACCCAAATGAACCAAGACGAACTTGTCGTGATTATAACATGCCTTTTAGGGGAGGGGTACAGTTTAGTATCGCTAGACCCGCGATAGAGGCCAATAACTTTAAGATAGATTCCATGGCAATGCAATTTGTTCAAAATAACAAGTTTGGGGGTCTTAATCATAAAGACCCTAACTCTCATCTTAGAACTTTCATAGAGATATGTGACACGTTTAAGATTAATGGTGCATCTGATGAAGCCATTAAGTTACGCTTGTTTCCTTTCTCCTTAGAAGGGAAAGCTAAGCACTGGTTGAACTCATTGCCTCATGAGTCCATTACTACTTGGGCTATATTAACTGAAAAATTTTTATCCAAATATTTCCCTCCATCCAAAACTGCTAAGTTAATGCGGGATATCTCTACATTCATGCAAGCGAATGGAGAAACCCTATATGATGCGAGGGAACGATTTAAGGAATTACTACGTAGATGTCCCCACCATGGGTTAGCCATTCACCAACAAGTATGAATGTTTTATAACGGCCTTCAGACATCTATAATGATCCAAGTATATGGAGTTGCGGGAGGTTCGCTGATGAACAAGTATGCTGAAGATGCTTACGGTATTTTAGAAGATTTATCTTCTAATAATTACCACACGATTGAGCGTCAAGTACATCCTCCCACTACGATAGGATTGTATCATGTTGACCAATTAATGTCATTTGCAGCCCAAATGACGTCCCAATTTAATAGCATTAACAAGAGGTTAGATGCTTTGACGTTGAACCAAAATCAAATGAATCCTCAAGTCAATAGCATTATTACTCCCATGGTTTCTCCTAACCCCACCTTAACAATTGAACAACTCGTAGGGGGTAATGAAGAAGTTAATTACTTAGGATGGCATTATAAGCAAAATACAAACCCTTACCCAAACCACTATAATCCTGAATGGAGAAACCATCCTAATTTCTCTTGGAAGAACAACTCCGGTCCTACTCCACCACACTTATTTAATTCTAATGCTAATCCTCAACATCAAAACAATCATTCTAACCAAGCGGGACCATCTAGGAAGGTAACGGATGACTTCATCATAGAATCAATGCAAAAGAATGAAGCCCGTTTCTCTAGTTTGGAAGGGTCAATGAGAATGATTGAATCGCAACTAGGACAAATCGCCACCACTTTAAGTATGCGACCGCAAGGCACACTCCCTACGGATACCACACCCAATCCCAATGGAGATAATCATTATTGTAAGGCTGTCACATTACGAAGTGGGCGTGAGTTAATAGTTGGTCAAGACACTAGTCCACATGAACAAAATAAAAATCAAGACCAAGAAGAAGTCAAGGGTCCTAGTGAGCAAGTAATAATAGGAAGAAATGAGGGCGATAAGAGTGAGGAGGAAGGAGTATTAACAGAAAGAAATGGTAAGGAAATAGAAATAGAAAAAGAGGAAAGAAGGAAGGAGAACCCACGAACCTATCCACCACCACCTTTCCCCCAAAGACTAAAAAAAAGCAAATTAGACCAACAATTTCAGAAATTCTTAGAAATCTTTAAGAAGTTGCAAATTAATATACCCTTCGCCGAAGCATTAGAACAGATGCCGAGTTACGTAAAGTTCATGAAAGACATCTTAAAAAAAAAACGGAAGTTTGGCATGAACGAAACGGTAGCCCTTACACATGAATGTAGTGCAATTCTCCAAAGGAGATTGCCACCAAAACTAAAGGACCCCAGAAGCTTCACGATTCCGTGTTCTATTGGGCATCAATTCGAGGGAAAGGCTTTGTGCGATCTAGGGGCGAGCATAAATCTTATGCCACTTTCAATTTATAAGAAGTTAGGATTGGGGGAGATTTCCAAAACATCGCTTACATTACAATTAGCCGATAAATCTCTAACCTTTTCAAAGGGGATTGTAGAAGACGTCTTAGTCAAGGTCGAAAAGTTTATTTTTCCGGCAGATTTTGTGGTATTAGACATGGAGGAAGACAAGGAAGTACCCATTATAGTGGGTAGGCCTTTCTTAGCCACCGGGAAAACTTTGATTGACGTACACAAGGGTGAGTTAACCATGAGGGTTAACGATGAACAAGTGACTTTTAATGTACTAAAAGCCATGAAATTCCCTCGTTTAGAAGAAGATGACATAGAGGAAGTTAAGAGTATGACCCTTTATGATTACAACTTAAGTGATAATCTAGAAGAAGATGAAGAGGAGGGGGCGGATGAAGAGAAATCTGATTTTGAGAACGAAATTCAAGAATGCTTTGAAATAAGTGCACGCTCACCGACATTCACTCGTAAGCCGGAGATTTTAGATATGACAGATAAGTCATGTGCAAATAAACCTTCCATCATTAGTCCACCCACACTTGAGTTGAAACCATTACCTGAACATCTGGCCTATGCATATCTAGGAGACAATGATACATTACCGGTCATTATCAACTCAAAATTATCACTATATCAACATCAACAACTAATAGATTTGCTGAAGCAATTTAAATTAGCCATAGGTTGGACGATCGCGGACATAAGAGGGATTAGTCCTTCAGTATGCATGCACAAGATTCTCCTAGAAGAATCTTACAAAGGTTCAATTGAGCCTCAACGCCGCCTCAGTCCCACCTATGAAAGAGGTCGTAAGGAAAATAATAATAAAATGGTTAGATGCAGGGATAATATACCCTATCTCCGATAGTTCTTGGGTCTCTCCGGTTCAATGTGTTCCGTAGAAAGGAGGGATGACCGTAATAAAAAATGATAAGAACGAATTAATATCGACTAGAACTATTACCGGATGGCGCATTTGCATGGATTATCGAAAACTTAACAAGGCTACTAGAAAAGACCACTTTCCATTGCCTTTTATCGATCAAGTTCTAGATAAGTTTTCCGGTAATGATTTCTTCTACTTCTTAGACGGCTATTCCGGGTATAACCAAATCACGGTTGACCCGGAAGATCAAGAGAAAACTACCTTCACGTGCCCTTACGGAACATTCACCTTTAGAAGAATGCCATTTGGTCTATGCAACGCACCCGCCACGTTCCAACGGTGTATGATTGCTATATTTTCAGAAATTATGGATCATGGTATAGAGATCTTCATGGATGATTTCTCCATTTTTGGAAAATCATTTGGGGAGTGTTTGGAGTGCTTAGAAAGAGTGCTTGTGCGATGTATTGAAACTAACCTTGTGCTGAATTGGGAAAAGTGCCATTTCATGGTACGTACGCGAAGGCATCGTGCTAGGCCATCATGTGTCAAGCAAGGGGTTAGAAGTAGATAGGGCCAAAATTGAGGTCATTTAGAAATTACCTCCTCCTAAAAATGTGAAAGAGTTAAGGAGTTTCCTAGGGCATGCGGGATTTTACCGAAGGTTTATCAAAGATTTTGCGAGAATTGCAAAGCCTCTTAGTGGATTGTTGGAAAAGGATACGAAATTTCATTTTGATGAAGACTGTTTGAGTGCATTTAATAAATTGAAGAAGCAATTAACCACGGCACCAATTGTGGTGGCACCCGACTGGGGTGAACCATTTGTGCTTATGTGTGATGCGAGTGACTATGCCATTGGTGTAGTGCTAGGTCAAGTTAGGGAGAAACTTTTTCACACCGTAGCCTACGCGAGCAAAACTCTGATCGAAGCTCAAATCAATTACACCACGACTGAGAAAGAGTTGTTGGCAGTAGTCTACGCCTTCGAAAAGTTTCGATCTTATCTTTTATGCACTCAAGTTACCGTTTTTACTGATCATGCGGCCATCCGTTATTTGATGGAAAAGAAAGATACAAAGCCGAGATTGAATCGTTGGGTATTATTATTGTAGGAATTCGATTTGGAGATTAAGGATAGAAAGGGTGTAGATAACCCTGTAGCAGACCATCTTTCTAGGATCGAACCAGTGGAATCTCATTATCATTCAGAGATTGAGGAGAGATTTCCTGATGAGCAAATCTTGGCTATATCCGAGGAGTTAGTGCCATGGTATGCCGACTACGTCAACTACCTCGTTAGTAATATCTTACCTTCAAATTTAAACTACCAACAACGAAAGAGGTTCTTACACCAAGTGCGGTCTTATCTTTGGGACCCACCTTATTTGTTTAAAATTTGTGCTGATGGAGTAGTGAGGAGATGTATCCCGAAAGTAGAAATGCATCGTATTTTAGAGAATTGTCATAGTTCTCCCTACGGAGGACACTTCAAGGGAAATAGGACAGCTATGAAAGTCCTGGAGGCCGGATTCTATTGGCCTACATTATTTCATGATTCTAGAGAACATGTGAAAAGGTGTGACCGATGTCAAAAGGAAGAAAATATTAAGAAGAATGAAGCTATGCCTATGAATCCAATTCTAGAAGTTGAGCTCTTTGATGTCTGGGGTATAGATTTTATGGGACCATTCGTTAATTCGAATGGTAATTTATTTATCCTCTTAGCCGTAGACTATGTATCGAAATGGGTCGAAGCCATAGCCACGACCAAAAATGATGCAAAGGTGGTGTTATACTTCCTGAAAAATTTCATATTTAGTCGATTTGGGACACCCAAAGCTATTATAAGTGACGGGGGAAGTCACTTTTGTAATCACCAATTTGCTGCATTATTGAAAAAGTACTCGGTTAGGCATAAGGTACCATTGGCATACCACCCTCAAACAAATGGGTTAGCGGAAGTATCTAATAGAGAGATCAAGAAAATCTTGGCTAAAACGGTTAGTGTAAATTGCAAAGATTGGTCTCAAAAGCTTAACGATGCCTTATGGGCATATAGAACCGCTTTCAAGACCCCGATTGGTGTTACCCCGTATCGTTTAGTTTACGGCAAGGCTTGTCACTTACCGTTAGAGTTGGAATATCGGGCATATTGGGCCATTAAGAAAATCAATTTTGACTTTTAAGAATCCGATAAATCTACACTACTACAGTTAAATGAATTGGAGGAGATCCGGACGCAGGCATATGAAAGTGCAAGGGTTTATAAGGACCGTACTAAAATGTGGCATGACCGTCATCTTACGGAAAAACATTTGCAATCAGGGCAACTAGTTCTATTATACAATTCACGACTAAAACTTTTTCCGGGTAAATTAAAGTCTAGGTGGTCGGGCCCGTTTTGGGTCAAGGAAATGCTTCCTCATGGCGTCGTTACTATAATCAATGAAAAGGATCATTCGGAGTTTAAGGTCAATGGCGGACGTCTTAAGGCTTATTTAGGAAACGAAAATGAACGAGTCATATCGTTCATACACTTGAAATAAAATTTTCGAGCCTCTGAATGTCCAGCCGGGACAATAACTAAGGCGCTTTCGGGGAGGCAACCCCAAAATTTTAATGTTAAGTTCGTTATTGTTATTATTGTTTTTTTTTGTTTTGTTTGTTTGTGTTTCCCTCAAAGATTCATAAAAAAAAATGAAATGAATGATGCATAATTGCAATCTTACGGTCTCGAACACTTAAAAACACATTGCCTCTTCGTTCGGCTCTAGTGAAAGTTCGAAATTGGTTCAGAAAAAATGTTATAACATTTTGGAAATGTTGTAACATTTCGGGTTCGGTCTTTTCCTCTTGCAAAGCTCGAAATTGGTTCAGAAACAAATGTTGTAACATTTTGGAAATGTTGTAACATTTCGGGTTCTGTCTTTTCATCTTAAAAGGACGAAAATATTTTTTTTACCGGCTGTTTGGGTCAAATATTTTTTTTACCGGCTGTTTTGGTCAAATATTTTTGTTTACCGGCTGTCTGATAGTTCAAGTGAACTGGCTATTTTAAAAAAAAACAAAAAGAAACAAACTTCCTCACCCATTAAAGCACGATATCCAGGAAATTCTCGGCTACCCCCGAATCCTCTGCTCCAGGAAAACCCTAACCCCATTTTCGCACCCTCTTTGAAGCATCCGCCGGTAGAGCAACCTGTCGACGGCCGCCGTGCGTACCCGTAATCTATCGCCAACCTTCTGGAAGTGGTAAGAACTGGACATTGCTCTCTCTCTCTCGATCATTTGCCATTCTCTCTCTCCCGCGCTAAAGCTATCCCCTCCGCAGTCATGGCCCCCAAGAAAGGTAGAGAGAAGGAGGTGGCTCGCAAGCGCACAAGATTCATTAATGAAGAAGCTAAGGCTCGCTACAAACTGCTGAAAGCAAAGCCCGTCATTTACGAAAGAGGGTTTCAACTAGAAGTTCGTGCTTGGAGTCAAGCCTATGTGAAGCAAATAGACAAGTTCGGTTGGTCATCCTTCTGCCACCCCCGCACTGAAGCGGTCCTACCCTGGGTGTACGAATTCTACGCCAACGCCAAGTTCCATGTGGAATGAAAAATTCTTATACGGGGAAAGGAAGTCGATTTCTCCGCGGAAGGTATAAACTCCTTCTTCGACTTAACAAATCTGGACAGCGATGCCTTCGAGTCTGTCAGGAATTCTAACCCGTTCGATATCGCCACCACATTGAGCCTCACTAAAACTATAACTTGGGTGAATGAATCGTCACATGTCCTGCATTCAACCCTTTTTACTCGTGAAGCTAAAGTTTGGCTTCTCTTCGTCAACTCAAGTGTTATGCCGACGAAGCACCCAAATCATGTCTCATTCGAGAGAGCTTGCATAATTTATAGCATTATAAAAGGGATACCAATTAATATAGGACATATCATCTCGAGTCAAATCCAAAAGAAAGTCGGAACTGAAGGGGGGACTCAGTTATGGTTTCCCACACTCATAACCTCGTTATGCCGTTACGCCGGGGTATCTCTCGCCGAAGCGGATACTACCACCATTGTAGGTCGGCCGATAACATTTTCCGTTATTTCATCCTATATTAAGGTACCCTTAGAGGAGGCTTCCCCCAAATCCGCCAAGAAACAACATCCTCCCGCATCTTCGAGCAAAACCACTCAACCTCCAATCCCGCCACCACTTTCCCTTAATCCTCCGGATTGGCCAATCATATTTAAATATTTGCAAGCCACTGCCAAATATCAACGACAGCAACATCGTCATCTCGTTTCACATTTAGACGTTTTACATCACAATCAAGTCGAAATTATTCGCCATTTGAACGTCCCTGAGGAAAAGATAGCAGTCTGCGATGTGAATCCAGCTTGGTATGAGAGCAGACCCTCTAATTCTAAGGGAAAGGAGGTGGCATCCTCTCCTGATCCACATGATGAAGCTGAAGAGGCCAAGGAAGTTGCAGCCTTTGCATCCGGTGACGACGAAGAAATGGACGAATACTTGGACAATGACGACGATGACGAGGTTGATGACAATGATGACGATGAGGAGGGTGATTGACATTCAACTACTGAGAATCTGAGAAATTTAATTCGCCTCATTACTAGTGAAATGTTTGACTTATTTTGAGATATTTATGTGGTGCTCTATGCAAGAGTTGGTGAAATGTTTTGTTTATTTTATTTACTCATTTTGAACAGCTATGAGTGACAAATCTTTTCAGAGAAGGATGATCGCCAAAGGTTTGTTTTGATTAAACATTTTGGTGAAATAATTGTTTGTTTTGGGAAACGTCTGGGTTGCCTATTAATGTGAACTTGTGGAACTATATGCTAATAGCTGAATGTTATGTAACGTTTACGTTCCTGAACTTGTTTAACTGAATGCTACTTTGTTCTATTTACCATATTAAATGTTACTAACTTCATTTATGTGTGACTTGTTTAATTATTCTCTAGCTCTAATCCTTATGACTGTTACTGGTTGCACTGTGATTGCTCATCTTTAGTCGAATTGTTCCGTTTCCTAAACAGTTGTTTCCATAAATTACTGTTATATATTTTAACGCAATGAAGTTTTCAATGCTTAATAAATAAACTCACTGTTTAATGAGAACATTTTATTATAATCTGCTGCTTTGTTGGGTGAGACACTTCAGTTATATCTTATACTTTGGTGTGCCACTTCACTCATGTTTATATGGTGGCAATTCACATATAAAACTTTCTTTTTCTTCCACTTTTCTGATTTATGAAGTTCGCAATCGCATACATGGCTATTATATTTGCTAAAATTTCTTTACTAGGGACTAGTAAAGGTTCAAGTATGGGGGCATGTCCTTCTATACCTTGCATGACAAATCTTTTATGGGGTATATTTTAGAAATGTCTGATCTTAATTTTGTTATTATTATTAATAAATCTATTCAAGTTTTTCAAATTAATTGTAAGGTTAGACGAGTCAGTCCTATGAGTCAGACTATTAAATTGAAATTAGACTGATTGTTTAAAGCTCGATTAAGAAAACTATCTCACATTCATGCACTATAGTTCTTAAAAGAGTTTACGCCCTTTTAATTTATTTAATCAACTTCGGATCCTAATGAGATTAGATCGAGTATGTTATAATTCAATGATAGTTGCCAATATATTGAGCGTACGTAGTTAACCTTGCTCCCACTTAAAGCCTTACCCTTGTTGCCATCACATATTACTTCTAAGCTTAAAAACTTGAGTATTGATTTCCCTATGTTCCTTAGCTAGTAGACTGACCACTTATGGGTGCTATATAAAAAAAAATTGTATATCATAGTGACATGTGGCCTAAGTTAGCTCCGGCTTACTTAGAATGATCCCAACTATGATCTAATATATATATATATATATATATCATAGTGATATGTGGCCCAAGGATGTTCACGCATACTTGGAATGATCCCAACTATGAAAATATCAAAAATATAAGAAAAAATTGTTGTTGAAATTTAAACCCCATAAGTTGGCAGGCTACTAAGTTAATCAATTAGAATCAATGTCTACCCACCTTTCCAAAATTCATCAAATCGTTTTATTTGGCATCGGTTTCTATCAAACTCATGTAGTGGTCATATCAAAGCCTTAGACTACTCTTGAACTATCCTATTGGTGACGAAGTTTATCGAAAATGAATTGTAAGGGAAGTAAACGAATTGTTAAGGGCATCACATATAACACTTGAATTCTTAATTGAGCCTTATCTTATATCCATCTGATGGATTTATGAAAGTTTGAATTCTTATGGATTAGCAAGTCTAGCATCAGTTAATGAGAATTACTTGAAGCTATTTTGGTTAACTTATAATGAAAAGTAGAAGGGAATGAAATTACACTTTCATAAACCTTTGTCATATCATGGTTTACAATGATTTACCTTTGCTAGGGACTAGCAAAGAACTAAGCATGGGGGTGTGATAACTTCGCAAAAAGAAGTCATCTTTATCCCTATTTTTTACCATTTTTTAGCCATGTTATGTGATGTTTTTACATGAAAAGTAGATAAAAATCCAATTGCCGCATGATTTGATGACAAAATGATTGTTACTCTCATTTTTATATGTTTTTATGATAGGATTCAAGGAGAATCTAAGTCAAGGATTGAAGGCTAAGTATTGTGAAAAATCTGGGAAAAATGTTGCAACATATTCGCAACATTTCTGACAGTTACAAAAAATTCAAATCCGAAATTACCAAGTCTTCAACAGTTGCAGCCTATTTTTAAGCATCCGTTCGGTATTTAAAAATTACTGGATGTAGGGCCCATTGGGAGAAAAGAAAGGAGAGTTTAAAAAGAGAAAATTCGGCCATACCTGGGGATCATCTTCATTATTCGACTATTGGAGAAAAAGGAGAAAACCTGGGAGAAATTCTGTCAAGGAAAAACCAGTCTAGTTTCAGCATTCGGGCTGAAGGAAACACTTCCACATCACTGGAGAAGGGAAGATTCGCATTTCTTTCGAAATGTTTAGTAAGATCTCTTCAATTTTGTGTTGTTTTCCCGCAGTCTTGAACTAAAACTCTCTAGTCTTGCATGATGAGAGTAGTATGTGTAGTTTGATGATGAACATCTTTGATTTTGAGTTTGTTTTGTGATTATCTTAATAGATCTTGTGATTTTTTTGGTGAAATTATTGGATCATGTCTTTTTATTATATTGCGCCGCGAGAATCGAGAGATGAGCGTCGTAATATTAATTTAAGGGCTAGTTTATTGCAGTGCGAGAATCGAGAGATGAGCAGTGTGAATCATTAACCAAAATTTCTTTATCTTTACGGCGTTTCAAGAGTCAAGAGAGGAGAAACGTGCGTGCAACACAAGATCTCTTGAGTTTTGAAAAGTGAAAGAGATTTCCTTTTCATGCTAGCGAATTTGATTTTTTTTGCGCTTCATAATATTTTCGTTTCGCCTAAGTTAGAGATAACTAGGGTTGCGTAGATATTAAGACTTTTTGTATCGAGAGATAAAGAGTTCTTCTTTAAAAATCATCGCAAGATATTTCAAAGTTAAACCAAATGAAATATTTATTTTATCATCATCATGTTATACATATGAAATCAGAAATGCAAGACTATTTTCTCTAATTGCGAAGAAGTTACCTTAAGATCTAGTTAAATTAGTTTTAATATTTATCTAAAAACTTCAATCTATTTTAAGAAAATCAATTAACCGTTTTACTTGGATTCATAGAAACGGTGTAACTAGTAATTGTAAGCGCTGAACCCATCACTTCTCCGTGGGAACGATCTCACTCACTCTGTATTACTTGTACGATACGTATACTTGCGTTTTCAAGCTCTATTTTGCGCGTGTCACGTGTCACAAGCCATGCTCGGCCCAGGAAATTGATTTTCAGGGCGATTTCTTGGCCGTTCATTTCCTTCAATTAGGATCCAACGGTCCAGAGCTATCCCTGATGTGTTAAGGCCAAGAGTTGAAGCATAAACTCCCATTTATCTTTGGCCATTCTCTCTCTAAATATATATAGAGAGGGGAGAGAAAGGAAGGAGGAAGAGAAGGAATCCGGCCGCCGGTGGAGCTTCAGAGTCCCGAATCGAGAGCCAAGTCCAATTTTATGGAGGCAAGGTCGTTGCGGTGCTTTTCATCTGGCTAGTTTTCCATGGCTCCAAAGAGATCGTCAAAGGTAACGATCTTTTTTCCTTGGACATGTGAAGTCCTTGTTTTAGCATGTGCTTGGATTTCCCCCACCAAAAGGTGGATTATGGAGGGATTTCCCTTGGGTTGATTCTTGATATCCCCAACAAATCTTGCATATATATCCGGAAATGTGTACTACGGAATAGGCATGCTATGGGAAGCCCATCTAGACAGGTTAGTCTGGATAGGTGATGTTTCATTTTGAGCAGCAGAGAAGACTCCGCATATAAACGTGTATGTTCTGGAGTCGATGGTTTGTTCCTATTAAGGGTAGTAACAGGAAGTACTGGAGTTGAATTCCAGGAAAATACCCCCGTGATTCTTGCGTTGTATGCTATGTTTAGGTTGTGTTTGGGTGCAGAAAGAGAGCTTCTGCTGAAACCTCCAAGCGAGTGTAAGGAACGTTGGCATTAACCCCCCTTTTGGATTGTGAAGCCAATCCTTGGTGGATAGTGTGGCTTTTGTGAGCTACGAGCTCTTGAAGGCTTAGTGTCAAACAGGAAAGGAGAAGCCGACCCGTGTCTGCCATTGGGACATAAGTACTGCGGTATTCAGCGATGGTATGGAGACATGAGCAACGGGTAATGGTGGAGCTTGACCTGCATTATGTCGGCTAGATATAGAGCATCAAGGCATTGGGCTTTTGTCGATAGCATTGGATCAAGTTGACAACATAATAGTTGAGTCTGCACCCATTACAGGTAATACATTTACCCTCTTAATTAGTAGTGTTAATACAGCTTTAACTAAGGAAATGTTTCCTTCTATAGGTGTTATAGTTGAGGGGGAGCCTTCTCAGGTCCCTGCTCAGGTTGATGTCCCTCCTCCTATGAGCCATACATCATCTACCCCTATCTAAAATAAGGAATTAGTAAACCAAATCAAAGCACTCATATATGCTCCGACCACAACCCTCAAGGAGTATGTTGAGCAATCAGTTGCCAAGCTGAGGGAAGAATTGTCAACCAAAGTCAAGGAAAATAAATAAGAAATCTTGCACTTAAACAAACAGGTCACCACCTGGTTTGAAAGGGCTGGAACTACTGGCATCAAACTGACCACCCTCATGAAATACTTAGATATAAGACAAAAACTCTCTACAGCTAACATAGGATATATCAAGAATTATGTGAGTATAACTGATGAAGTGATCAATGGTGCAACAAATCATGTAAATCAGCATGTCACCAATGTTTCTTTCCACTCTATGAAGGAGGCAATAGTTCTGAAAAATGAGCTGCTTGCTGAAAATGAGAGAATACTCCAATCCATATCAAGCAAATATGAAGCCAACACCACCCTACTCCAAAATACCATATGTGAAGAAAATAGAAAGGGGAAGAGAATCCATGCTAAGACAACAACACTCATTGAAGAACAAGACTTCAAGGTAATTCAAGGTATTAGGGTGGCACTACACCTGCCCCTCCTAGATAGAAAGAGGCCAGGGGACCTAGACTTCCTAGCACAAGCTAGAGATGCATAATTTGTTGCCAGAAGAAAGAGGGAAGGAACTCAGATGGCTGTAGAGTTTATGGAAAAGAGGAGAGCTAAGAACAGAGATGATCCAGATCATGAACTGCTATGTGATGCCTCTGAATCTATCATTATCAATGCTTGGATAAGACATGGGCATATCTTAAAGAATATTGATAGTGTTTATCCTTCTGAGGAATGGATCAAGCATTTGGAAAGAAATTCCCTAAGGAAAAGAGTATTCAAAGAAAATCTGGCAAGGAAGTGCAATCCTAAGAAAATGCCTTCCAGATATATTCCAAAGCCATTCCTTTACTTTAAGAGGTAGGAGAACGAAGCAAAAAACATGAAGAAGATAGCTGCTACCAAGGATGCTGATTCAAGTTCATCAAATAATAGCTGAGATGAGACTGCAAGACTTAGGGTGCTTTAATTATGTAATCAATTTGTTGTAAGGAATATCAACTGTATAGCAACACCAAATCTTTATCAATGAAATTAATATGAGTTGGCCCTGACTATATTGATGTGATAAATATGTAATGCAACTCTCATTTATGTATCTGTGAAAACTGAATATGTTGTTCTTTCATAGATATCTTGTAATCACAAGTTTATTACTATTGCTTGGCTAAGTTAATGATTTGGTAGATCTTAATCAAAATGTTTACCTTATAAATGATTAATAAAGCTATTGCTACTAATCATACAATTACACTGATAGTGATTAATAATTCACTAGTGCTTTTGATTAGTCAAACATAGTGTTATGCCATCCCACCTAGGTGGAGTTATCCTATACAAGGATGGCCAGTTGTCATGGTAACGTCTCTTTAGGCTCATCATGATATGTTTTTGTGTAGATGTACCTTAACATGGATGAGTGTTCTGCTTTCATCAAATAAGGGGAGATTGTTGGGAATTGTGCCCTTCAATGTTCATTAGGATTTGAAGAGGCATAACCAATCATGCTAAGGGGTATAATGTATTTGATGTGTGCTTGAGTTCTTGCATGCAGGTTGTCCTTGATTAGACAGGTGAACAGGAAGAGGAAGCTGGAAGTCAGATAATTTGAATAAGGCGTAACCGGTGAGACAGCTGAGATAGCTGAGAAGAATGCCTCAGCATAACCGCAAAGACAGCTGTGAAGCTCAATAAAAAATGTTGAGAGAAGTATTGGTATCAGCTAAACTGTCGATATAGAAGACAATCTCAGCTGTGAACAATAAACCGCTGAGATAATTGAGAAGGAACTGCTGAGATAAAGCAAGCAGAAATTTTTCAAGACCACCTAAACACCTAAACACCTAGAGGGGGGGGGTGAATAGGTTCTAATGCTTGTTTTAACTTAAGGCAGAATATAACTACATGTTATAACAGAATTCTGAAAACACTGCAGCAAACTCAGCACAGCAATCACAAATATGCACACATCACAGATTGCACACAGATATATAGTGGTTCCCCAAGATCTGGGTACATCCACTTCCCCCTTCACCTATCTAGCAGTGTGCTAGATTCGGCCTAACTTCCTTCTTTATCTCAGATCCTAAGATCCTACAACTCAGAACCCTATAAGGTTCCTTCAGCTCATGCTAACCAGCCCTACCTCAGCCTTGCCACAAGGCCTACAACTCAGAGAAAACTTTCTCCTACAACTCAGGCATAGACAACCCTACCACTCATAGAATACCTCTCCTACACTCAGCCTTTATAATCTAGGCTTACAACTCAGATCTATACAAATAGACCCTACAGAAATTGAAATTAAAGTTATATAATATCTTGCCCTTATTGAGAGAGAAGGGACAAGACAACACTTGATCAGCTGATGGATGAAATCAACTGAATCTTAGCTTTCTTCAAAGCTTCTTGAATCAGAACTTAGTTGAGTTGATTTCCTGACAGCTTCTTGAGAAACCTGTGATAGCTTCCTTCTTATCTTCAAAATGGCTGGATCCCTCTCTATCCAACACCTTTGATGATACTTCAGAATTCTTGAAAGAATTCTACTTAGACAGATCCTGAGTGGTTGTACACGTCAGAATGTCTTCTTAGATCTTCTCATGAAGATCTTCTTCTGTGCCTTGCACTTTCTTGATCAGAGATCTTATCTCCCAATAGTTGATTAATGTGTGTCGTGTTGTTATTATATTCCTTCTTCTGAATCTGTCTATTTATAGACTTCATCCTTGGTAACCGGCTGATACGGTTTCTAACAAACTTCTGACAAGTCTGACAGCTTCAGTAAACCGGTTGTAACCCACAGCTATCAAGTCTTCAAACAGATCTTGTGCCTTTGTCTTGGTCAGCAAAGCATCAAGACTGTTTGTTAGAAATTGTCGAGACCATCTGTCAATATATGTCGACATAAGAGACTTTGGTGTCGACACAGCCTTTGATGATGTCGACATGTCTACCTTTATGTCGACTCAGCTTTTAGATACTGCATCTTGAGAATGTGTCGATACTGAGTATTTGTGTCGACACAAACACTTCATCATTCTCCAGCAACTAACTTGGTCAAGACTTTGCAATGTGTCGACACAAGTCCTGTGTGTCGACACAGTTGATGTAGACTCATAATATAGTGTGTGTCAACACTGCCTCCAGTTGTCGACACAGCTGATGTCGACTCTGCCTCTATATGTCGACACAGTCTTCTGGTATCGACACAAATGTTGTCGACTAGCAATCCTGTGTGTCGACATAGCCTCCCAGTGTCGACACAGTTGATGTCGACTATACTTCTATGAGTCGACACTGCTTCCCGGTGTCGACACAAATGTTGCCGACTCTTTTTCTCTGTGTCAACACAACCTTCTTCAACTGTCGACATAATCTTTTTGAAGTGTCGACACAGCTTCTTCTGGTGTCGACATATGGACTTAGAATATTTTTCCTGTATTTTATTACATTCTTAACCTGCACATGTCAACTCAAAATAACATCAAATACACCTTGATGTATATCATTGAGCTAAGTTAGGCTTCTTCAAATTAGGTACACATTTTCCAATGTACCCAACAATCTCCCCCTATTTGGAGAAGTCATAACCCTTTTAGCTAATGATATACACCATTTATGAAAATTTAATATGATGATGTACAAGAGCATAATATAACAAGAATCTTTTATAAACAAAACATTAGCCACAGATTCATCACAGAATAAAAATGAACATGAAGAAATGATTACAGAACAAGGTTTTGTTTATTCATTTAAAAATGTTTGTTACAGCTTGGTTACATTGATTGGATTATCAAACAGATCATTACAAAACATTTGAAAGAACTGATAAACCTAAAACTAAGACTGATCAAGCTCCTGGATGACAATTCCTTTTCCTGATTGAATATGAGCCTTCACAGTAATTTTAGCAACATCAGCAGGCTTTTTGCCGTTCAGTTCAGCTTTCTTTTGAGCTTCCTCCTTGAGCCTTTGCCTTTTAATGTAATGAAAGGGCTTGGGAAAATACTTGCTCGGCTCCTGAGCTTCAGGTGGTAGCCTCCCCATCTTAGCCTTCCTTCTGAACAGTACTATGGCCTCCTGCCTGGCCTCATAGTTTTGCCATTCAATTTCATTATACCGCTTTCCTCTTTCATGCATTTGATCCTTCACAGCCTTCCAGGAAGTTAGTATAATGTTCCTTGAGGTGGGGCTCCACTGCTCAAAATCAGGTCTTTGTTCAGCTTGCTCTCTAAATCTCTTCTTGAATAATTGAGCATCTTGTTGATCTTTCAAATTGGCTCCTTGCTGATCTAATTTTTCAAAAATTACATTTGTAACCTCCTGTGGAGGACTGTACATTGTTTGCACTTGCTGATGAATCATGTCAAAATAAGCAGGGGGATATATGACTTGGGCAACCTCTGGTTGGTTACCTTCAAGTTGACCTTGTTGTTGTACTCCTTACTCTGTCATGTTATCATCATCACAAAGGGGTGGATATCCCAACGTGGCTCTGACACTGTTAGTGACCCACTTAGCATGTTCTGAGCCAGCATGAATAAGTACTCCCTCCCCCTTTAGGACTTCTCTGGCAACATGATCCCTAAGATCATCCTTTTGAAACCATATTTGTCCATCAAGAAAATTCACACCCTCTTTAAAGAATGATTTTTATTTGAGAAGCTTGTCAGATATTTGTTTCTGTGAGGTAGTTATTGTAGTTTGAACTGAATCTAGGGCATCTTTGAGCTTTTGATCAAAGTCTTCCACATCTTTAGTCCTTGAAGCAGTCAGCTTTGTTGCAGTATCTTTTAACTCAGTGATAATTTCATTGTGAGATTCTATCAGATTGTCATTCATTCTCAGCTGATTTTCTAGAACATAATCCTGTTTCAATGCTATGTCATCCACCTTAGCAAGAATAGTTTGTTACTGTTTAGCTAGGTATACCACAGCATTACCTCCCTTGTGGAAGAAATCTGTCATCTCCTTTTTATTCAGATTTACCTCAAATCTGATTGACTTGATGTCTTGGGCAAGATCAAACTGAAGTGACTTATTACTTTCATCTACAGATTTTTCAAAGGCTATTCTTTGCTCATCCATCTTCACTTACAAATCCACCATCAACTTATTGTAATCAAACTAAGTAGGAGATTGGTGACTTGCAGTCTGGAGAGCTTGCTTATAGATTTGACTTCTTCTCTTGAAGACCATGAGCTTCCTTTCTTAGCCTCCTTGGCTTCTTCTGTCTCAGATTCTGAAGAACTGTCAATCTGAACTCTTTCTTGAGGAGATGGAGGAATTTCATTCTCAGTGTCTTGTTGTTCTTCCTCAACAAGCACTTGCTCCCCCTCAACAGCACCTTTCTCCTCCTCAACTCTTAGGGAGTCACCCTTATCAGCTGCCTGTCCAATGTCAGGAAACAACTCTTCTAGAGTGTATTCCTTTTGTGTTGGAGCAGGTGATGATATATCAATATCAGCAGTGTTCAAATCTTCTTCTAAGTTTAGTCTCTCTTCCACTTGTACTTGGTTAAAAGTAGTCTCCCCCTGCAACTGGTCAGGATTAGAAATGTTCTGGGCAGGAGAATGAACTGGCTCCCCCTGCACCTGTACAGGTAATGTTTCTTTCTGGACTAGAGTAGACCCAGTCTGGTCCTCAGCCTGCTCTCTAACTTGTTCTCCTTGAAGTTGTTCAATGCCAAGAACATGTCCTGGAGAAATCTCAGTAGTGTCCTGCCTGTCCACATCAGGCATCTCTTTGGACAGAACCCTATCCCACCTAGAGAATAATCTCATGTCCATTTTCCTCATGTGATTGATTTTGGACCCAGGAATTTGTTGCATGACCTCTGGAATGAGTCCATCCAGGTATAGACTCATAATTCTAGCCAAATTTGGCTTTTGATTCCTTCTCTGATTTTATCAAACAGAATAGCAGACCAGTCTGTGTTAATCTTGTAGAGTATCCTTGTCATGAGAGTGAACATCATGGCAGATATCATATCATGGCCCCCTGGTTTACACAAAATCACCTTCCTTACTACTTCAGATAGGAACTTTCCCTGTTGATTCATTCCCTTTCGATTGATGGCTACTCCAATCTTTATGGGTTGATCCAATCCACACCATTGCAGGGCCTCCCTTGTCTTTGAGGCTGGGACCTCTTCTTCATCTTGAATGTAGGATATGTGAAGAATCTTCCTTAAACTCTTTAGAGTAAGTTTCACCTTAGTTCCATGAACTGTGGATTTGATTTTGAGGCCAGACGAGTTCATTATTGCAGAAGTATAAAATTCCAATACCTCTTTCTTCCAGATCTTTATGGGTTCGGAAATAAGAAACTCTAATCCGGATTCTGAAAGGAGAGTAATAACCCTTTGTATATCTGTCGGCGCATTCTTAAATGCGTTGCCCACCAGCTCGTAACCTTCAATAATGTTGTCTTCAACTTTGGGCGCCATTGGAAGAAAGTGAAAGATTGATTGGAGAGAAGAGAGATTGTCGACACAAGGTTTTTGTCTTGAAAACCTTGTGAGCGTGTCGACAGAATACGTTATCGACCTATTTATACCCTCTAATGAAAGTAGGTCAAAAGACGGGCAAAAATAGTTTAAATGTGTCGACACTGTTGGAATGTGTCGACACAAACTTCTATTGTCTCGACATCAATGTAGACTACTTTGTGTCGATACCAATTGATGATATGTCGACACAGGATATACGTAGTAGTGCATCAGAAATTCTGTGTCGACACTTAGTACAAGTGTCGACACAAAATCTATAAGTGTTGACACCAATACTCTGGATGTGTCGACACTACATTTCTAGATGAATCGACTCTTGACCCCTAGGTGTCGACACATTTTCGCATGTGTCGACATAATTTTCTTGACTAGTCGACATGACTTCTCTGTGTCGACACTTTATCACTGAATGTGTCGACACCATTTTACTTAGTTAATTTTATGGTAAATTAACCTATGGCCAGCATTCCTAATTCAATTTTAAATTTATTGAATTTAGTTTCATCCAGTGGCTTAGTAAATACATCTGCAATTTGATAATCAGTTTTAACAAATTCTAATGAGATGTCTTCTTTTTTTACATGTTCTCTAAGAAAATGATATTTTATCTCTATATGTTTAGTTCTACTATAAGAAACAGGATTGTATGTAATAGAGATAACACTCTTAGAATCACACAATAAAGGTGTTCTACTTACTTGAATACCATAGTCCTTTAGCTGATGCTAAATCCACAATAGTTGTGCACAACAGCTTTCTGTAGCCACATATTCAGACTCAGCAGTGGATATTGCCACACTAGTCTGCTTCTTACTGCTCGAGGATATCAACCTTCCTCCTAGAAATTGACATGTACCTGTAGTACTTTTTCTGTCTTCTCTACAGCCTGCAAAATCTGCATCTGAATAACCTATTAGTTGAAAATCTCCATTCCTAGGGTACCAAAGGTCTAGATTAGGTGTGCCCTTTAGATATCTCAAAATTCTCTTAACAGCAGTGTAATGAGATTCTTTAGGGCATGCCTGGTACCTAGCACAGACACATGTAGCATACATAATATATGGTCTATTAGCTGTGAGGTATAATAGAGAACCAATTATTCCTCTATACAAAGACTCATCTACAGGCTTACCTGCATCTTCTTTGCATATAGGCATACTTGTTCCCATAGGAGTTTTCATGGTGGAGGATGATTCCATACCATATTTCTTAATTAATTCCTTGGTGAACTTAGACTGGGATATGGACAAGCCATCTTCAGTCAGTCTTACTTGGAGTCCCAAGAAGAACTTAAGTTCCCCCATACTGCTCATTTCAAACTTCCCTTGCATAAGTTTGGCAAACTTTTTGCAAAGGTTGTTCTCTGTAGACCCAAAAATTATGTCATCTACATAGATTTGAACTAAGATTATCTTGCCTTTAGATTCCCTTAGGAATAGAGTTTTGTCTATTTTACCTCTTGAGAATTTGTTCTCAATAAGGAAAGTAGACAGGGTTTCATACCAAGCCCTTGGGGCTTACTTTAACCCATACAATGCTTTCCTAAGTCTATAGACATAACCGGGTTTAAGAGAATCTACAAAACCTGATGGCTGCTCTACATAGACTTCTTCTTTTAGATCACCATTCAGGAATGCTGATTTCACATCCATTTGGTATACTTTGAATCCTTGATATGCTGCATAGGCAAGGAACATTCTGATTCCCTCCAGTCTTGCTACTGGGGCAAATGTTTGATCAAAGTCAATCCCTTCTTCTTGCCTGCATCCTTTAGCAACCAATCTTGCTTTGTTTTTCACAATTACTCCACTCTCATCCAACTTGTTCCTAAAGATCCACTTTGTGCAAATGATGTTGTGGTCTCTTGGTTTAGGAACTAACTCCCAGACTTTGCACCTTCTGAATTGATTAAGCTCCTCTTGCATAGCATTAATCAAGTGTTGGTCTTGGATGGCTTCTTCAAATTTCTTAGGCTCCAGTTGAGATAGAAAACTTGAGTGCAGGACTGTGCTCAGATTTCTGCTTCTAGTATGCACTCCTTGTCTTGGATCACCTATAATTTGTTTTGCTGGATGGTCTTTTAGATGTCTATTAGCTGGAGGAAGATTTACTTCAGGTTGAATGTCTCCAGCTCCTTCATTATGTTGCACCTCTTGGTTGTCATCAGCTTCTATTGAGTCTTGTACTCCCCCTAGACAGTAGCCTTCATTTTCCAATACTTCATCTGCATTTGATGCTTCTGTAATGGAAAGCTTGTCCATCCGTTTGCTTATACCTGTTGGATTATTTGATCTACAAGGCAACTCACTGTTGATTAATCTTGTTTCATCAAATACAATATGTACAGATTCTTCTACAACTTGAGTAGTCAAGTTATAGACTCAATAAGCCTTACTATTGATGCTGTACCCAACAAATATCCCATCTTAGGATTTGGCAGCAAACTTAGTTAGATAAGACTTGCCATTGTTAAGTATATAGCACTTGCAACCAAAGATCCTAAAGTAGGATAGATTTGGTTTTCTACCTTTCATAATTTCATAGGGAGTCTTGTTGTGGCTCTTGGAGATAGAAGCCCTATTGATCACATGACATGCAGTGTTTACTGCCTCAGCCCAGAAATATTCTGGAAGAGAAGTGTCAATCAATAGAGTTCTACCAGCTTCAATTAATGTCCTATTCTTTCTTTCAGCAATACCATTTTGCTGTGGTGTTCTAGGTGAGGAGAATTCTTGGAAAATCCCAAAGTCTTCACATAATTTTGTCATACTTTCAGATTGAAATTCAGTGCCATGGTCAATTCTGATTTTGACCACTGTATTGTTCAGTTCATTCTGAATTTGTTTTACAAAACTAAGTAAGACACTTGGGGTTTCTGATTTTTGTCTCAGAAAGAACACCCATGTATATCTAGAATAGTCATCTACAACCACAAAAGTGTAGACCTTCCTACCTAGACTATGAACTGGCATAGGACCAAAAAGATCCAAATGTAAGAGGTATAAACACCTCACTGAATCCTTGTTTTCAAGGCTCTGAAAGGAGGATTTTGTCTGTTTGCCCTTTTGACAAGCTGAGCATATCCCTTTCCTTTATACACTTAACTTGAGGACCATTCCTCACTAACTCTTTGCTAAAGAGTTGGCCAATTATCTTGAAGTTAAGATGGGCAAGCCTTTTGTGCCATTTGACACAATGAGATGCATTATCATCAGCTACAAGACAGATAGGAGAAACTTTGTTCTCACATACAAAATCAAGACAATAAACATTTCTCTTTCTATACCCAGTCAATATGACCTTTTGATCACTTGACCTTTTGATATGACATCCATCCTTAACAAATGAAATGTCATATCCAAGATCACTCAGCTGGCTTATGCTTATCAGATTATGTTTCAAACCTTTTACATAAGCCACTTGAGTGATGGTAATTTTGTTTGAAGAAATGTTACCAAACTCTTTGATGATCCCTCTTTGAGATCCACCAAAGATAACTTTAGGCCCATCCTTGATAGATGTGTACTCCTTCAGTAGCCCCTTTGTTCCAGTCATGTGCCTGGAACAACCACTGTCCAAGTACCATATAGGGGCATGGCAACTTGGACTTTCTGCAATACAGAATTACTTTCCCTTAGAACCCAAGTAAGTCTTGGGTCCTTGGTTCAGGTTAGCACCATTCACATCAAAACTGCCAGCAGCTCTTTTAACTGGTAGACTATTGTTCTTCCTTCCACTTGTGTTATGCCAGCTGTCTGAGGCAAAATGGCCTCTCTTGTCACAGCACCAACATTCATATTTATTGTATCTAGGTCTAGATATACCCTTGGCAGAAAAATTTCTGTCCAGTGCTGGTTCTGCTGCAGCTTCACCCACTGATTTCTTATAACCATTGGGTTTATGAACATGGGCAGACCTATTGGTATTAACACCCTTATTTTTCAGAACATCAGTCTTAATATGATTATGAATGTGTTCATGATCATATCTGTTAGAAGACAATTGCACTTTTCTAAACATCATAAGGACTTTGGAGTTTTGTGGTTGAACTGGAGCTTTGCCCTTTCTTTTGAATTGGTCAGCTCTAGTGTTACCTTTAAAGCCCAAGCCTGCCTTACCCTTTTGAGCTACAAACTCATCTATCAAGGGTAGGACAGATTTTGGCTTAGAGTAACTAGCCACTAAGTTCCTCTCAACTTGAAGTTTGGCCTCCAGACTCTTAATTTGATCAAATTTGTATGTGATTGTGCCCATCTGAATCACAGTTATTGTTTTCAGTTTGGCAACCTCATTCAACTTTTGATCCAATTCTTTTTTCAAGTCTGATGCAACCTACTTAAGATCAGCAATTTCCCGAGCCTGAGTTTTGTTCTGGTTTTTGCTTTTCTTAAGAGCCTCCAATAAGACCCTATATTCATCCATCAATTGATGAATATCACCTTCAGATTCAGACCCATTCACATCACTTGATGTAGATGAATCTGACTCTGAACCAGTACTAATATCAGAAGTGCTAGAATCATTTTGTACCTTACTAGGACCAGGCTGATCCTGACATTGGTTATCTTCAGACTCAGCCATCAGACCCATACATTCTTGGTCTTCTTGATCATGGATGGAGTTTATCAATAGCATAAACTTCTCTTCATCACTATCTGCATACAATCCTATGTATGCTTCTACTTCAGATTCTAATTCTGATGAGGACTGATCTGAATGACTCTTATCTTTCTTTGCAATAAAAGATTTCTCCTTCTTGCCCTTGTGTTGAGTCTTCTTTCTGTCTACTGACTCCTTTCTCTTCTCTGGACACTCAGCTACCATATGTCCAGTCTTATTACAGCAATAGCAAACAACCTTTGATGTTGTAGCTTTGCTGGGCTTAGATCTATTCCTTTCCTTTCTTGAGGATTTTCTCTTCTGATAGTAATCATCCACTGGCTGTGATGTGGAGGGTCTGGACTTCCATTGCTTCTTTTTCAAGAACTTTTGAAACTGTCTTGTAAAGGCAGCAAAGTCAGCATCTGAATCACTGCTCCCTGATTTCTGACTATCTGAATTTTCTGTTATGTCTTCTGTAGCTTCCTTAAGAGGAGATAAAGATATCCTCCCTTTATTTCTAGTGGCTTCAACTTTGAAAGCCACAGATCTATGCTCAACTTTTGTATTTCTTTCTTCCTCCTTCCTAGACATCAATTGCATTTCATATGAAAGCAATTTTCCAAACAAGGTTGGAGGGGAGATGTCAGCTAACTTGGCCACTTCTCTAATAGCACATATTTTGATATCCCAATCCTTTATCAAAGATCTGAGAAATTTGTCATTCAGCTCATATGTACTGAAGACTCTTCCATAGGACATTAGTTCATTAAAATCCTATAGAATTTCTTATAACATTCAGTTATGCTATCAGATTTTTCTTGTCTGAAGCTCTCATATTCTTGGTTGAGCATTGATTTTCTGTCTTGTCTTACTTCTTCAGATCCCTCCATGTAGACAATCAAGGTGTCCCACATCTTTTTGGAGGTCTTGCAATGTATCAGATTTTGGAAGGTGGAATCATCTATTGCACTGACTATGATGTTCTGAGCTCTCTTGTCCATAGTGACTAAAATGATTTCTTCCTTTATCATTTCAGAAAAGTCCTTAGGAGTTTTCTGATTTGCATATAATACAGATAATTTCATTGGAATGTATGGACCTTCTTTAACTGTGATATAAATTCTTGGGTCAGAGGCCTCAATAAATAGTCTAACCCTTTCCTTCCAGATTCCAAAGATTTATTTTCTGCAGATGGGTAAATTCATAGATCCTAACTCCTTTTGATTCTCACCTGAACCCATTTTCTTGATTCTTGATTCTGCCTTTTGATCTAACTCAGACTGTTAAGTCTTTCTTTGAGTAACCTCCCTCTAATACCACTTGATAGTTTTACTTTCAAGACCACCTAAACACCTAAGGGGGGGGGGTGAATAGGTTCTAATGCTTATTTTAACTTAAGGCAGAATATAACTACAGGTTATAACAGAATTCTGAAAACACTACAACAAACTCAGCACAACAATCACAAATATGCACACATCACAGATTGCACACAGATATATAGTGGTTCCCCAAGATCTGGGTACATCCACTTTCCCCCTTCACCTATCTAGCAGTCTGCTAGATTCGTCCTAACTTTCTTCTTTATCTCAGATCCTCAGATCCTACAACTCAAAACCCTATAAGGTTCCTACAGCTCAGGCTAACCATCCCTACCTCAGCCTTGCCATAAGGCCTACAACTCAGAGAAAACTTCTCCTACAACTCAGGCATAAACAGCCCTACAACTCAGAGAATACCTCTCCTACACTCAGCCTTTATAATCTAGGCTTATATCTCAGATCTATACAAATAGACCCTACAGAAATTGAAATTGAAGTTGTATAATATCTTGCCCTTGTTGAGAGAGAAGGGACAATACAACACTTGATCAGCTGATGGATGAAATCAACTGAATCTTAGCTTTCTTCAAAGCTTCTTGAATCAGAACTTAGTTGAGTTGATTTCCTGACTGCTTCTTGAGAAACCTGTGACAGCTTCCTTCTTGTCTTCAAAATGGCTGGATCCCTCTCTATCCAACACCTTTGATGATACTTCAGAATTCTTGAAAGAATTCTACTTAGACAGATCCTGAGTGGTTGTACACGTCAGAATGCATTCTTAGATCTTCTCACGAAGATCTTCTTCTATGCCTTGCACTTTCTTCATCAGAGATCTTATCTCCCAATAGATGATTAATGTGTGTCGTGTTGTTATTATATTCCTTCTTCTGAATCTGTCTATTTATAGACTTCATCCTTGGTAACTGGCTTATCTAGTTTCTAACAAACCTCTGACAAGTCTGACAGCTTCAGTAAACCGGTTGTAACCCACAGCTGTCAAGTCTTCAAACAGATCTTGTGTCTTTGTCTTTGTCAGCAAAGCGTCGAGACTGTCTGTTAGAAAGTGCCGAGACCATCTGTCAATATATGTCTACATAAGAGACTTAGGTGTCGACACAGCCTTTGATGATTTCGACATGTCTGCCTTTATGTCGACTCAGCTTTTAGATACTACATCTTGATAATGTGTCGACACTGTGTATTTGTGTCGACACAAACACTTCATCATTCTCCAGCAACTAACTTGGTCTAGACTTTGCAATGTGTCGACACAAGTCCTGTGTGTCGACACAGTTGATGTACACTCAGAATATAGTGTGTGTCAACACTGCCTCCAGTTGTCGACACAGCTGATGTCGACTTTGCCTCTATATGTCGACACAGTCTTCTGGTGTCGACACAAATGTTGTCGACTAGCAATCCTATGTGTCGACACAGCCTCCCAGTGTCGACACAGTTGATGTCGACTATACTTCGGTGAGTCGACACTGCTTCCCGGTGTCGACACAAATGTTGTCGACTCTTTTTCTCTGTGTCAACACAACCTTCTTCAAGTGTCGACACAATCTTTTTAAAGTGTCGACACAGCTTCTTCTGGTGTCAACATATGGACTTAGAATATTTTTCCTGTATTTTAGTACATTCTTAACCTACATATGTCAACTCAAAATAACATCAAATACACCTTGATGTATATCATTGAGCTAAGTTAGGCTTCTTCAAATCAGGTACACATTTTCCAATGTACCCAATAGTAATGTCTCTTTAGGCTCATCATGATATGTTTTTGTGTAGATGCACCTTAACATGGATGAGTGTTCTGCTTTCATCAAATAAGGGGAGATTGTTGGGAATTGTGCCCTTCAATGTTCATTAGGATTTGAAGAGGCATAACCAATCATGTTAAGGGGTATAATGTATTTGATGTGTGCTTGAGTTCTTGCATGCAGGTTATCCTTGATGAGACAGGTGAACAGGAAGAGGAAGCTGGAAGTCAGATAATTTGAATAAGGCATAACCGGTGAGACAACTGAGATAGCTGAGAAGAATGCCTCAGCATAACCGCAGAGACAACTGAGAAGCTCAACAAAAAATGTTGAGAGAAGTATTGGTATTAGCTTAACTATCGAGACAGAAGACAATCTCAGCTGTGAACAAGAAACCGCTGAGATATTTGAGAAGGAACTGCTGAGATAAAGCAAGCAGAAATTTTTCTAGTCCAAAAAGTGGAGTTAGTCTAACTGAGTTCAGAGTTCGTCGAGCTCAGCTCACATAGCGTCGAGCTCAAGTTAAAAGGTTTAATATTCAGAGTTCATCGAGCTGAGCTCACCTTTCGTCGAGCTCAAATTATGGTTTCAAGATTCAAAGTTTGTCGAGCTGAGCCGCCTTTCGTCGAGCTCAAGTTAAAGTTTGAAGAATCATAGTTTGTCGAGCAGAGCTCACATTTCGTCAAGCTAAATGTAAAGGTTGAGATTCTGAAATTCATCGAGCTTAGCACAGAGTTTGTCGATCTCAGCTTGACGATCGTCGAGCTCTATCGAAGTACTTCATATCGTTGCGGGAAAGCTACAGTAGCTCCAAAAGCTACTATTTGTCTTTTTCTGAAGGTGGTGGCGCTCACCATAATTGACTGGGCCCACATTCAAATTGTGTCGTTGATTCAAATCAACATACATAAAAGGAAGAGAGCAAAAGAATATTAGGGTTAAAGAAAAATGAAAATGAAAGAAGAAAACAAAAAAGAGGCAGTTGGACTTCATCTTCTTCGACAAGCTTGAAAGCAAAAATCAGTAGTGAAAGCTAGAAGGAAAGGATAACTGAAACTTATTCCAGTTCAGCAAGAGTATTCCTTGAAGAACAAGTTGGTTGATTCAATCTATCAGGAAAAGGAGTTAGTTATGTGAAGGGCTATAAGACTTCAACATCAGTTCGCTATCTTTAGTACAGCAGAGAAATTGCTAGCTGTAGAAGAAGACTAATTCCTTCTATAATAAGTTGGCTGGGATGATATCTGCTCAGTCTAGCAAGTTAGACTCAGAGATTTATCTCTGGGTTAGTATTTCAATTTTGGTGATTACTTTCCTGTAGGATTCAGTTTATCTAAATCTGAGTGTAGGGCACTTTATGCCTTAGTGGTTGGTGATTAATCTGTCATCGAGGTAGGCGCCCTGCTAAGGTAATGAGGTAGGATCCAAGTATGGATCTGAGCTGTAGGGCTTAAGTGCCTGAAATAGGAGAGTGCTGGTCTCTGAGGTAGGATCCAAATGTAGATCTGAGGTAGGGTTGTCCTCCCAGCCTGATTGTAGGGCCTAGTGCCTGATGTAGGTGACTTGTGAGTCATTGAGCTATAGGTGACAAGTGTGTCACTTAGTTGTAGGACATGGAGGAGGCTAAGCTGTAGGTTCCTTAAAGGGTACTGAGGTAGGTACCGGGATAGGTATTGAGTTGAAGGAGTGCTGCAGCACTATGAGAGTAGGGTTGTGTGCTTGAAGTTGAAGGGCTGAGAAACCTAAGTTGTAGGCCTTAAAAATAAGGCAGAGATAGGTGTTCATTTGACCACTGAGCTGTAGAAGCACTGCAAGGCTCAGAGGTAGGAACCCTTGTGGTTATGATTTTGGATTCTGAAAAGAATCTGCGTGTAAGGCTGAGGGCCTGAGGTGTAAGCTCTGAGGAGCATATTGGTGGTGTTTGTGCCTAGTCCATCAAATCAGTTAGATAGGTGGTAGGGAAAGTGGATGTACCCAAATGGGGAACCATTATAAATATTTGTGTGATTTCTGTGTTGGTTGTTTCTTTTTTGTATTGCAGGTATTGAGGACAAGCTCTAGATAACCAAATTTATAAACATCATAAAGATCTAAGAAAGTTTAAAAGACCTATTAACCCCTCCCCCCCCCCTCTAAGTGACTAGCTAACCTTGAAGTAATAACTTTCAGGTGCTTCATGCTGAAGTTAAGCGCTTAGAGGGGGTCCTGGCCCTAGCCTAGCCATCACTGGAGGAGAGAGTCAAGAGTCGTCACTATTCCACATACGAGCTCGATGTGATCATTCAGGAGAACACGCAAGTCACTGCTAAGATGGTCATCGAGGTGTTGCGGGAGATGGAAATTTTAAATGAAGGAGGCGACACCCTTACGGTGCAAGGGGTTTTTCCCTGGTTGTTCGAGCCCATCCCTAGGCCTATAGGAGAGGACAATTCTCCAATTATCGATGCGGCCAACGTAGCCTTGAATGAGGAAACTGGCGGCAGCTCGCCCGACAAGTCTTCCAGCTACTCCCCCAGCGGAACCTCAAGAAGGACCTCGAGAGGAACCTCCAGCGGGACCTCTAGCAGAACCTCCGGTAGGACCCCCAACAAGCATGTACAATTGCTTTTGCACTTTTGATTTTTCATTATAATCTTATTTTTGTAAACACATAAAACTATGCTTTTTTGAAACTTTTGTAAGGGGCGAGATCTCCCAACCAATGCGACCACTATTATTTTGTATTGAAAGATATTCCTTTTTGCTGAATTGTTTATTACTTTTTCGCGAACCCGATGCTCTTTGGTGATAACCTCCGCTCGTTTGAAGAGCTGGCTAAGTAAAACTTGCTGGAATGGACCTGCCGAGTGTCTTGACGAAAGGGGTCGTACCAAGAACCTTTTTGAGAGGTGCTTGTCCGGATCCCTAGCGAGAGGGCTATGGAAAGAGCCCGACCGAGACCCCTGCTGAGAGGGTTATGCCGAGAGCCCTATCGAGACCCTCTACCTAAAGGGTTCTTGGTTATTCCATCCTCACTTAGGACTTAGTGTTAGCTGTGTGGGCACTTGTCATCAAGAGATTTGTGACTCCATCATGATTTCAATAGCCCTGTCTGCTTGGTGTGAGCCTGGTCGTCAGGTCGACCTGGGATCACTTAAAAAAAATTCCTTTCTCCTTTTCCCCGCAAGGGAGCCTACGGTCGTGTCAGCTAGTGAAAGCCTGCTAGTGGGCCTACATGCGAACTTACAAATATCTCCCCTTTTCCTTTCCCCTAGGAGAGCCTTCAGACATGCCAGCTAGTGAGATCCTGGACAACGGTTCTACCCAGGGCCGAGTGCGCCTTCTAGCCCTGCCAGCTAATGAGATCCTAAGCAGCAGGATCCTCGCGGGGTTTTCCCTTGTACCCCAAGCAAGCCTTCAGACCTGCCAGCTAGTGAGAGCCTGGACAATGGGTCTACCCAGGGCAGAGTGTGCATTCTAGCCCTACCATCTAATGAGAGCCTGAGCAGCGCTTTCCTCTCGGGGTCTTCCCTTACCCCCCAGACAATCCTTCAGACTTGTCTGCTAGTGAGAGCCTGGACTGCGGGTCTACCCGGGGCCGAATGCTCCTTCTAGCCCTGCTAGCTAATAAGAGCCTTAGCCGCGGGATCCTCTCGGGGTACTCCCTTACCCCCAGGGTGAACCTTTGGACCTGTCAGCTAGTGAGTGTAACACCACCGGTTTTTTTGTGATTTGTATAATCCTTATTCGGCATTACGTTGAAGCATTTCCAGCCTTTTGCCATTGTTAGAGTGTGGTCTTAGCTCTTTAGGTTCTTGAGTGGCTTGTTTATAGCCTGTTTGCAAGGTTCCCTAGCTAGCTAGTGTCTGTTTTGGTGACTCGGCGGAGCCTCTAGGGGAATGCTTGTGTTTTGGCTTAGGGAGGTGCTAGCCCGAGTTTTGATCGCCGGATGCTACTTTCGACTTCACCATTATTTTCGTAGCATGGGTGTTTAGCTACTATGTGAATTTTGTCAAATTCTGAGATCGCTTTTTTTTCGCGTCGTTTTGACGTGTTATTTAATTAGCTGATATAATGATTTGCTTTGCCGGTTTTCCTTGGCCGGTTTTATTGTTGTACATATATGCAGTGGCTGATTTGTAAGATTATATTATCAGATATATTAGTATAGTATATATAATATTAGATATATTGTAGTGGCTGTTATTCCTATATCACTATACTAGTGGTTGATTTATAATAGTATTATAATACTTAGTGGCCGAGTGGTCTAAGAGTTATTATAATAGCATTATATTGATCTTATCCATATTCTTCTTCTCCAAACCCAACGGATAGCTTCCAGCGGAAGTTTTTGGGCGACGGAAAAGCTTGAGCTCCGGCCGGTGATTTCTTGCAATCTAGAGCTTGTTTTTGTCTGGTAAGGGCAGATCTGGACTGCTCTCACCCGGATCTTCCTCCCTAGGTGGCAGATCTTGCTGCCGGTGCCAAATTTCGGAAGGCAGCTACTGTTTCCTGGAGGTATAGGCAAGTGGCTCTCTTTGCCCTTACAAACCTTGATTTTTATCCAATTAATTTTTTTTGTAGTAGCTCATTCTTTTCTCTCCTAGAAGCTAGGGTTGTTGCAGTCTTTGTCCCGAGCAGGTTTACTACCAATCCTGCCCAAATTTAGTTATTTTCTCTCCTTAGTGCTATTTTTTGTCCAGGTAGTGGCTGGAGGTAGGATTTTAGGTTGCTAGTTTTAGCCCAGCTTGGTTGGTAGCGGTAGCCGGGTAGAAGGGGTAGAAGAGAGGAAGTTAGAAATTCTTTTTTTTAATTCTTTGGATAGCAAGTGTTGAGTGTTAGCTTAGGGCAAAAGTTCATTTTGTAGGCTAAGTGTAAAAGCGTTGAGTGTGGTGGACACACTCAGTGCCTAGCTATTTGGTCTGGAGTATAAGTCCAAGAGCGTTGACGGCGTTGAGTGAGGTGAGCTCACTCAATGCCATCTGCCTTTGGCTTTGAGTGAGTTGAGCTCACTCAACACTGTCTGCTTTTGGCGCTGAGTGAGTTGAGCTAACTCAACACCATCTGCGTTTGGCGTTGAGTGAGTTGAACTCACTCAATGTCGTTTTGCCAGAGACTTTTTCTAAGCCTTTTGGCGTTGAGTGAGGTGAGCTCACTCAATGCCGTTTGCTTTTGGCATTGAGTGAGTTGAGCTGGAGGTAGGACTTTTTCTAAGTCTTTATGTATAGACATGCATACTCACCAGCGGGTTCGTGTCAAGTTGTTGATGCCCACTGGTGGCTTACTTGTGATGCTGGGTATGAAAAGAAACTGATATTTTTTCCTATTTGGAGGTTGTTCACTTGCTTTCTGGGGATGATTTATGTTAGGTTGCATGCTAGATATTTTAAACCCTAAAAGCATTATAATATGTACCTCATGCACATAATGTTTATAAAACTAAAGCACTACTTTCCCAAGTAACGCAAAGACTATTGTTTTATACTATACTAAATTTAGAGTCTTGCATATCATGAGTTATCCTTTGGGGATATTTACGCTCATATAGGATGTAAAATCACCTTAACCAAAGTATTTTCAGCTGCATATAAATATATTTTTAATTGTGGACTAGCTTATCCATTGTGCCGAGGGATACAGCCATCAAACTAAACTGATTTTTCTTTCATATTAAACTATGATTTTCTTCAAAGATGTAGAGTCTGGAGTTTTGCATGAACATGTGCAGTTATCCCCTGCACGACGTGGCATCATGTCACATATTTTTCTCTCGCTCTGATATGATTTTATTATTGAGAAAATACAGGTCATGACAGTTGGTATCAGAGGGAGGTTGCTTGAAAATTGGTCGGGCAACCTTCCCTTGTTTGTGTTAGTGGTTTAGCGTCATATCATACTCACACTGATATGTCATCAGTACGTCTTGGCTGAAGCATGAAAACTACACTCATAAGCATGAATAGAAGTATACGGGGCATATTATGTAGTATGGGATGAATAATATGTGTTTGTATATGGATCCACCATAGGTGGTAACATGTGAGGGTTATGTAGTATGGGATGCATAACCTCACCACATGAATGCCCATTAGCACGTTTTCTTTTTTCGTTGCATGCAGTGTTATGTAGTATGGGATGCATAACATTTCCATGTGTATGCTGCTCATAAAATGCATTAAGGCCTTTTTATAATGCATAGCACAACATGAATAACATAACATTGCATAAGCACAAAGTGCCAAGCTGAAGATTTTCAAGATGACATATGTGCACAAATGGTTTTGAGTCAAAACAAATATAAATTCATGCATTCGTGGTTTAAGCACATGAGTTAGTATGATGGTGGTGAACCATCCTAGGTTAAGCATAACATCATTATTGTAGAATCCCACAACAAGTTAGCAGTTGAAGTTCATATTTAAATATGTTTGTCTGTACCAGGTAGTTTTGTTCTAGCAGTTGGGCTAGGTTTTGATTAGCGCTTATACGATTATAGGATGGCGAGGCGTCCTTTGACGAGACTGACTCCCCAATCTGAGGGTGAGTCCTCAGGAGCGCAAAGTGAGGCATTGATTGAAAGTCTGTGGTAGAGTAATGAAGCCTTGTCCAGGCAGATGGTGAGTATGCAGACTCAGATCCAGTCTCTATTAGAAGTTGCGGCAGGACAGCCTACGAGAGTGTCAGACCCTACTATAGGCGTAGCTGTTCATGTTCCTCCTGCTCCCCTTATACCTTCTGTTGTGTTGCCCCCGGAGATGACGTTTATATCGCACTTCCAGCGACTAGGACCTCCTACTTATGATGGAAAGACAAACTTTATGGTTTTGGACAATTGTCTTATAGCCATCGAGGAGATGTCCTCCTATTCTCAAGTTACCCCTGATCAAAGGGTGATGATCGCCGCCTATCATCTTAAGGTATTAGCTAAAAGTTGGTGGCTGAGAGAGAAGGAGAGCTTGAAAGAGGGATGCTCTTGAGAGACCTTCAAGGAACTGTTGCTAAGGAAGTTTCTGCCTTCGGTCCAGTTCGACTGCCTGATGAATGATTTCCTACACTTGAAGTAGAGGTAGCTCACAGTTAGTGTGTATGAGGTCGAGTTGAGCAAACTGAGTCGGTTTGCCCCCGGCTTGGTAAGCTCCGAGGCAAATCGAGTTAAGCGTTTTCTTGGTGGCCTAAGAAGTGATATCTAGCAGTTAGCAAGTGCTTATGGATCAGCGAGCTATGCTGGAGTGGTGGAATCTGCTTTGAAAGTTGATGCAATTGAGAATGCTAAGCAAAGAGGGTAGCAAATGAGAAAATATAAGAGGAAATCGGTTGAATGAAAGAGCCCTCAGGTACCCGGTGCTGCTTCAAGAAAGAAGAGCAATGAGGTTTGTAGCTTCTGTGGCCGGTCAGGCCACCCCTTTGAGAGAAGTTTCAAAATGTTTGGAGCTCAGAAGAAGGAGCAGGTGCATGCAATTCAAGGTGCTCCGAGGAAAGATTTATTATGTTCTGCATGTAAGTGGTCAGGGCATGATGTTGCCCATTGCTGGGGAAAGGATAAGATTAAGGCAAGAAGTTATTTTCTATGCAGTCAAGAAGGGCACATCAAGGCTCAGTGCCCACAGCTCTAGCCTGTGTTGCAGCGAGTGCCACTCAAGGATTTTCCACCACCTCAATAGGTGGATAAATGCAAGGGAAAGCTGAATGTGATTTCTTCGGAGGAAGCTCAGACCTCGACTGTGGTGATTTTAAGGTAGATTTCTCCCTAGCCTGAATGTTTTTATTCTTAGCGATCGTTTAGCATTTGTTTTCTTTAGTTGCGTGTGCAATCTTATAGGAAGATTTAAGGTGAAGAACAGCTGGGCGCGTGTTTTGTTCGACTCTGGCACTACCCACTCGTTTGTGGCTAGAGCCTTCGTGGCTCGGTACCGTTTGGATCTAGATCGAGTTGGGGATACTTTTTGCGTCAAGTTTCCTTCCGGTGATTCTGTGGTTTCTGATCGGGGCATTCAGGATTGTCCGATTGTGTTAGGGGATTTACTAGTTAAGGCAGATCTGAAGGAGATCAACTTGGAAGACTTTGTTGTTATCCTAGGCATGGATTAGTTGTCCAGGTATGATGCAGTTATCCAGTTCAAGGGTAAGCGCTTGGACTTCGTAAAGGACAACGGTCAGCCTGGGAGTGTTTATGGTGATCCGCGATAGGATTCTCCACTGATTTCTGCGGTATGTGTTCGGAAGCTGCTTGATTCCGGTTGCTTTGCCTGTTTGGTCTCAGTTGTGGGGACTGTTGTTAGTGTACCTCGCTTGGAGGATATTCCCGTGGTGTGCGAGTTTTTAGATGTTTTTTCTTATGATCTTCCTGGTCTTCCACCTGATAGAGATGTTGAGTTTGTGATAGATTTGGATCGATGAGGCTTTGCATCGACTATAGAGAGTTGAACAAGGTTACTATTAAGAACAGGTATCCTCTGCCAAGGATTGATGATTAGTTTGATCAGTTGCGCGGTATTTTCTAAGATTGATCTTCGTTCTGGCTAACATCAGCTCAGGATCTGTGAGTCAGACATTCTACGTACTGCTTTTCGATCCAGGCATGGGCATTTTGAATTTCTGGTTATGTCGTTTGGTTTGACCAACGCGCCCTAGCCTTTATGGATATTATGAACCCGGTGTTCAAGGACTTCCTGGATAAGTTCTTAGTCGTGTTTATCGACGATGTTCTGATCTATTCCCACAATGTTGAGGAGCATGACCAGCATCTGCGCTTGGTTTTATCTGCTTTGAGGGACCACGAGCTATTTGCCAAATTGAGCAAGTGCGAGTTTTGGTTGCCTCAGGTTTTATTTCTGGGCAATGTGGTAAATAAGGGTGGGATTTCCGTTGACCCAGAAAAGATAGCCACTGTGATGGATTAGGGTAGGTTGGGCACACCCAAAGAGATTAGAAGATTCCTAGGGTTGGCCGGCTATTATAGGAGGTTTGTGGAGGGTTTTTCTACCCTGGCTGCACCTTTTACTAGATTGACTCAGAAGAATGCGGATTTTGTTTGGAGTGAGAAGTATGAGGAGGCCTTTCTAGAGCTCAAGAACAGATTGTGTACTGCTCCCGTTTTAACTCTCCCTACGGAGGGCATGGATTATGATGTTTATGTGGATGCATCGCATGTTTGGCTTGGTTGCATGTTGATGCAAGACGGGAAAGTAATTGCGTATGGCTCCAGGCAACTGAAGACTCATGAGAGGAACTACCCTAAGCATGATTTAGAGTTTGCAGCCGTGATTTTTGCGTTGAAGTTGTGGATACATCTGCTTTATGGTGTGCGGTGCAAGTTTTTTACCGATCATAAGAGTTTAAAGTACGCCTTCACCCAGAAGGAATTGAATTTTTGCCATCGGCGATGGTTGGAGTATGTTGCCGACTACGATGTTGGGATCAAGGACCATCCGGGCAAGGCTAATATGGTGGCCGATGCCCTAAGTTGGAAGACGGGGAAGATTTTTAATCTCTCCGCCGAGCTATTAATGGAATAATTTCTTTTGATGGATATTTCTGTAGGGATCTGCGATTTGCAGAGTAGTTTGATAGTAGTAGAGCCTTCTTAGATTGCGCTTACGAGGTTACATCAGAAAGATGATCTAGATCTGCTGCATTTATATCTTAGAGCTGAGAAAGGGGAGTTACCAGATTTCTCGATTGATGATGAGGGTACTTTGAAGTACCTCAGAAGATTTTGTATCCCTGCCGTTATGTATATTCGAGTTATGTTGTGCAGAGAGGTGCATAGTAATAGTGTTGCCTACCATCCAAGATCAACCAAGATGTATCATGACTTAAAGCAAATTGCTTGGTGGTATTGGATGAAGGGAGGCATAGCCAGGTTTGTTTCTGAGTGTTATACTTGCAAGTGTGTTAAGTCTGATCATGGAAGGCCTGGTGGTAAGTTGACTCCATTGCAGATTCCGACTTGGAAGTGGGAGAGCATTTCGATGGATTTCATCATGGGTTTACCGAGATCTCCTAGAGGATATGATTCAATTTAGGTGATTGTGGACGGATTAATGATGTGGGCTCACTTCATACCTTATAAGATCGACTATCAAATGAAGAAAATAGCTGATTGATAGATTTATCTTCAAGACAACCTAAACACCTAGAGGGGGGGGGGTGAATAGGTTCTTTTCCTTGTTTTAAACTAAGGAAGAATATAGCTTTAGTTCTTTAATATAAATCTCAAATCTCTACTGCTAACACAGCATATACAATCACAGAATCTAAAAAAAACAAGCATCACAGATTGCACATAGGTTTATAGTGGTTCCCTAAGATCTGGGTACATCCACTTTCCCCCTTCACCTATCTAGCAGTGTGCTAGATTCGGCCTAACTTCTTCCTTCTTCTCAGATCCACAGATCTTACAGCTCAGAACGCTGAAAGGTTCCTATCACTCAGAACCCTATAAGGTTCCTACAACTCAGGCTAACTGCCCTACCTCAGCCTTGCCACAAGGTCTACAACTCAGAGAACAAATTCTCTCACACTCAGGCTCAATCAGCCTTACCACTCAGAGATCAAAATCTCCTACACTCAGCCTTTATAACACAGGCTTATAACTCAGATCTTTGAAAAGATCCTACAGAATTTGATAAGTAATTTGATGGACTCTTACCCTTGTTGAGAGAGAAAGGATAAGAGAATTCTTGATCAGCTTCTTGATGAGACTAAGTACTGAAATCAACCTGTTCTTAGCTTTCTTCAAAACTTCTTGAATCTGAACTTAGTAGGGTTGATCTCCTTTGAAGTTGACTGACTGGCAGCTTCCCTCTTGGATTCCAGATATGGATCTTGATCTACTTAGTAGATTAGTTCAGGATCTACTTCTTAAGAGACTTGTGATTGTCTCCTTCTTGACCTCAAAACAGCTGGAGCTCTCTCTCCCCAAATCTTCTGAAGTTCCTTCTGAATTCTGAATGATTTCTCCTTAGACAAAATCTGAATGGATAATCACTTCAGATTGTTTTCTTAGATCTTCTTTACAAAGATCTTCTTCTGTGTGACTTGCACATTCTTGATCTACGATCAATCTCTCAATAGTTGTGTTAGTTGTGTATATATGATCTGTTGTTCTTTTTCTGAATCCATCTATATATATAGACTTCATCCATGGTAACCGGCTGATCCGGTTTCTAACTAACTTCTGACAAGTCTGACAGCTTCATTAAAGTTGTTGGAAGGCAAAGTTGTCAAGTCCCCAGTCAGCTCTTGAACCTTTGTCTCTGTCAGCAAAGCGTCGAGATTGACTGTCATTATGTGTCGAGACAAACTGTCAATATATGTCGACACATGTGACTTAAGTGTCGACACAGACTATGGTGGAGTCGACATAGCTGCCTTGATGTCGACACTGCTTCTTGAAACTGCATCTTGAGAATGTGTCGACATAGAGTATTTGTGTCGACACAAACACTTCTTCACTCCACAGCAATCACCTATGTTGAAACTCTGTTGTGTGTCGACACAAGTCCTGTGTGTCGACACAGTTGATGTAGACTAAGAATTCTGTGTGTCGACAAAGCCTCCTGGTGTCGACACAGTTGATGTCGACTATCTATTCTATGTGTCGACACAGCTGCTTCAGGTGTCGACACAGCTTTTCCAAGTGTCGACACAAACTTCCTTAAGTGTCGACACATGGACTTAGAAACTTTTCTCTGCATTTTAGCCAATACTTAACCTGCACATATAAACTCAAAATAACATCAAATACACCTTATTGTATATCATTGAGCTAAGTGAGGCTTCTCCAAATCATGTATACATTTTCCAATGTACCCAACAATCTCCCCCTATTTGGAGAAGTCATAACCCTTTTGTCAATGATATACACCACTTAAGATAAATAAACATGATGATGTGTATAAGCATTTTTAACATGGTAACTTATAAACAAAACAAATAATAAACTATCATCACAGAATAAGGATGCAAATTAAATGAACATGGAACATTGTTTTGTTTATTATATCAAAAAGATTCTTAACACTGTTTACATAGACTTCTTTAAAAACAAAGAATTACATAGTTCTTGAAAAAACTAGTAAAACTAAACTAAGGCTAGACAGGCTCCTTGATGACTATTCCTTTCCCTGATTTAATCTGAGCCTGCACACTAGGTGCTGTATCTTCACTAGGCTTCTTGCCTTTAACCTCAGCCTTCTTTTGAACTTCAGCCTTAATCCTTTGCCTTTCAAAATAATGAAAAGGCTTAGGGAAATACTTGCTAGGCTCCTAAGCATCAGGAGGTAGCTTCCCACTCTTAGCCTTTCTTCTGTATTGAACAATAGCTTCCTGCCATGCCTCATACTTCAACCATTCCTGCTCATTGTACTATTTTCCCCTTTCATGAACTTGGTCTTTTACAGCTTTTTAGGCAGTTAATATGATATTTCTAAAAGTGGGGCTCCATTACTCAAAATCAGGTTTAAACTCTGCCTGCTCTCTAAATCTCTTCTTTGATAATTGAGCATCTTGCTAAGCTTTCACACCAGCTTCTGGAATATCTACTGTTGGAACACCCTATTACAAATTTGGGCAAAGATCACTATGTTATTAGGAAAATTGTTTGACCTAGTTGTATAGTTGAAAAGGTCAAATTAGAATGAGTCTAGGACTTAGAAATTAGGTTTGGAGCTGCCCCCAGGACCACTCAGAGATCAGGACTAAGTACTGAGACAAGGCAATTTTCGTCGAGCTCAGGTCGACGAAACGTCGAAATCAGTTTGACGTTATCTGAGCTCAATTCTGCAAATCATCGAACTCAAGTTGATGATCTTCGAGCTCAGATCGACGTTTTGTCTTCAGCTATTTTTCAAGTCGTTGAGCTCAGGTCGACGATCGTAGAGCTTAGGTCAACGTTTTCTGTCTGCTGTGAAAATCCAATCTCTGAGCTCAGCTCAACGATCGTAGAGCTCGGATCGACGATTTCTGTGAGAGATCGACGCTTTCAGAATTCAAATTCAAGAACAGTTATGGAATTAATTCAAATTCTTTCAGAGTTATTTTCTGCATTTATTACAAAGGATTTTATAGCCGTTTCAAGCAATCTGATGCAACTTTCAAGGAAGGATTAAATGGAATATTGCTTAGGACTTTCCCCAGATACAGTTGTCAATTATGGGAGCCATTTATGACTGAATAACGACCATCTAAGTCAGATTGTTGATATACTCCTGCAGAAGAGAATAGAGACAACAACAACAATATACAGAGAATACAAAGAGATACAGAAGAATTAGATTACAACACAGAAGATTGAACAATACAACTTCTCTTATCAACAGTTCATCTTCTGTGATTTTCAAATCTACTGAATCTTCAAGAACACAATAAAATTTTACTGTAGAGGAGATCTTCTTCTACTCAACTCCTCCAAATCTTCAAGTGTTTAAAAGCTTCAACATCAAGGACTCCAGACACCAAACATTTCAGCATCTACTTGAATCATCTTCTACTGGAGATCTAAAGCATCTGAAGACCTATCACCCTAGCAAAGCTTTCACTCCTGAACCATTCTACATCTAAGGGGGAGCTTTGACAATATCAACAATCCACTAGTCTTCTCTCAGTGATTTGAGACAGAGAAGACATCATCACCTTTTATTTTACCACCATCTGTACAGGGTTATCTCTCCCTTCAAAAGTGAACTCTTTGTTTCTGAGACCTGATCAAAACTCAGTGGTGGCAATACACCTTACCAAAAAACATGGTTTGGTTTTTGAGCACCTTATCAAAAGCTCATTGGTGCCCAGGACACCTGATCAACCCTTCCTGTAGTGGATTCCTACCTAGGGTGGTAGAAGAGTGGATGTACCCAGGTTGTTGGGGAACCACTATAGATCCTTGTGTCTTCTGGTTACTGTGTGTTTGTCTTTGCTGTGTGCTGTGTGATTCTTTATTTCTTGCTTTAGTTTTTACTTCACTGCAAGCACCTTACACATATACATAAATTTAAGTCTTCCACTACTATACTATTTTAATTGTGAATTATTTTAAAATACTTTATTCACCCCCCCCCCCCTCTAGAGTTAAGGTAGATCTTTTCCTCACTTTCAATTAGTATCAGAGGAAGGTTAGTTATTCAACATCTGAATTTTCAACAGATTGGTTGAACAATCAAACACCTGAACCAAAAGATCCTTGATAAGATAAACCTTCTATAGAGGATAATTATTATTTTTTATATTATATTTATTTTCATACAAAACCATGGCACAGAACAAAGATTATGCTAGCATCAGACCTCCAGTGTGCAACCTCTCTAAGTTTGCACTTTGGAAGGCAAGGATTAAGCTTTACATGAATTCTATTGATGAGGACATTTTTAACTCTGTTTTGACAGTTTGTCCAAGACCTCAAGTGATCACAAGTACAAGTGCTGTTCCACCTCCTTCAGGAACAGATGCAGAAATAAAGAAATGGAAAGTTGCAGATGCAAAGGCTATGAATATTCTTGCTCAGACCATGTCTGATGAGATATTCCAAAAAGTGTCTGAATGTAGTTCAGCAAAAGAGATAAGAGACAAGTTATCTGAAATTGTCTCAGGATCTGCTGATGAAAGGAATGACAGGAGATCTCATCTCATAAGTCAATATGAGAATTTCAAGAAAGGAGAAGCTGAGTCAGGTGTAGATATGTACAACAGGCTCAGTCTGATAGTTAGTGAGTAGAAGACATTGGATAAGGAGATCGCACTCACTGAACTAAATGACAAAATCCTAATGTGCTTCCCCAGCACTTGGGATTCAAAAATCTGACCAATTAAAGATGCCAGAAGTCTAACTGAAATAACTACAGAAGCTCTTTTTGGCAAGCTCAAATCTTATGAGCTGCTCATTAAGAATAGGGAAGAAGAGCAAAAGTCTACTTCTCCAGTCATTAGAAAGGAGAAGACCCTCGATTTCAAATCCATAGAAGAGAAGCCTGAAGACAAGGTCACAGGCAATGAAGAATTGATTAGCTTGCTTGCCAAAAGATTCTATAAAATGGCAAGGAAAGATTTCAGAAAGAGGTCATAAAGAGGGCATGAGAAGCCAAGGTATGACAAATCAAATAATAAAGAAATAATCTGTTTTGGATGCAGGAAACAAGGCCATATTGTGCCTGACTGTCATGAAAATCAGAACAAGGACAAGAAGGATAGGAAAGATAGGAGAAAAGACAAGGACTCAAGGGGAAACAACAACAACAAATTCTCCTCCAGCAAAAATAAACATATAAGGAAGGGATTTGTAGCTGAAAGCTGGAGTGATACAGAAGAAGAATCAGAAGCCTCATCCAGCTCAAGTGATGATGAGGATGTTGCTGAGGAAAAAGAATTCTGCATGATGGCAATCAATGCCTCCCAGCAAAACTCTGATGTAGAACAAGAGTCTGATTCTGAAGCTGAAACTGGATCTGAAGAGGATGAGGTAATAAACTCTTTTGATTTTACTTCTGAGGACTTTAAAATTGAATTTAAGACTTTGTGTTTAGATTTGCTAAAGTCTAAGAAAGAGATAATCTCTCTCAAGATTCAATTATCTGACTACAGTATCCTAAAGTCAAATAACCTCAAACTCTTTGAGGAGTTAGAATGTTATAGGGAGCAGATAGCTGCACTGAAAAGTGAACTATCCAAGGCCAAGCAGTTTGAAGAATCCCTTAATGAGAGAAGCATCAAACTGATGGACATTATAAGCATAGTGAACTCAAGATTCAACAGTACACTGGGCTTGGGTGCTTCATCCAGCCTACCTATAGTATTAACAACCCCAATTAAATTTATTTCTGATAAAGGAAAGGGTGTTGTAGAGGTAGCTAGGAAGAATCCAGATTTACCTAAGGAAAATCAAGTTCAACAGAAAACGTCGAACAGAGCTCGACGATTGTCGAACAGAGCTCGGCGATCAAAGGCTGGATCGTCAAACTCAGATCGACGACTTCTGATCTCTAAACTCTGGTATAGTCGATCTTCGAACGGAGCTCGATGATCTGACCCAAGATCATTGAACTCAGGTCGACGATCGTCGAACGGAGCTCAGAGCTTTGAACCTTTTTTCAGAGGTAAATCTCAAGTCAATCCTAGAAGTCCCTCATCCCAAAGCTTCAACCCTTATACTGAATGGATAGTACCTCCTAGGAGATACCATCCTGAAGGATATAAGAGTCAGCCAGGGATGTCTTTCATTTCTGAATTTAAAGGCTATCAACATAGACCCAAGGTAAACTGGGTCAAAAACATATAAATTATTTATGTGCAGGTGAAGACCTATCCAGCAATGAACCAATAATGGTATCTGGATAGTGGATGCTTAAAGCACGTGATAGGGAGCAAGGACAATCTCACATCTTTAAAAGCCAAACTTGGACCCATAGTGATCTTTGGAGATTCAAACTTTGGTCAAACAAAAGAATATGGTGCTGTTCAGATTGGCTCAGTCACATTCAAGAAGGTGGGTTATGTGGAAGGACTGAAGCACAACCTAATCAGCATCAAACAACTCTGTGATGAAGGATATTAAGTGACATTCAACAAATCCTTATGCCAGATCAAGTTAGAGGATAACACAACAGTGTTAACAGCTAAAAGGAAAGGTAACATTTATCTTGTCGATTTCCTTTCAACCAACATAGATATCTGCTTATTTAATTCAGTTTGCAAACCAAATGATTTATGGAATAAAAGATTAGGACACTTAAACCTTAGAACCATTGCTAGGCTGTCCAAGGACAACCTTGTTAGAGGACTACTTTCTAGCCCCTACAAGAAGGAAGGACTCTGCAGGGCCTGTTAATTAGGCAAGCAAACAAAAAATAGTTTTAAGTCACTTAATAAGAGTGATTCACCTAGGATTTTGTATCTGTTACACATGGATCTTTTTGGACCCATTACAGTGTAGAGCTTAGGAGGGAAATCTTATACTTTGGTGATTGTAGAATACTTCTCAGGATTCACTTGGGTATTCTTTCTGAGGAAGAAGTCTGATAACTTTAAGTGTCTGACAGAGTTTCTCCAATGTATACAGATTGAGTTCAATACTCACATTGCCCTGATAAGAAGTGATCATGGGACAGAGTTTGATTCTCTTCTTATGCAAGAGTTCTGTCAGAGTGAAGGGATCAGGCATACTTTCTCAGCTCCTAGAACTCCTCAACAAAATGGGGTAGCTGAAAGGAAAAATAGAACCCTAATTGAATCTGCAACTACATTGTTGACAGATGCTCACCTACCTCTATCTTTTTGGGCTGAGGCAGTGAACACCTCCAACTATGTGTTGAACAGAAGTCTAATACATAAACTGAAGGGCAAGACTCCCTATGAATTGCTCAAAGGGAAGAAACCTAAAGTAAACTATTTTAAAATTTTTGGTTGTATTTGTTATATTCACAATAATGACAAGAAATACTTAGCAAAATTTCAAACTAAGGCTGATGAAGGAGTGTTTCTGGGATACTCCATGATCAGCAAGGATTATAGGGTGTATAATAAATCTACTCTTAAAATAGAAGAATCTGTTCATGTTTTTTTTTTGATGAGACTAACATGTTTTATAAGGAGAAGTCTGCTTCTACCATAGAACCTATACATATACACTCTCTTTCAGAAAGTATGGACAGATTACAGGTTAAAGAAAAGGATACAGCTCCTCCACTTATCCAGCAAAAGGATGAGAGCAGTGATGATGAAGAGGATGTGTAACATCTAAAAGAGCCAGTTGTTGTTCCACAAGAGGAAACAACAACAATGGTTGGTGAACAATCAACACCCCCTGTTGATTTAGTAATAAAAAGAGATCATCCAATCTCCCAAGTGATTGGAGACATCTCAGCTGGTGTGCAAACAGGAAATCAGGTCAACCAGAACTTGATGCTTAATTGCTTTCTATCTCAAGTTGAGCCTCAATCCATTCAAGATGTAGAACAAAATCCACACTGGATCATTGTTATGCAAGAGGAACTACATCAATTTGAGAGGAATCAAGTTTGGGAACTAGTGCCAAGGCTTAAGGATCGCTCAATTGTTGGAACAAAGTGGTTGTTCAGAAACAAGTTGGATGATCAAGGAGTTATTGTAAAGAACAAGGTAAGGCTAGTTGCTCAAGGCTACTCTCAAGAAGAAGGGATAGACTATTACCAGACCTTTGCACCAGTGGCAAGGTTAGAGGTTATAAGAATATTCCTTGCTTATGATGCTCACAAAGGATTCAAGGTCTACCAAATGGATGTGAAGAGTGCATTTCTCAATGGAGTCATCAAAGAGGAAGTCTATGTTAGACAACCTCCAGGTTTTATCTCTTCAACTTATCCTGACTATGTTTTCAAATTGCATAAAGCATTATATGGTCTCAAGCAAGCTCCTAGAGCATGGTATGAGACCTTAGCATGTTTTCTTCTGAAAAATGATTTTATAAGGGGTAGAGTAGACCAAACTCTTTTTATTAGAACCCATAAGTCCCATACCCTACTAGTACAAATATATGTAGATGATATTATCTTTGGTTATACTGATTCAAATTTGCGCAAGAAGTTTTCCAACCTAATGCATTCTAAATTTGAAATGAGTAGCATTGGGTGAGCTTTCCTTCTTTCTAGGATTGCAAGTCAAACAACATGTCGATGGCATATTTATTTCTCAAACCAAGTATGCAAAGGAACTTGTTAAGAAATTTGGTATGTCTGAAGCATCTTGTATGAAAACACCTATGCCTACAAATGATGTATTAGATGCTGATGAACATGGAAAACATCTTGATCAGACAACATATAGAGTAATGATTGTCTCTCTATTGTACCTTATAGCTAGTAGACCTGATATAATGTTTGCTACATGCATATGTGTTAGGTTCCAAGTAAGCCCTAGAGAGTCACACTTAACTTTAGCAAAGAGGATTCTCAGGTATGTGAAAATTTGTCCAAATCTAGGACTCTGGTATCCAAAAGACTCAGGATTTGAATTAACTTGATTTTCAGATGCTGATTATGCTGGATGTAGAGTAGACAGGAAAAGCACTAGTAGAACTTTCCAGTTCTATGGTGATAGACTTGTCTCCTGGTTCTGTAAGAAACAGACATCTGTGTCCACTTCAACTGCTGAAGCAGGCAGTTGTTGATCACAGATTCTGTGGATTCAAAACCAGCTCCTAGACTATGGCTACAACTTAGAAGGATCAAAAATCTTTTGTGATAATACTAGTGCTATTTCTATAGCACAAAATCCAGTCCTCCATAGTAGGAAAAAACATATAGAGATTAGGCATCACTTTCTAAGGGATAATGTAGAGAAAAATAAAATTGAACTTCAGTATATCCCAACTGAATTGCAAATGGGAGATATTTTCACCAAACCTTTGGATGAAAAAAACATACCTTCTTCCTAAATCAGTTAGGAATGTTAGATGGAGGAAGTCTAAAATAAATCCAAATATTTTGTAAATCTAAAAACAGACAAAGACTAGGCTAAAAATTGGTATTTTCTTGTGTCTGTAGGCTGTTTTCTGGCTCTGAACTGCGCTCGACATTTTTTCAAAAAGCGTCGAACGGAGATCGACGTTTCAAAATAGCATCGACCAGAGTTCAGCGCCGTCTGTTAGCTTTTAGCTATCCTTCTTTATATTCATCGATCGTCGAGCTGAGCTCGACGCTCTCCAGTATCGTCGAACGAAGATCGACATTATTGAAGACTCTTCAGATTCCATTAGAAGCCCAGATCGTCGAACAGAGTTCAACGATCCTTCCTTTCCACCATCAAACCCTAATATAAAAATCATTTTTCGTCGTCATTCTTCGATTGTGCATTCATACTCTCTGCAATTTCTTTCTTTCCCTCCAAACTCTACTGCACTTGGTTGTGTTTGGAAATTTTTTGCAGGTCTTCAATGGTGGTGAATGTTGCGGCTCTCGCGAAGATGAAGTTTGATACCGGGTTTGATATTGATATGGATTCATTCGACGGCAGCGATCAAATCTTCAAGGATATCCTGGAACTATTCAAGGAACAACAGCTAGTGGATATTATTTCGACCTGAATGAAGATTGCGGCTGACGAAATAAAGGAATGGGTATTTACTGCAAACAACTTGGATGAGAATACTATAGTCGGTACTATCCGCGGGATTCAAGTACAATTGTCCCCTACCCTTCTGACTGAGGTATTCAATTTAAGTACTGGAGATGATTCTACTGAACTGTCTAGACAAGAATTTGATTCTATGTTGGATAAAATGGGTCACTTTGCTGCAAACCCTAATAAATTATTGAAAAAGAATCTTGAAAGTGAGGGGATAAGTTGTAAATTACTCTAGAGGGGGGGTGAATAGAGTATTCAAAATTTTATGAACACTTAGTCAGCTCCCTTGGAGTTTATTTGCGGAATAAAAAATCTGATACTTGAACCCTAAGAGCCTAACACAGTGAAGTGCACAAGTGAAGAAGTTGACTGAAATTTCAGTTAACTACAAGCCTATCACAGCAACTAGCAATCCTAGGTAGTTCTATCACAGCCACAGAATAAACAAATCAGCAAGAACCAGAGAGACACAGGATATATAGTGGTTCCCTTTAAATAGGTACATCCACTCTTCTACCACCCTGGTAGGAATCCACTACAGGTTTTTGCTAAGGTGCCCTGCCACCAATGATCTGATTCAGGTAGATCAAACAGACCCTTTGAGCTTTTGATAAGGATGCTCAACCACAGGTTGTTGATAAGGTGCCCTGTCACCAACGTTCACTTTTGAAGAGGTGTGAACAAACTCTTTTACACAAGGGGTTGAGAGGGTTAGATTATCTTCTCTGTTTTAAATACAGATTAGAGAAGATTTGTGGATTCTCTAAAGAATCAAAGTCTCCCCCTGGCTCAGTGGAAGTCCAGGGAAAGCCTTTGCTTCAGGATGAAGGAGTTTCAGATAAACTGAAACTAAATTCTCAGAGATCTGAAGACTGATTTTTATCAGGTCTTAAGATTCTGGAGCACTTGAAGCAGATCTTGAGCTTTTTCTGAAGTCTTTGAAAAACTCTAAGCAAATTGCTCAGGAGACTTGAGAATGAAAGATGATTGCTCGGGGCTTTTGCTTCAGGAAAACTTTTCTTCTTCTTGTTGTGAGATTGTGAAGAGCTGCTCTGATGATGCTTGAGCGAATGAATAATATTTCTTTGTTTCTGTAACACTTCTTTTCTTAGAGAAGAATCTCTTTTAAATATGTCTTCATGTTTTTCCTTTGGAACGGCTCTATTGATTTGAATTCTCGAGCCCTGCAACAGATTATCTCAAAATAGAATATAGCAATAGGAATGGAATGGCCTATTAACTTTCTGTCAGTCCCAATAAGGAATAAAATAAGCGGGAAAAATATCTCAGCATAAAGACGTACCATTCTTGGAAATAGTACATAGTACCAACGGCTAGAAAACAGGCTGGAAAGATAAAGTCAACGTAATTTGTATAATAGGACAAAATGCTTTATCAAGAGTACTGAATCCCGTGATTTATGCTTGACAGAATTTGTAATCAATTTATTTGAATTTAAACCATAAATTTAGCAACAATAATATCAGAGAATCAATCTAACCACCAACTAAAACACTTGGAAATAAACCAAGGAATAGAATAAATACAAACAGATAAAGGCAGACAGAAATCGTCGAACAGGGGTTCGAAGATCGTCGACCTACTAACAGATCGTCGACTAAAAGCAGGAATCTGTCGAAACAGAAATCGTCGAACGGAAATCGTCGACCAGCTCAAACTATCGTCGACCAAAGCAAAAGATCTGTCGAGACAGATATCGTCGACCAGAAATCGTCGACCAGGTCTAGATATCGTCGACTGAAGCAGAAAGCTGTCGAGACAGAAAACGTCGACCAGAAATCGTCGACCAGCTAATAGATAGTCGACCAGCTAACATATAGTCGACCAGCAAAGGCAAATATCTGTCGAGACAGAAATCGTGAAGCAAGAACACGATCGTCGATCTGTTGATGACAGATCGTCGACCAACCTTCAGAGCGTAGTAAGCTTGCTCTGAGATCGTCGACCAACGGTCGACGATAATTGTCTTGACTCAACGATTCGATAGCCCTGCTATCGTCGATCAATGATCGACGATCGCGAGGCCTCGTTCGACGATAGTCGAACGGAAAAAGCCTTAACCAAAACACATTCTAAAACTACTAGCCTAAACTCTAGGTCAGTCATATACTGCCCTAGGGAGACTAAGCAAAGTCTAAACAGGATCATATATCTTTATATGGATCAAGAGGGGCTGGAAAGGGATTACATAAGCCAAATCACATCTAGGGTACCAACAAATCTATCTATTGAATTTCGTTTTTTGGCTGATGTTGTGGGGAAAGTGCTGCTGGCTAAGCACTCAGCACATGATACCATATCAAGGTATCAGTTCTGTCTGATGGGAGCCATAGTGGACAAGAAACATCTAAAGTGGGGAACAATCTTCTTTGATTTGATCAAGAAGAAAATTAATAAAAGTTTTGTCAATTTTGGGAGGATTTTAGTGGTTTTCCTACACTCCAGGTGCCCAGAGCTGCTGGTTTCCAATGGGATGCACATTAATGCATCTAAAAGATTAACCTGTGCCCTATTTGGGAAATGGGACAGACAGATTATCAAACCATCAAGGACTACTATAGCTTCAGGCACAAGGACTCCAGTAGTCACTTCCCCTCAGGCTCCAGCCCTCATGGAAGAACTGCCTGCCTCCACCTCTACTCCTCCTTCTCCTCCTCTTATTTCTACCTCTACCTCCACATCAACCACAACAATCTCCTCAACCATAACCATCTCTTCCCCCATTACCATCTCTTCACCTCTTTCACCTCTAGCCACCTCAGAATCATTCCATCCACTCCACTACTATCCACTTCTTACCATTCCATCCTTCAACATATTGGAAGATTCCTTCATGGATGATTCCCCTTCCTCTCATCCTGAGCTTCCCTCTACCTCGTCCTACCAACAAATTCTTCATTATAAACTCTCCCAACCATCCTTCACTCAATCCATCTCCACCATCCCTATATCTCAACCATCAATTTTCCCATCCACCACAGCATCAACTGCAGCCCATTCACTATCAGTTCAAGCAATTCCATCCTCCACCTCTACTCAAGTCCCACTTGAGCAAGTGGATTTATCAGCTTTAGCAGATAGGCTATATGGAATACTGGCCCCCAAGCTAGTAGACCTGCTGGAGACCACCATGGCTCCACTCCTGCAATCAATAAAGGAGCTATCGGACAGGCTAACCTCTTTTTCCTCTCCTCAGGCAATTCCTTCTTTTGAGTGCCTTAATATAGTCATGATTGAATCAAGGCAGGGGGAGATGCCTTATGAAGTTAAGGAACTACCTGCTCCAAGAGCTGCTCCAAGTGATCTACTGCTGCCAATCATCCCTACTACTGCTCCAGTACTAGTGATTAAAGTGGACCTCAGGTCACTGTTGTTTGATTTTTATATTATTTACAGAAGAAGCTTACCAACTTATGGAGTTGAAGACCTCACTAAGGCCATTGTGCCTATTTCTGTTTGTGATCCCAGCCTGATCATATCCTATGTCAATTCTCTTAAGGCTGAGGAAGTTGTTGCTACTATTAGTGCTGCTGCTGCTGATGATATTTCTATTGAATCTACTGATATTGAGATGCTGTCTGCTGATACTGCTATTGCTGAAGAACTGGCAAGTTCTCTGGAAGAACAAGTTTCTGAGAATCCTGTTGATGCAACTGCTCTACAAGTGTCTGTTATTCCAACTGCTCCTGCTAAGACTCCTGCTGCTGTTCCAACACCTCCTGCTCCTGCTGATTCTGAGAAATCCAAACTTCAAGAGGAATACATAAAAAGAATTGATGATCTTTATGACAGACCACAAAGCTCTGACAGTGACAAATTTAATACTGAATTTGATGACTCTGCTGGCACCATTGCCAAAAAGAGGAAAGCTAGAAGCAAAGCTATGATGAGAGTTCCTCCTGCCAAGGCCAAAGATGCAAATGACATACCATATTATATTCTTCATGACTGCCAGATTACAGAGCCCTGGATGCAATATTCCAAAAATCAGTTAAAGGCAAGGAAGAAGAAAAGGAAACTGGAGAAGTATGTGAAAGGATCTTCTCAGTATAAACCTCCTCCTCCTCCTCCTCAAGATTCAGGATCTGGTGGTGGCTCTGCATTTCAATCTTCAGATTCAAAGCAAAGTTCCTCTCAACCCTCTCAAAGATATCATCCCAGAGGACAGTATCAAAAAGGTTATCATTCAAGAAGAGGACAACACAGAGGAAGTCAAAGAGAATATAGAACCTATTCCAAACAGTAAAGGGAAGGACAAGGGCATATGGATTCAACTCAAGGTCCTTTTCCTTACAAACTCAGAGATACTGTTGTTACAAGAACATCTACTTCTTCAGAAACTATAAATAGATATGACCCTTCAATTCCTTTTGAGGATCCAGAAAACAATCTTTTATCATGGACTGCCAGGATGAAAGAGCTTGCTGCTCTAGATCAGTTGAAAAAGGCCAGAGAAAAAGGGAAAGATACTTCTAACATCACTACACTTTCAGAACAAAGAAAGACAGAACTGGAGAGATATGTTTCAAGAAAGTTCTTTGATCCAGAAGATTATATGAAACTGCATCCTGAGGCTATAGTTCCAAGTCCCAGATCCCAAACCTCCTTAGGTGCAGAAGATGACAGAAGATCAAAGAAAGATGCTCTCAATCCCAACAGCGAGATTTTATTTAAGAAAGGCAGTGAAAGGAAATGAATTCTGTAAGCAGATAGTTCATCTATATCTGAACATTTGCTGACATTCCTTTTGAGTTCTGCAATGCTGTTTTGATTATCTTTTCTGCATTGTTAGTTTAGTTTTTCTATCTCTGTATGTATGATTCTGTATTTCCTGATTATGTCCTGTAAATAGTAATACCAACCCAAATAGGGGGAGATTATTGGAACACCCTATTTCTAATTTGGGCAAGGATCACTATGTTATTAGGAAAATTATTTGACCTAGGTTTATAGTTGAAAAGGTCACATTAGAATGAGTCTAGGGCTTAGAACTTAGGTTTGGAGCTACCCCCAGGACTACTCAGAGATCAGGACTAAGTACTGAGATAAGGCAATTTTCGTCGAGCTCAGGTCGACGAAACATCGAACTCAGTTCGACGTTCTCTGAGCTCAATTCTGCAAATCGTCGAACTCCGGTCGACGATCTTCGAGCTCAGATCGACGTTTTATCTTCAGCTATTTCCAAGTCGCTGAGCTCAGGTCGACGATCGTAGAGCTCAGGTCGACGTTTTCTGTCTGCTGTGAAAATCCAATCTCTGAGCTCAGCTCAACGATCGTAGAGCTCGAATCGACGATTTCTGTGAGAGATCGACGCTTTCAGAATTCAAATTCAAGAACAGTTATGGAATTAATTCAAATTCTTTCAGAGTTATTTTCTGCATTTATTACAAAGGATTTTCTTGCCGTTTCAAGCAATCTGATGCAAGTTTCAAGGAAGGACAAAATGGAATATTGCTTAGGACTTTCCCCAGAACAGTTGTCAATTATGGGAGCCATTTATGTCTGAATAACGTCCATCTAAGTCAGATTTTTGATATACTCCTGCAGAAGAGAATAGAGACAACAACAACAATATACAGAGAATACAAAGAGATACAGAAGAATTAGATTACAACACAGAAGATTGAACAATACAACTTCTCTGATCAATAGTTCATCTTTTGTGATTTTTAAATCTACTGAATCTTCAAGAACACAAGAAAATTCTGCTGTAGAGGAGATCTTCTACTACTCAACTCCTCCAAATCTTCAAGTGTTCAAAAGCTTCAACATCAAGGACTCCAGACACCAAACATTTAAACATCTGCTGGAATCATCTTCTGCTGGAGATCTGAAGCATCAGAAGACCTATCACCCTAGCAAAGCTTTCACTCCTGAACCATTCTACATCTCAAGGGGAGCTTTGACAACATTAACAATCCACTAGTCTTCTCTCAGTGATTTGAGATAGAGAAGACATCATCACCTTTTTATTTTACCACCATCTTTATAGGGTTATCTCTCACTTCAAAAGTGAACTCTTGGTTTTTGAGACCTGATAAAAACTCAGTGGTGGCAAGACACCTGATCAAAAATTCTTGTTTGGTTTTTGAGCAACTTATCAACAGCTCATTGGTGCCCAGGACACCTGATCAACCCTTCCTACAGTGGATTCCTACCTAGGGTGGTAGAAGAGTGGATGTACCCAGGTTGTTGGGGAACCACTATAGATCCTTGTGTCTTCTAGTTGCTGTGTGTTTGTCTTTGATGTGTGCTGTGTGATTCTTTATTTCTTGCTTTAGTTTTTACTTCACTGCAAGCACCTTACACATATACATAAATTTAAGTCTTCCACAGCTATACTATTTTAATTATGAATTATTTTAAAATACTCTATTCACCCCCCTCTAGAGTTAAGGTAGATATTTTCCTCACTTTCATCTACCTTTTCAATAATAACATTAGTAACTTGTTGTGGAGGGCTGTACATAGACTGAACTTATTGATGTATCATTTCAAGATCTGTAGGGGGATAAATAACTTTGGCAACCTCAGGTTGATCACCTTAAAGTATAGCTGGTTGCACACCTAACTCAGCCACATTATCATCATCACATAAGGGAGGATATCCCAGTGTGGCTCTAATACTGTTGGTTACTTATTTGGCATGATCAAAGGCTGCATATACTAACACCCTCTCCCCCTTTATGACTTCTCTAGCCACATGATCTCTCAAATCATCTTTTTGAAATCTGATTTGCCCATCCAGGTAATTGATTCCATCTTTAAAGAATGGCTTTAACTTTTAAAGCTGATCATAAATTGTTTTATGAGAAGTAGTAATAGCTGTCTTAAAGGAATCCAAGGCTTCCTGTAGCTTCTTATCAAATTCTTCTTTCTCCTTATTTCTAGCCTCAGTCATTGTAATAACTATTTTCCTTACTTCAGTGACTATCTCATTATGAGATTCAGTCAGATTGTCATTCATTTTTATTTGATTTTCAAGGACATAGCCTTGTTTGACAACAATATCATCCACTTTTTTTTTATTTCTGCTTCTTGCTTTGCTAGAAATACCACAGCATTGCCCCCCTTGTGGAAGCAATCTGTCATCTCTTTCTTATTCTGATTTTGTAACACCCCCGAAACTCAAAAGAGGGATGGGTGACGTTTTAAGCCCAGTCTGGGATTTGGAGCAGGTGTCACGGGCGTGACACGGGCGTGTCACGGGCGTGTCACGGGCGTTACACGGGCGTGTTCGGCCACGGGTCATGTGGTCGACGTTTTGACGATCGGAGATCGTCGAGTTGACGCACACGGCCTGGGACACGGGCGTGTCCCAGGGCGTGTCCCAGGGCGTGTCACGCTTGGGAGTTTTCTGAGTCATGTACATGGATCATGACACGGGCACAGACACGGGCGTTTCACATGTGACACGGGCGTGTCGGGTGCCGTGTCGCAGGCCGTGTCCTTCTCGGGAAAAGAGGGTTGGTCGTTGCACACGGGGTGTGGCACGGGTCATGACACGGCCGTGTCACATGCGACACGGGCGTGTTAGAGGCTGTGTCAAATGCCGTGTGCTGGTTATCGCGTCGGTCGATACGGCGAATGGGCGACACGGCCCTAGAAACGGGCATGTCGCAGGCCGTGTTCGGCCAAGATTTTGTAAAATTAGGCTGAATCGCAGCCGTTCGATTTCTTGATTTACGATCCGACGGTTCAGGGCTGTTGCTGGAATGTTATATCCGAGAATAGGGTTTAGAAGCCCTCATTTCACTTGGGCTTTATCTCTCTAAGATCTAGAGAGAAGGGAGAGCTAGGAGGAGGAAGAAGACCAAAGATCCGGTCACCGGCGGAGCTTCGGAGATCCAAATCACGATCTGAGTCCGGATCCGCAAAGGCGAGGCCGATACGGTGCTTTACATCCGACTAGATCATCATGGCGCCGAGGAAAAGCGCAAGGGTAACGATTCTCTTCTTGAGCATGTGAAGCTCTTCTTCCTTTGCTTGCGAAAACCCCTCTCCCGTGAGTGTGCGACGAGATTGTGGTATTCCTTGGGGTAGATATGTAAAGTCCCCCTTGTTAGAGTCCGGAAACGTTGTACGGACATAGGCATGATGTGTGAAGCCTACCCGGACGTGTTGGTCCGGATCGGTGATGATTTGCTATGCATTGTTGGCCGGAGAAGACTCTGAGCATTGTGTTTGTTTTCGGGTTGCTATGCGGTAGTATGCATCAGGGAATCTAGGGGATTAACCCCGAGGTGCACCCGGAAATCTGGACGAAAACAGATTTCTGTCATATCGGTGGCCTGGGAGCCAACCGGGTACATAGCGGGGCTATGTACCATGTTTGATCGTTATTTGGGACTGGGGAAGGTTAGTCCGCGTCAAAGGCCTAATGGCAATGGTGGGTTGAGCAACGGGCTGGTGTACCCCTAACCGCTCCACCTGCTCGGTTAAAGCGACCTAAAGTTTTACGTGGGACTTACCGAGGTTTGGAGATCGAGTCTAGGCTGCGGCTGAGAAGACTTAATGCTCACAAGATTGCCACCCTAGGGGTGGTGGTGGAGTCGAGGACCGGACGGGGTTCAGACTGGCTTCGCCGAGTAAGTGCCCTGAGAGCACGGGGTGTACGGCCGTATGAGCGTGCACCTATGATGTGAAGCTTATTTTGCTATGTTGCTTGTTTTGCTAACAAGTGCAGGGAAGAAGCTTTGCCGCCCCGGTTTGGGGGCGGAATCGTTATAATTTTGTCAGCATTGCTGACCGTTGCCTTTGTTTACCACCGTGCGGTGGATTGTTGCTTGCAGGTGCTGTGGAGCCGAGAGGTAAATAGCGGGCTAAAGCCCGAGTTGCTGTGCCAGCCCTCGAAGGCCAAGTTTTGAGTGTTTTCCTTTTTGTACTCATGTGTGACCGACCTGCGTGCTGAGGTTTGGAAGACACTTTTTATTAAGCAAACTCTTGTAAGGCTTTAAGGCCAATATTTGTATATTAAACATTCCTTGTTTTTAGTTGCGTGGACATTCATGTTTGCAAGGTTCTTAATTGTGCAACTTAATATTTGCTTCCGCTAGGTGCTGTGTAGGACGTTGTGATTGGTTGAATGGTTTCAATGCGTAACCAACCGGTCTGTCCATAGTATATGGCGTCGGGCCGCGGCCGGACCTACTGTTATATACTATGTGATGGATAGGGGTATTACAAATTAGTATCAGACTACGGGTTTTGGTCAAGCTTAAATGAATTCGTGGACGAATTCACATTAAGGGGTGGTGAGCATATGTGTGTGCATCATCGTTATAACATGAAAAGAACCCATGAATGTCCACTTAGGAATGAAAATACACATGTTTGAGGAACCTGCGTATTCCTATAATTGTTTTTTGAAAATTTTGTTCAGTCACTTATGGTGTTTTGAACGGCTATAGGTGTCCGGAAGTGGAGCGTGGCAGTCTGAACACACGTTTGCTGAGCAAAGTACGACACCAAGTAACGTTCCTGAGACCCCTATGTCTTTGGAAACCATAAGAAGGGTGGTTGAAGCGGTATTCACTGTGACCAACGCACAATATGGGAGTAATGCGCAACCCTTTGTCCCTGAGATGGCCCCAACATCGGGCGGTATGTTGGAGCAAAGGGCATTTGGGGGTCCATTAGAGCAGCAGATGAGCATGACTGTGGTGCAGGGAGCGCATTTAGTTGACGCATATTTGCAGACGTTCCTTATGTTAAGGCACTACCCAAGCTTTGAATGGGAAAGCGAGCAATCTATAGTTGATAGATTTTATAACGGTCTGCGCAGCGAGTTGCGTATCCTACTGCTAGGACCAAAGTTATTGGGATTTCGAGCTTTGGTGGAGCCGGCTAGAGCTTTGGAGTTGGAGTTGGGGAAAACTCACCAAGTACCAGTGGATAGGGTACCAAACCCTACTGATCCTATAAGGACTGTCTATCGAAAGATGCCGAGAAAGGAGGCTGGGTCATCTACTACCCGAACTACCCTCAATTGTTATTCTTGTGGCAAGAAAGGGCATCTCGCCAGAGAGTGTTGGTAGAGTGCTCAGACGACAAGGAAAGTTTTGGCAGGAGCAGTTGAAGCCTCTTGTGTAAAGGAAACGATGTTCAAAATGCCAACCTCAAAATCTGGGTACCGTAGGTGGCATAAGAAGGCTAGGAGGTCGGGTCTAGTCCCTTCCTCTAGAACATCCAGAGCGAGTACAGTCCAAACCCCGGATGCATGCTTTGTTTGTGGAAAGTCGGGGCACTATGCCCAGGATTGTTGGAGTGGACACCCAATGTCCAAAAAGAAGTCGGGGTCGATATCTGAAGAGAAAGGCAAGGCGGTGGCGTCTGCCGCATCGCTGTTTACTCTGGCCCAACCGGGAGTGAACATCCTTGGCCAGCAGGAGGTCATGTGGCCGACCGTCGGGTCGTCGGGTATGGTTTAATTGTTAGCAACCTTGCTTCTTGCCTTATGCGTGTTTACGTAGAACTTGAAGTTCTAGGCTTTATTTTGGAATCTTGGCAATCCGGATGGGTTATTACCCAGTAGTCGTCCAGTGTGCGCGGAGATACAGTCTGTGCGGTAAGAGTCTTATTGAAAGTCAAGGATTCGACTTGCTAGCGTCGTTGTTGCCATTAGTAGAGTTTGACGTCATCTTTGTTATGGACTAGCTTTTAGGGCAGAAGGCTTTTATCGTTTGCAACTGCAAAGAGACCTACCTGGGTGTTGGGCAGGAGACAATGTTTGCGGAACCGAAGGGACCGAGCAGGACACTGGCGTCTGCCCTCCCGGTGGTCAAGACTGTTATGTGTTGGTACAAAGTTGTTCTTCACGTTAGTGGAGGCTGTAACGCCTAAATCCACTCTGGGTAGTATCCCAGTGGTTTTTGAGCATCCCGATGTGTTCCCGAACAATCTCCCTGGAGCCCCACCGTAGCGAGAGATCGATTTCACGATTGAGTTTTGCCAGGTGCTAAACCTGTGTCACGCTCTCCTTATAGGCTGATGCCTAAGGTGATAGTAGAGTTAAAGGTTCAACTAGAAAAGTTGATGGAGCAAGGGTATGTGCGTCCAACTCGTTGCCTTGGAGCGCACTGGTCCTCTTTACTCAGAATAAGGACGGGAGTTTGCAATTTTGTATCCGTTGCAGAGAGCTATGTAAGTTTGCAGAAATAGGACAAGTAATCGATCCAAATGATCGATGATCTTCTGATCAGTTAGTCGGGTCTTCGGTGGACTCAGTAGTGGATCGTAAGTCCGGTTGCCCTCATCTGAGAATAAGGGTAAGTGTTATCACAAATGCGGTATTAAGCACCAGTGATGAGCAATCCGAGCCTACGATCGTGCTATCTTGGTAGTCAAGTGTGGCATCAGTGTTCATAGACCGGATGAGCAGAACGTTCATGGAGTACGTAGTCCAGTTTGTGATCGCCTTCATCGACGACACATTGGGGGAAATTTTAGTGCGAAGGGTATCGCTTCTGAATATCTACCCTTGGCTTTGTGGACTCTAAGAAGGAACCATGTATACACCAAGTTATCCGAACTCGAGTCTTGGGTTATCCTCGTAGCGCTTCTTGGTCCTTTAGTTAGTAGAGTGAGGGCGTGTGGGTCCAGCGTTGTTAGTCGCAATACGAGGGTGGCCTGTGTTGTCTCGGTAGCGGAAATCCAGAGTTTCTGGTGTGGTCGGTTACTACAGGCGCTTTGTAGAGGACTTCCCGCGGATAGTATTACCCCTCGCGTCATTGTCAAGGAAAAGCTTAAAAGGATTGCTTAGATGCGCGAGTACGCCCAAGCTGTGAAGGGTTAAAGAGTTGGTCAACCGCAACGCCAGTGTTAAGTTCGCCGAGTGGAACCAGAAGCTATGAGATCTACGGCACTGCCTTAGACAGCGGATTAGACTGCATGCTGCTGCAGCGTTGTAATGTTGTGGACTATGGCTCGCATTAGTTGCAACAGCACGAGGGGTATTGCCCAGTCCATCATCTGGAGTTCGTGGCCGTGTGTTTTGCACAAAAGCTAGGGAGGCTTTATGTGTATGGTGCAAAAGTCTGTGTCTGTACCGATCCTATGAGCATGATACGTCGGTGGGATTGAAAGGATCTGAAATTGAGGCAGCAAAAATGGATGGAGTTCCTGGGGGACTATACGTTCGAAAGTTATTTTGTGCTCGTTGTAAGGCAATGTGTTGCGGATGCATTGAGACGCAGGGCTTCCGCCCAAGCCAACTAGTTGTAGTTTCATGTTGAGGGTTTGACCCGGGATTTGGAGATGTTAGCTATCTCTTGCGTTGACAAGCAGACTAGCGTCGAAGCATAACTGAACTGGTCGGAAGTCTAGTATGACCTGGCTGATCGTAGTTGGCAGACTATGGTTTGTGTAGCTGCATGAAGGAAATCATGGGTGCGGCTCGGTGGGTCAAAATCCCAAGTCGACGGTTGTGGGTAGGCTACCAAGGAAAGATAATTGTTTGTGCAGCCCGAGCATGGGTAATTTATGGGTGGAGTTGTGATATGTCTTACCAAGTACTCAACTCACTTAGGAGGCACAAGTTGTGCCGATATCTAAGAAATTGCTTTGGTGGTCGGGGCTCAAGAGAGTCATAGCGTTGTTTGTGGCTAAGTGTCAGCCTTGCGCCTTAGTGAAGGCAGAGTGCCAAGTGCCGGGGAATTCGTGAATCCTTGCCTAGTTCGGAATAGAAGTTCGACTGGACTGTGTGCATGGTTTGCCAAAGTCATAGTGGGGTAGCGACGCCGTGTGGGTGATCGTAATTGTGTTAACTTTAGTGTCGCACTTCGTTCCGCATAGGAAGGATAATTCGGCGGAGTAACTGGCAAATGTGTTTGGATAACATAGTTAGACTACATGGTGTGCCCCACAACATCGTGAGCAATCGAGGTGGGCGTTTTACGTCCAATGATTGGAGGTGTTTACAGAACGTGCTGGAGACTAAGCTGTAGTTTAGTCCAGTCTTACATCTGCAGACAGATGAGCAGACCGAGTGGGTCAACAGGACATTGGAGGATGTGCTTCGCATGTGCGTTCTAGACTTCGGGAAGCAGTGGGAAGGCCATCTATTTTGGTAAAGTTTGCGTACAACTTTAGCTACCAAGCGAGCATACAAATGGCGCCCTTCGAGGCCCTATGAGGTTGAGGTTGTCGCATGCCATTGTCGAGGCTAGAAACGGATGACACGAAGTTATATTTAAATCAAGAGATGGTAAACACTACCCCTTTGGTGCGAACCATATAAGAACTGTTGCTAATCGCTCAGGGGAGGCAGGCTAAGTACTTTAACGCCACGTATCGGAATGTGGAGCTATCAGATGGCGTACAGGAAGTTATAGTCGTTCAAGAGTGTTTCACGGGAGCGAAGCTTGGGGAAAGCTGAGCCCGGTATACCTTGGACAACTTGAGATTTCTAGAACGGTTTGGTGAGGCGGCGCAAGAGGCTTCGAACTTGATCGTGAGTGATCAAGTTTTGGTGGACGAAAGGTTGACGTCTAAGGTCAAACCTTTTCGTTTTGGAGACCGTGAAGTCGAGCGACTTTATCTCGAGGAATTCAAGATAGTCGTGGTCCGGTGGGGTCAATTGCGATAGCAAGGAGCTCTCTTAGGAATGAGAGCAATCTATGCTGGTTGTGTACCCGGAGCTGATCCGCCTTGGTACCGTTGAGAGTTTCTGTTTTCTCTCCTTTAGTAATTTCGTGGAAGAAATTCTTTTAAGGGGGGGAGAGTTGTAACACCCCCGAAACTCAAAAGAGGGACGGGTGACGTTTTAAGCCCAGTCTGGGTTTTGGAGCAGGTTTCACGGGCGTGTCACGGGCGTGACATGGGCGTGTTCGGCCACGGGTCATGTGGTCAACGTTTTGACGATCGGCGATCGTCGAGTTGAGGCACACGGCCTGGGACACGGGCGTGTCCCAGGGCGTGTCAAGCTTGGGAGTTTTCTGAGTCATGTACACGGGTCATGACACGGGTACAGACACAGGCTTGTCACATGTGACATGGGCGTGTCGGGTGCCGTGTCGCAGGCCGTGTCCTTCTCGGGAAAAGAGGGTTGGTCGTTGCACACGAGGCGTGACACGGGTCATGACACGGCCGTGTCGCATGCGACACGGGCGTGTCGGAGGCCATGTCGAATGCCGTGTGCTAGTTATCGCGTCGGTCGAGACGGCGAATGGGCGACACGACCCTGGACACGGGCGTGTCGCAGGCCGTGTTCGGCCCAGATTTTGTAAAATTGGGCTGAATCGCAGCCGTTCGATTTCTTGATTTGGGATCCGACGGTTCAGGGCTGTTGCTGGCATGTTATATCCGGGAATAGGGTTTAGAAGCCCTCATTTCACTTGGGCTTTATCTCTCTAAGATCTAGAGAGAAGGGAGAGCTAGGAGGAGGAAGAAGACCAAAGATCCGGTCACCGGTGGAGCTTCGGAGCTCCAAATCACGATCCGAGTCCGGATCCGCAAAGGCGAGGCCGATACGGTGCTTTCCATCCGACTAGATCGTCATGGCGCCGAGGAAAAGCGCAAGGGTAATGATTCTCTTCTTGAGCATGTGAAGCTCTTCTTCCTTTGCATGGGAAAACCCCTCTCCCGCGAGTGTGCGACGAGATTGTGGTATTCCTTGGGGTAGATATGTAAAGTCCCCCTTGTTAGAGTCCGGAATCGTAGTACGGACATAGGCATGATGTATAAAGCCTACCCGGACGTGTTGGTCCGGATCGGTGATGATTTGCTATGGATTGTTGGCCGGAGAAGACTCTGAGCATTGTGTTTGTTTTCGGGTTGCTATGCGGTAGTATGCATCAGGGAATCTAGGGGATTAACCCTGAGGTGCACCCGAAAATCTGGACGGAAATGCAATTCTGTCATATCAGTGGCCTGGGAGCCAACCGGGTACATAGCGGGGCTATGTACAATGTTTGATCATTATTTGGGACTGTGGAAGCTTAGTCCGCGTCAAAGTCCTAATGGCAATGGCGGGGTGAGCAACAGGATGGTGTACCCCAAACCGCTCCACCTGCTCAGTTAAAGCGACCTAAAGTTTTACGTGGGACTTACCGAGGTTTGGAGATCGAGTCTAGGCTGCGGTTGAGAAGACTAAATGCTCACAAGATTTCCACCCTGGGGGTGGTGGTGGAGTCGAGGACCGGACGGGGTTCGGACTGGCTTTGCCAAGTAAGTGCCCTGAGAGCACGGGGTGTACGACCGTGTGAGCGTGCACCTGTGATGTGATGCTTATTTTGCTATGTTGCTTGTTTTGCTAACAAGTGCAGGGAAGAAGCTTTGCCGCCCCGGTTTGGGGGCGGAATCGTTATAATTTGGTCAGCATAGCTGACCGTTGCCTTTGTTTACCACCGTGCGGTGGATTGTTGCTTGCAGGTGCTGCAGAGCCGAGAGGTAAATAGCGGGCTAAAGCCCGAGTTACTGTGCCGGCCCTCGAAGGCCAAGTTTTGAGTGTTTTCCTTTTTGTACTCATGTGTGACCGGCCTGCGTGCCGAGGTTTGGAAGACACTTTTGTTTAAGTAAACTCTTGTAAGGCTTTAAGGCCAATATTCGTGTATTAAACATTCCTTGTTTTTAGTTGCGTGGACATTCATGTTAGCAGTGTTCTTAATTGTGCAACTTAATAATTGCTTCCGCTAGGTGCTGTGTAGGACGTTGTGATTGGTTGAATGGTTTCAATGCGTAACCAACCGGTCTGTCCGTAGTATATGGCGTCGGGCCCCGGCCGGACCTACTGTTATATACTATGTGACGGATAGGGGTGTTACAGATTTACCTCAAATCTGATTGATTTTATATCTTGTGCTAGATCAAATTGGAGGGCCTTATGGCTTTCATCCACATATTTTTCAAGAGCCAATCTCTGTTCATCAAATTTCACTTGTAAATCAACCAAAAATTTGCTGTAATCAGTCTCAGGAGCTGGTTGTGAAGCAGTAGCTTACAAAGCCTTCTTATAGTTCTGGCTTCTCCTCTTAAAAACCATCACTTTTCTTTTCTTTAAACTTGCTATCTCCTCATCCTCTGAATCAGAGGAACTATCAATATTTACTCTTTCTTTGGGACTAGGAGGCATCTCTTTTTTAGTCCTATGCTCCACCTTCTCAATATTAACTTGCTCCCCCTCAACTGCTCCCTCTATGTCAGGAAATAATTCTTCCAGGGTGAACTCTTGTTGAGTGTGAACTGCTTTTTCTGGAGCATCAACAACCATAGATGTATCCTCCATGATCACATCTAGTGTTGGACAGTTGACATGAGGTGATTCAAGAATAGATTGTGAACTCATTTCACTTGCCAAGTGAATGCTTTCTTCTCTTTATCCTTGTGCAGAATGTTGCTCCCCCTGCAACTATGCAGTAACTGTCTCCTCATGGACTTGCGTTGTTTCAGTCAGGTCCTGGACCTGTTCCCTAACTTGCTCCCTCTGCACTTGTGCATTCATTGTGTCCTCTTGCACATGATCATGATCAGTAATGTCATGGACTGGTGATTTTGCTGCAGTCACTTGAGTATCCACATCAGGTATGTCCTTTGAGAGGACCCTATCCCATCTGTATATTATTCTGATGTCCATCCTTCTCATGTGATTTATTTTAGATCCTGGAAGCTGATGCATTACCTCTCGAATTGCTCCAGCAAGGTATAAACTCATTAATCTAGCAAGATTAGGCTTTTTGATTCCTTCCCTTATCTTCTGAAACAAAACTGCAGACCAATCTGTGTTAATCTTATAGATTATCCTGGTCATCAGATTGAACATAAAGGTAGAGATCCTATCATGTCCTCCTGGTTTACACAAAATCACCTTCCCTACCACTTCAGATAGAAATTTTCCTTATTGATTCATCCCTTTTCTGTTAATGGCTGCTCCAATCTTCATGGTTGGATCTAATCCACACCACTGGAGAGCCTGCCTTGTCTTTGAGGCTGGGACCTCTTCTTCATCCTGAATTCTTGGAAGGTGAAGAATCTTTCTTAAACTTTTTAGAGTAAGTTTGACTCTATGATCATGAACTGTCGATTTAATCTTCAGTCCAGTGGAATCCACTGTTGTAGAAGCATAGAACTCAAATACTTCCTTCTTCCATATCTTAGTAGGTTCAGAAACAAGAAACTCCAATCCATTATCAGTAACAAGGGTGATGACCCCTTTAATCTCCGTCGCCGCATCATCAAAAGTATTGCGCACCAGCTCGTAGCCTTCGTTAATGTTGTCTTCAACCTTTGGCGCCATTGGTACAAAGAGAAAGCTTGAATGGATAGAAGGGAGTTTGTTGACATAGGGTTTTAGTCTCGAAAACCTTGTGAGCGTGTCGACATAATTTGTTCTGGACATATTTATACCCTTTAAACAAAGAAGGTCAAAAGGCGGGCAAAACTAACTAGATGTGTCGACACAGTTGAAATGTGTCGACACATACTTATAATGTCTCGACAACAATGTTGACCTCTATGTGTCGACACCAATTGATGATGTGTCGATACTTGACTTATGTACATGTTTAACAGAAAGACTGTGTCGACACTTATTCGAAGTGTTGACACTTATTCGAAGTGTCAACATAAATTTTGAAGGTGTAGACATCACTCCTCTTGATGTGTCAACACTACTTTCCTGGAAGTGTCGACACTTTAACCCTTAGGTGTCGACACTACGACACTGTGTTGACACAATTTCCCTAAATTGTCGACACAACTCCTCTGTGTCGACACTTTATTACTGAATGAGTCGACACAATTTTACTTAGCCACTTTTGTTAATCTAACATATGGTCAACATTCCTAATTCAATTTTAGATCTATTGAATTTAGTTTTATCTAGAGGCTTAGTAAATAAATCTGCAATTTGAAAATCTGTCTTAACAAATTCTTGTGAGATTTCCTCTTTCTCTACACGGTCTCTAAGAAAATGGTATCTTATTTCTATATGCTTAGTCCTACTATGTGAAATAGGATTATTAGCAATAGATATATCACTTTTAGAATCAGAAAACAAAGGTGTTCTACATGCCTAAATACCATAGTCTTCTAGCTGGTACTGAATCCACAACAGCTGTGCACAATAACTTTCTGTTGCCACATATTCAGACTCAGTTGTGGAAATTGCAACACTAGTCTGCTTCATACTGCTCCAAGACACCAATCTTCCTCCTAGAAATTGACAGGTTCCTGTAGTGCTTTTCCTATCTTCTTTACAACCTACAAAGTCTGCATCTGAATAGCCTGTTAGTAGAAAATCTTCATTCCTAGGGTATCAGAAGCCTAGATTAGGTGTGCCCTTTAGATATCTAAAAATTCTCTTTATTGTACTGTAATGAGATTCTTTAGGGCATGCTTGGTACCTAGCACAGACACATATTGCATATATAATGTTTGGTCTACTAGCAGTGAGATATAGTAGTGAGCCAATTATACCTCTATACAAAGACTCATCTACAGGTTTACCTGTATCATCTTTGCATATAGGCATAATTGTTCCCATAGGAGTTTTCATGGTGGAGGATGATTCCATACCATACTTCTTAATTAACTCCTTGGTGAACTTAGACTGGGATATGGACAAGCCATCATCAGTCTGTCTTACTTGGAGTCCCAAGAAGTACTTAAGTTCCACCATACTGCTCATTTTAAACTTCCCTTGTATAAGTTTAGCAAACTTTTTACAAAGGATGCTTTCTGTAGACCAAAATATTATGTCATCTACATAAATCTGGACTAAGATTATCTTTCCTTTGGACTCCCTTAGTAATAGAGTTTTGTCTATTTTCCCTCTTGAGAATTTATTCTCAATAAGGAAAGTAGACATGGTTTCATACCAAGCCATTGGGGCTTGCTTTAACCCATACAAAGATTTCCTAAGTCTATAAACATAATCAGGTTTGAGAGAATCTACAAAACCTGAAGGCTGCTCTACATAGACTTCTTCTTTTAGATTTCCATTAAGGAATGCTGATTTTACATCCATTTGGAATACTTTGAATCCTTGATATGCTGCATAGGCAAGGAACATTCTAATGGCTTCCAGTATTGCTACTAGGGCAAAGGTTTGATCAAAGTCTATTCCCTCTTCCTGCCTGTACCCTTTTGCAATAAGTCTTGCTTTGTTCTTCACAATAATTCCACTCTCATCCAATTTGTTCCTAAAGATCCACTTTGTTCCAATGACATTGTTGTCTTTTTGTTTAGGAACTAACTCCCAGACCTTGCACCTTCTGAACTGATTTAGCTCTTATTGCATGGCATTAATCCAGTGTGGGTCTAGGATAGCTTCTTCAAATTTCTTTGGCTCTAATTGAGACAGAAAGCTTGAGTACAGCACTATGTTCAAGTTCCTGCTTCTGGTTTGCACTCCTTGTCTTGGATCACACATTATCTGATTTACTGGATGATCTTTTAAGTGTTTAACAACTGGAGGTAGTCTTTCTTCAGACTGAATACCTCCAGTTTCTTCAATGTGTTGCACCTCTTGATTTTCTTCAGCTTCTAGAGAGTATTGTACTCCCCCTTGACAGTAGCCATCATTTTCTATTTCTTGATATGCAGTTGAATCTTCTGCAATGGAAAGCTTGTCTATTCTCTTATTTATACCTGTTGGACTACATGAACTACAAGGCAACTCACTGTTGATCAATCTAGTTTCATCAAAAACAACATGTACAGACTCTTCTACAACCTGAGTAATCAAGTTGTAGACTCTATAAGCCTTACTATTGTTGTTGTACCCAACAAATATCCCATCTTGGGATTTAGCAACAAACTTAGTTAGATAAGACTTGCCATTGTTAAGGATATAACACTTGCAACCAAAGATCCTAAAATAGGATAAATTTGGTTTTCTACCTTTCATGATCTCATATGGAGTCTTTTTGTGGCACTTGGTGATAGAAGCCCTGTTGATCACATGACATGTAGTGTTTACTGCCTCAGCCCAGAAATATTCTGGGAGAGAAGTGTCACTCAATAGAGTTCTACCAGCCTCAATCAATGTTCTATTCTACCTTTCAGCAATACCATTTTGCTGTGGTGTTCTAGGTGAGGAGAACTCTTGAAAAATCCCAAATTCTTCACACAGTCTTATTATACTTTCAGATTGAAATTCAGTGCCATGGTCACTTCTGATTTTGACCACTGTACTGTCCAGTTCATTCTGAATTTGTTTGACAAAACTATGTAAAACACTTGGGGTTTCTGATTTTTGTCTCAGAAAGAACACCCAGGAATATCTAGAATATTCATCTACCACCACAAAAGTTTAAACCTTCCTACCTAGACTATAAACTGGCATAGGACCAAACAGATCCATATGTAAGAGGTATAGACACCTCACTGAATCCTTGTTTTCAAGGCTATGAAAGGAGGATTTTGTCTGCTTGCCCTTTTGACAAGCTGAACATATCCCTTCCTTTATACACTTAACTTGAGGACCATTCCTCACTAACTCTTTGCTAAAGAGTTGGCCAATTGTTTTGTAGTTAAGATGGGCCAGCCTCTTGTGCAATTTGACATAATGAGAGGCTCTCTCATCAGCTACAAGACAAATAGGAGAACCTTTGTTCTCACACTCAAAATTAAGACAATACACATTCCTTTTTCTGTATCCTGTCAAAATGACCTTTTGTTCATTTGACCTTTTGATATGACATCCATTCTTAACAAATAAAATGTCATATCCTAAATCACTCAGCTGACTTATGCTTATAAGGTTGTGTTTCAAACCCTTCACATAGGCCACTTGAGTGATAGTAATTTGATTACTAGAAATGTTACCAAACTCTTTGATGATTCCTTTTTCAGAGCCACCAAAGATTACTTTAGGCCCATTTATGATAGGCAAGTACACCTTCAACAATCCCTTTATTCTAGTCATATGCCTAGAACATCCACTGTCCAAGTACCATATAGGGGTATGGTGACTTGGACTCACCTGCAAAAAAGAATTACCTCTCCTTAGAACCCAAGAAAGTCTTGGGTCCTTGGTTCAGGTTAGCTTCATACTTACCAAATCTACATGCTGCTCTTCTAATAGGTAGACTGTTATTCTTCCTGACACTAGTGTTGTGCCAACAATCTATGGCATAATGACCTGTCTTGCCACAGCACCAACATTCATACTTATTATATCTATTTTTAGAAACATTCTTGATTATCTGATTGACAACAAATCTCTTGTATTGTGCTGGTACTGCTGCAGCTACACCCACTGGTTTCTCACAAACATGAGGTTTATGAACATGGGCTGCCTTATTGACATAAGCACCCTTGCCATTCAGAACTTCAGTCTTACTATGACCATGAGTATTATCAAGGTCATACTTGTTAGAAGGCACTTGTACCTTTCTAAAAACTATAGGGACTTTAAAATTCAGTTGCTGGTCTGAGGCTTTGCCCTTTCTTTTGAATTGGACAGCCCTAGTGTTATCCTTAAAGCCTATTCCAGCCGTACCCTTTTGAGCCACAAACTCATCTATTAAGGGTAAAACTAATTTTGGCTTGGAATAACTAGCCACCAAATCTTTCTCCTTTTGAAGTCTTACTTCCAGACTTTTAATTAGATCATTTTTGTATGTGATTGTGCCCATCTGAATAACAGTTATAGTTTTCAGCTTGGCAATCTCATTCAATTTTTGATCCAACTCTTTCTCTAAACCAGATGCAGCCACCTTAAGATCTGCAATTTCCTTAGCCTGAGTTTTGGCAAGGTTCTTGCTTTTCTTTAGTTCTTGCAACAAGTCCCCATATTCATCTATCAGCTGATTAATATCACCTTTAGACTCAGATCCATCCACATCACTTGATGTAGATGTAGCTTACTTTGTGCCAATACTACAAACTGAATTACTAGAAAAACATTGTACCTTACTAAGACCAGGCTGATCCTGACACTTGTCTTCTTCTAATACAACCATCAGTCCCATACACTGATGGTCTTCTTGTTCATAGATGGAGTTCAGTAATTGCATAAACTTATCTTCTTCATCGGCTGCATAAAGACCAATATATGCCTCAGCTTCAGATTCAAACTCTGATGATGATTTGTCTGTCAAGCTTTTCTCCTTCTTAGCAATAAAGGATTTCTCCTTCTTGCTCTTTTGTTGAGTCTTCCTTTTATCAGCAGACTCCTTTCTTTTGTCTGGACACTCAGCCACAACATGTCCAGTCTTATTACAGCAGGAGCAAACAATCTTTGATGTTGTAGATTTGCTAGGCTTAGACCTGCTCCTGTCCTTCCTTAATGACTTTATCTTTTGATAATAGTCATCAACTGGTTGTGATGTTGAGGGCCTAGATTTCCACTACTTCTTCTTCAAGAATCTCTGAAACTTCCTTGTAAATACAACAAAATCTGCATCTGAATCACTGATATCTGAATTTTGGTTATCTGAATTATCTGAGGTAATTTCAGCAACTTCTCTAGAAGGTGATGGAGACATCCTCCTATTCTTTCTTGTGGCTTCAACCTTGAAGGCAACAGACTTTTCTTTATGCCCCCCTTTAGCATTTCTTTCCTCCTCTTTTCTAGTCATTAGTTGCATTTCATAAGATAGCAACTTTCTAAATAAAGTCTGAGGAGAAATATCTGCATGTTTGGCCACTTCCCTAATGGCACAAATCTTTGTGTCCCAATCCTTTGTCAATGATCTTAGGAATTTATCATTCAGTTCATATGTACTAAAGACCCTTCCATAAGACATCAGTTCATTAACAATTCTATAGAACTTCTTATAGAACTCAGATATGCTATCTGACTTCCCTTGTCTGAAGCTTTCATACTCCTGATTTAGCATAGACTTTCTATCTTGTCGAACTTCTTCAGAACCCTCCATGTAGACTATCAAGGTGTCCCACATTTCCTTGGAGGTCTTGTAGTGAATCAAATTCTTAAAGTTTGAATCATCTATGGCAATTACTATGATATTCTGGGCTCTTTTATCCATAGTTGCCAGGATGATCTCATCCTTAGTCATCTTAGAAAAATCTTTAGGAGTTCTTTGATTTGCATCTAGAATAGACACATTCATTGGAATATAAGGACCTTCTTTTACTGTAATATAGATCCTTGGGTTAGAAGCCTCCATAAACAACCTGACTCTTTCTTTCCATATACCAAATATCTCCTTCCTGTAGATGGGTAGTTTCATAGAACCTAGTTCCTTGTGATTTTCTCTAGAACCCATTTTCTTGATTCTTGATTCTGCCTTAGGGATCAGACTCAGACTATTAAGTCCTTCTTTGAGTAACCTCGCTTTGATACCACTTGATAGATTTAACTTCAAGATAACCTAAACACCTAGAGGGGGGTGAATAAGTTCTTTTCCTTGTTTTAAACTAAGGATGAATATAGCTTCAGTTCTTTAATATAAATCTCAAATCTCTAGATCTAAACACAACATATACAATCACAGAATCTAAAATAACATAAGCATTACAGATTGTACATAGGTTTATAGTGGTTCCTTAAGGTCTGGGTACATCCACTTTCCCACTTCACCTATCTAGCAGTGTGCTAGATTCGGCCTAACTTCTTCCTTCTTCTCAGATCCACAGATCTTACAGCTCAGAACCCTGAAAGGTTCCTACAACTCAGAACCCTATAAGGTTCCTACAACTCCGGCTAACAACCCTACCTCAGCCTTGCCATAAGGCCTACAACTCAAAGAACAAATTCTCCTACACTCAGGCTCAATAAGCCTTACCACTGAGATCAAAATCTCCTACACTCAGCCTTTATAACACAGGCTTACAACTCAGATCTTTGAAAAGATCCTACAGAATTTGATAAGTAATTTGATGGACTCTTACCCTTGTTGAGAGAGAAAGGATAAGAGAATTCTTGATCAGCTTCTTGATGAGACTAATGACTGAAATCAACCTGTTCTTAGCTTTATTCAAAGCTTATTGAATCTGAACTTAGTAGGGTTGATCTCCTTTGAAGTTGACTGACTGGCAGCTTCCTTCTTGGATTCCAGATATGGATCTGGATCTACTTAGTAGATTAGTTCAGGATCTAATTCTTAAGAGACTTGTGATTGTCTCCTTCTTTACCTCAAAACAGCTGGAGCTCTCTCTCCCCAAATCTTCTGAAGTTCCTTCTGAATTCTGAATGAATTCACCTTAGACAAAATCTGAATGGATAATCACTTCAGATTGTCTTCTTAGATCTTCTTTATGAAGATCTTCTTCTGTATGACTTGCACTTTCTTGATCAACGATCAATCTCTCAATAGTTGTGTTAGTTGTGTATATATGATCTGTGATTCTTTTTCTGAATCCATCTATATATATAGACTTCATCCATGGTAACCGGTTGATCCGGTTTCTAACTAACTTCTGACAAGTCTGACAGCTTCATTAAAGTTGTTGGAATGCACAACTGTCAAGTCCCCAGTCAGCTCTTGAACCTTTGTCTCTGTCAGCAAAGCATCGAGATTGACGTTCATTATGTGTGGAGAAAAACTGTCAATATGTGTCGACACATGTGACTTAAGTGTCGACACAGACTATGGTGGAGTCGACATAGCTGCCTTGATGTCGACACTTCTTCTTGACACTATATCTTGAGAATGTGTCGACATAGAGTATTTGTGTCGACACAAACACTTCTTCACTCCACAGCAATCAACTATGTTGAAACCTTGCTGTGTGTCGACACAAGTCCTGTGTGTCGACACAGTTGATGTAGACTAAGAATTCTGTGTGTCGACACAGCCTCCCGGTGTCGACACAGTTGATGTCGACTATCTATTCTGTGTGTCGACACAGCTGCTTCAGGTGTCGACACAGCTTTTTAAAGTGTCGACACAGACTTCCTTAAGTGTCGACACATGGACTTAGAAACTTTTCTCTGCATTTTAGCCAATACTTAACCTGCACATATAAACTCAAAATAACATCAAATATACCTTGATGTATATCATTGAGCTAAGTGAGGCTTCTCCAAATCAGGTACACATTTTCCAATGTACCCAACACTGATCTGTATTTAAAAGAAGTCATCCAATTGCATTGTGTTCCAGTTAGCATTATTTTAGACCGAGACTCTCGGTTTACCACTTTTGGAAAAGTTTGTAAGAAGGTTTGGGTACAGATTTGAGATATTTTACCACATACCACCCGCAGACCAATGGTCAGACATAGCGAGTTAATTAGATAGTGGAAGACATTATCATATGCTATATTTTAGACCACGAAGAGCGTGGGATAAGCGTTTGAGGCTTATGGAGTTTTCTTATAATAATAGTTATCAAAAAAGCTTGCAAATGGCTCCTTTCGAATCTTTGTATGGGAGGCACTGCAGGACTCCCTTATTTTGGGCTGAGGTTGGCGAGAGAGCTTTGTTGGGTCTGGATGTGCTCGAAGAGATTGAAATTACTATGAAGCTTATTCGGGAGAAGCTTCGGATAGCCTAGGAGTGATATGAGAAGAACCCCAACAAACATAGATCTGACTTGGTGTTTGCTGTGGGGGACTTGGTATTTCTAAAGGTTTCCCCGATGATTTGAATCAAGAGGTTTGGTAACAACCGGAAGTTGGACCCGAGGTATGTGGGGCCGTTTAAGATCATTGAGTGGATTGTTGTGGCAGCTTATAGGTTGGATTTGCCCGCAAAATTTCCTAGTGTGCACGATGTTTTTCACGTAAGACAACTATGAAAGTGTGTGCTAAGCGACAGACAAGTTTTGAATTCTATGCCTCAGTTAGAGCCAAATCTTTCTTATGTTGAGATGACTGTCCGCATTCTGGATGCTCAAGATCGTGTGTTGTGGAGGAAATCAATTCCAATGGATAAGGTTTTGTGGAGAAATCAGAGCGTGGAAAGCACGACTTGCGAATTAGAGTCGACTATGAGGGAGGCTCACCCTCATCTGTTTCCCTGACTTGTGCGTGGTATGTTTTGCATTTTCTATTATAGCTCTTGCTTGGATATTTCTTTTTCCTTCTTGATAGAAGTGTTGTGTGTAAAGTTTCGGGGTGAAACTTTCTTCTAGGGGGAGTGGAAGTAATGCCCCCGATTTTTCTGTGATTTGTATAATCCTTGTTCGGTATTACGTTGACGTTTTTTCGGCCTTTTGTCATTGTTAAAGCGTGGTCTTAGATCTTTAGGTTCTTTTGTGGCTTGTTTATAGTCTGTTTGCAAGGTTCCCCAGCTAGCCGAAGTCTTTTTTGGTGACTCGGCTGAGCCTCTCAGGGAATGCTTGTGTTTTAGCTTCGGGAGGTGTTAGCCCGAGTTTTGATCGTCGGATGCTATTTTCGACTTCGCCGTTGTTTTCGTAGCATGGGTGTTTAGCTATGATGTGAATTTCGTCAAATTCCGAGATCACTTGTTATTTCACGTCATTTTGGCGTGTTATTTTCTTAGCTGATATAATGATTTGCTTGGCCGATTTTCCTTGGCCGGTTTTATTGTTGTACATATATGTAGTGTCTTATTTGTAAGATTATATTATCAGTTATAATAGTATAGTATATATAATATTAGATATATTGCAGTGGCTGTTATTCCTATATTACTATACTAGTGGCTGATTTATAATAGTATTATAATACTTAATGGCTGAGTGGTCTAAGAGTTATTGTAATATCATTATCTTGGTCTTATCCCTATTCTTCTTCTCCAAACCCGAAGGATAGCTTCCAACGGGAGTTTATGGGCGACGGAAAAGCTTGATCTCCGGTCGGTGATTTCTTGCAATCTAGAGCTTACTTTTTCTCGGGTAAGGTCAGATCTGGACTGCTCTCACCCGGATCTTCCTCCCTAGGTGGCAGATCTTACCGCCGGTGCCGAATTTTGGAAGGCAGCTGCTATTTCCTGGAGGTAGAGGAAAGTGGCGCTCTTTGCCCTTGCCACCTTGATTTTGTTTCAATTAATTTTGTTGTAGTAGCTCATTCATTTCTCTCCTAGAAGTAGGGTTACTGCAGTCTTTGTCCCGAGCAGGTTTACTACCAATCCTGCCCAGATTTAGTTATTTTCTCTCCTTAGTGCTGTTTTGTGTCCAGGTAGTGGCTGGAGGTAGGATTTTAGGTTGCTAGTTTTAGCCCAGCTTGGTTGGTAGCTGTAGCCGGGTAGAAGGGGTAGAAGAGAGGAAGTTAGAAATTCTTTTCTTTTTTTTAAGTTCTCTGGATAACAGGCGTTGAGTGTTAGCTTAGGCCAGAAGTTCATTTTGTAGGCTAAGTGTAAAAGCATTGAGTGTGGTGGACACACTCAACGCCTAGCTGTTTGGTCTGGAGTCTAAGTCCAAAACTGTTTACGGCGTTGAGTGAGGTGAGCTCACTCAACAACGTCTGCCTTTGGCATTGAGTGAGTTGAGCTCACTCAACGCCATCTTCTTTTGGCATTAAGTGATTTGATCTCACTCAATGTCGTCTGAGTTTGGCGTTGAGTGAGTTGAACTCACTCAATGCCATTTTTGCCAGAGAGTTTTTCTAAGTCTTTTGGCATTGAGTGAGGTGAGCTCACTCAACGCCTCCTGCATTTGGCATTGAGTGAGTTGAGCTCACTCAACGTCGCCTTGGCTAGAATTTTATCTAAGTATTTTGGTGTTGAGTGAGTTGAGCTCACTCAACGCCATCTTGGATGGAATTTTTTCTAAGTATTTTGGTGTTGAGTGAGTTGAGCTCACTCAACGTCGTCTTCTCTGGCGATGTTTTTCTTCTAAATTGAAAGCATTGAGTTGAGCTCAATTCACTCAACGCAATCAACTCCGTCAATGCTTTTTCTAAGTCATTTTGCGTTGAGTCAGTGGAGCTCACTCAACGCAACGTTGAGTGAACTCGACGCCTTCCCGGCTGTGTGTTGGCGTTGAGTGAGTGGAGCTCACTCAATGCCGCGTCGAGTGAACTCGACATTTTTTCTTGGGTGGGTGTTTTTTCCAGGATTGATAGTGTTGCTTTTCCCTTAGCGGGGGGTGTTTTGTTATCGGCTAGGTTTTGAATGTCGACTCGCGGATTATGCTAGGTGGAATTTCTGGTGGCTCTATAAGCGGTGAATGGTGTGTGCTGAGCTTTGGCCACCACTAGTTAGGCTATTTTGGGCCGGTTTGGTTAGGTGTAAGGACCCTGTAGCTGCTATTGGTTGTTTCCTTTCACCCTTGAGCATTTTTGGGTCTGGTTGTTTGGAAGAGGGCTATTTTTTGCCACCAACCCAGACCCAAGGTTTTACCAAGGCTAATAATTCGCAAAGTAAGAACTGTTAGCTCCTTTCCTTTTAGATGGCTATTTTTATTGGCATATATTTGCCTTGTTGCTGCTGTAGGTGTTTGACAGAGCATGTCGTTATTTATTTTTGCACTTGGTGTGCCTTGATTGCTCTTTAGACAGTGTTTCTTTTTTGCTGTCTTAATTATTTCGTTCTGCTCTTTTTGATAGCATTTGTTACAGGGTTGGTAAACCCCTTCTTTTATTACTTATGTATCTAATGCTCCACTTCTTTTGATTATATTCTTGCTGAGGTATTCTTTGTTTGAATGCCTCAGGTTCAGGTTATAGCCAGTTGAGCGGCTAGATTTCTTGTGGAGCATTCTTGTGGCCTCTTGGGTACTTGAGATTTTTGTTCCTCATCCTAGTGAGGTAGTTTTCTTCCTTTGTATAGACATGCATACTCACTAGTGGGATCGTGTCAGGTTGTTGACACCCACTGGTGGCTTATTGTGATGCTAGGTATGAATTGAAACTGTTATTTTTGCTTATTTAGAGGTTGTTCACTTTCTTTCTGGGGATGATTTATGCTAGGTTACATGCTAGGTATTTTAAACCCTAAAAGCATTACTATATGTACCTCATGCACGTCATGTTTATAAAATTAAAGCACTACTTTCTCAAGTAATGCAAAGACTATTGTTTTATACTATACTAAATTTATAGTCTTAAATATCATGAGTTGTCCTTTAGAGATGTTTACGCTCATATAGGATGTCAAATCACCTTAACCAAAGTATTATTCGCTGCGTATAAATATATTTTTAATTGTGGACTAGCTGATCCACTTTGCCAAGGGATACGACCATCAAACTACACTTGTTTTTCTTTCATATTAAATTATTATTTTCTTCAAAGATGTAGAGTCTGGAGTTTTGCCTGAACGTGTCTAGTTATCCCCTGCACGACGTGGCATCATAGCATGCATTTTTCTCTCGCTCTAATATGATTTTATTGTTGAGAAAATGCTGGTCGTGATAGTGAGAGCCTGGACAGTGGGTCTACCCGGGGCCGAGTGCACCTTCCAGCCCTGACAGCTAATGAGAGCCTAAGTAGTAGGATCCTCTCGGTGTCTTCCCTTACCCCCAGGCGAGCCTTTGGACCTGCCATTTAGTGAGAGCCTGGATAGTGGGTCTACATGGGGCCGAGTTTGCCTTCCATCCCTGCCAGCTAATAAGAGCCTTAGCTGTGGGATCCTCTTTGGGTATTGCTAACTTCTCCCCTTCTTTCCCCCAGGCGAGCATTCTGACCTGCCAGGTAGTGAGAGCTAGGCCAGCAGGTCTACCCGGGGTAGAGTGCACCTTCCAGCCCTGCCAGCTAATGAGAGCCTGAGCAGCGAGATACTCTTGAGGTATTCCCTTACCCCCCCCCCCCTGGGCGAGCATTCGTACCTTCCTTCTAGTGAAAGCCTGGACAGTAGGTCTACCCGGGGCTGAGTGCGCCTTCAAGCCCTGCCAGCTAATGAGAGCCTAAGCAGCGGGATCCTCTTGGGGTACTCCCTTATCTTCCAGGCGAGCCTTCGGACATGCCATCTAGTGAGAGCCTGAACAACAGGTCAACTCGGGGCCGAGTACGCCTTCCAGCCCTGCCAACTAATGAGAGCCTGAGCAGCAGCATCTTTTCCGGGTAGTGCCTTACCCACAGACGAGCCTTCGGACCTGCCAGCTAGTGAGGGCCTGGATAGTGAGTCTACCCGGGGCTGTGTGCTCCTTCCATCCCTGCTAGCTAATGTTATCCTAAGCAGTGGGATCCTCTCAAGGTCTTCCCTTACCACCTAGGAGAGCCTTCGGACTTGCCAGCTAGTGATGCCTGGATAGCGGGTCTACGCGGGGTTGAGTGTGTCTTCCATCCCTGCAAGCTAATGAGAGCCTCATCAGCGGGATCCTCTTGGTGTCTTGCTAACTTATCCAATCTCCTGGGAAGCGGGTCTACTTCATGTCGTGCGAAACCACAAAGTCTTCATAACCTACGAAAAAACCTTCTTTAGAATAATTATCAAAATAAAACATATAATCTTACCCACGCTAAGGATAAAAATGCTTCAGGTCATTGCCACTCCATGCGTGACTCATGGATATCCCTTACACATTCTGGAGGTGGTATCCCCCCAACCCCAGGACTTTTTCCATAACGTAAGGCCCCTCCCAGACAACTCTACTTCTTCACCCCTCCGGGTCTCTACCCCATCATCTTCCTCTTCCTCTCGCTCCCTGCAGTCTTCACTCTAAACTTACCTAGGCTCATCACTCCTCTCCCCACAACCTCCTCTCTAGCCTCACCTAGGCTCTCCACTCCTTCACTTACAGCTTCCTCCTCAGCCTTACCTAGACTCTCCTCTCCTTCCCCCACAGCTTCCTCCTCAGCCTCACCTCGGCTCTCCACTCCTTCCCTCACAGCTTCCTCCTCAGCCACACCTAGGCTATCCACTCCTTCCCCCACAGCTTCTTCCTCAGCCTCACCTAGGCTCTCCACTCCTTCCCCCGCAGCTTCCTCCTTGGCCTCACATAGGCTCCCACTCCTTTCTCCGTAGCTTCCTCCTCCGTTTCCGTCTCCCACTCCAGCTCCTCTACCTTCGTCATCCATGATATGGTATTAACGGTAGTCATGTAGCACTGCCTCACCACCTTCGGATCTCCCCTGATCCTGACCTGCACTACTCTGCTACTGAACTTTAGGCACTGATGAAACAAGGAGGGGATGCAACGAAAGGCGCTGATAAGAGACCGCCCAAAGATTGCATTATAGCTGCTCGGAGCATCTATAATGACGAACTTACAATTCCTCGATACCCCCCCCCCCCCGAAACCATCAGATGCAACCCTACCCCTCCCTCAACTTCCTTACACTCTCCTGAGAACCCAAACAACGGTCCATCTGAGGCTAGAACTCTCCGAGCTTCCACTTTAATCTCGTCAAAGGCTTTCTTGAAGATCACATTCATAGATCTCCCGATGTCTACCAAGATCTGGGAGACTGTGAAGTTTTCCACAACTGTCTGGATCACTAAGGTGTCATAGAACGGGTCTTCGTTGTCGGGCATGTCATTTATCAAGAATGTGATTTTCTCCTCCTATACGATGGTTTGGGAGGTCGAGGCGACGCTCCTTCGATACCTGGTTTAGAAGCTCCCCTAGTGGGTGGCTTCGATTCCCACACCACCGTGGATCACCCTGATCCCACCTCGGGGTCCTACGTCTGCTAAGTCTTCACATCTATCCTCTCCTCCTACTTGCAGAACTTCCTCAATCCTTGCGGGGGGCTCCTATTGGACCTGCCCCCTAGCCGCTCTCATCTCCAGAAAATCCGGGTAGGTGGCCGTTGCGTGGCCCTCCTCCTGGTGGAAGTCACAAAAGAGCAATGCTACCCTGCCCTCTCTTCTCCTCGCTCCCTTTGATCCCCCTCCATCCTCCTCTTCCTCTCACTATCTCCATCGCCTCCTATTGCGCTGGGAGGGGGGATCTCTATCCCTACCTCCAGGATGGCAGATTGAACCTCCTTTGCTCACGGAAGTTGTCACCCCCTTGCCATCCTCCCCCTGCCCATGGTGGTGTCCTTCTTGGAACCTCCAACCCAAACGATTGTTCGACTCCCTACGCCCCTATCCTTAGGGCTGCCCCTGATGCCCTTTACCTCTGGGCTCTTCCCTTCTCCTCTCCTATAACATCCCATTTCCGGCTAGACCCCTAGGAGTCTGTTTTTACATGACTAGGACATGAAAAAAACCTTAGGAAACCCAAAAGACCAAGAGGGCTTAGGTAGGAAGGTGAAAATCACCTTTGTCTGCAAATAGTTTGTCAGAAACTTGCTCAAAATAAGATTAGGACTCGGGAATTGAGTGTGTTGAGTGCACTCAATGCCATAAGCAGAATGGCGTTGAGTGCACTGACTGTACTCAATGCCATCTTACAGGCGGGTTGGCATTTAGTGTGTCGAGTGCACCCAACGCCATAAGTTGAATGGCGTTGAGTGCACTGACTGCACTCAACACCATCTGGTGTTGTCTGGATGGCGTTGATTGAGCTGAGCTCACTCAACGACGTAGTCTGGATGGGGTTGAGTGAGCTTAGCTCACTCAATGCCAAAAACTAAAAAGCGTTGAGTGCACTGACTACACTCAACGCCGTCTGCTGAGGTCTGGAATGGCGTTGAGTGAGCTTAGCTCACTCAACGCCATAGTATGGATGGCGTTGAGTGAGCTTAGCTCACTCAACGCCATAAGCTAGACGGCATTGAGTGCACATACTGCACTCAACTCCATCTTAAGTAGGCTGGATGGCATTGAGTGAGCAGAGCTCACTCAACGCCATAAGCAAGACGGCGTTGAGTGCACAGACTGCACTCAACGCCATCTTAAGTAGGCTGGATGGCGTTGAGTGAGTAGAGCTCACTCAACGCCATTTTACATAGAAATTTTTTTAGCTTGGCTGATGGTTCAGTTGAACCGGGCCGGTCCAGGAAGTGGGCCAGAATGCGTTATTTGGCCGTTTCTCTTATTAAGACTTAGTTAAGTCTTATTTTTTTTTATATTGACCGGCATTGCCACGTAGCAGCCGTTTCCTCTTCCTTACAGCCATGGCCGAGCGTCGGTTTGCATGGCCATTAATGGCTTTTAAAACTCGGCTCCATCCTCTCCCCCTTGAAATGACTGGATTCAACTCCTCTCGGGGAGAGGAGGAGTTTCCAGCTTTCTCTTAGCTTTTTTGAGCCGTTTCCTCTCCCTTCAAGCCATGACCGAAAACTCATAAATGGAGCTTTAATGGCCGTTACACCCTACCCCCACCTGCAGCCTTTTTTCTCCCATAAAAGACTCCCAAGACTTAGAGAGGAAGTTTTTACCCTTGCCCGACAAAGCTAGAGCTTATTACCTTGCCGTTGATGAATTCCGGCGATGCCACCACCGCGCAAATGGCATCCCGACGATCGGCTCAACTCCAAACCGCGAATAAGGTCCTCAGTCAAATAGGAGAGAAATCGGGCTCAATAGAGCTGGATCGGGTGAGTGTTTTCATGGTTTTTCCGAAATTCATGGTGGTCGGGTTCGCCGAAAACCACCACCTCCTGCGGCCAAACCACCGCCGACCGATAGCCACCACCTCGACGGAGGTAGTGGTGGCGGTGGCTGGCCAGGGAGGTGGCCAAATGTCCGGCAGTGGCTCTTGCAAAGATATAGGTTTTATACATTTTTTTAGGATTGCTGGTTTCGGGTTTTTGAGAAGATGAACAGTGTCTTATATTAAATATGATATATATTTATATATAATATATAGTAATTACTCACTTTTATCAATCTCATTTTGATGCTATTAAATGATGCACATAGAGGCTGTTTTAGGAAAAATGGCAAGTCACAGAAGTATTAGCCCTTCAAGTGTAGATTATTATAAAATTTATTTCAACTCGATTGGGTAATTGGTTTGACCACATCACCCGTTTTGGTGGGACCTATTCCTAGGACAATCTTGAGATTCAAATCGGTGCCCACCCTTCGTCCCTTGTCCAAATGGAGTGAAATTTTGACAGGGGATCAATCTAAACAATATCAATCAAACCCTAAGGAAGGGTTTTTGAGTGTTGTGAAGGGCATAAGAGCAAATGCCCTTGTGTGACCTTGTAACTTTGTAGAATTGAAGGTAGTGTATCCTATGTTCCCTGGTAGAAATCTTAGAGGATTTGGAGGTAGGTAGACACCTCAAAACCCTAACCCTAGTTTTAGGGTAGAAGTTCAATTATGAAAAAACAATCACTAAACCTTAGTTAAAAGTTATGAAACTTGGGTAGAGTAAGTTTTAGACTAGGTAGAACTCTTAGTAATTTTATTAGAATTTTATGGATTATACTTCAAGTACTTTATTTATTATGTATCAATTTTCCCAAACTGGTGTTTTAATTATTTTGATTACTCTGTTAATTTGAATTTGATGAAACTGCTTTAGGTCTAAATGAATATCCCTGAATATTGTTACAAATTTTAGTTCATTATGTCTAGTACTTCCTTCACAAGTTCCAAAAGGGTAATTATGGTAAATAAATCATTTAGAGCAAATTACCTACTGTAAAATTATGAAACAAGGCCAATAATGTTTTCAGATCAATATCTAGTTGTAAATTTTATTCATGATTTTTAGGCTAATATTTACAATACTTGCTTCACAAATATAGTTTTTTGAGATTTTGGTAATTATTTATTCTAGAGCTCAATCCCCATTGAAGAATTATGAAATTTGGCCACTGAGGTTTTTAGGATAGTATCTGCTCTAGAAGATTAATTAAGAATTTTTGGATGATTATCTACTGCACTTACTTCATTAATGAAAGGAGATAGGATTTATTTTCAAAATTAAATTAGAGTCCTTAAAATATTGGAAAAATTATTATATCTTTGCTTTACTGTTAAATTGTTGTTTAGAATTTATCATGACTTTATGAAGCTTTATACATACCTGAAAGTGCACTTCATGTTCAATTGGAAGCCCTTAGAAGCTTTAAGGAAAATTAATTAAATGCCAGATAAATTAGGAAAATTATAATTTTCTGGATTTAGTCTATTTGTGTCATGATAAGTCTTCAGAAAATAATTTAGGGAATTTGTATGAATATTTAGATTATCTCTTATCCTGTTTGACATATAGCCTAGGTTGGTCTGCACATAGCAAATTGTTAAATTGCAATAGGACATGATCTGGGATAGTTGTTGGAGTTAGTCATTTTGGCTGGGTGGATAAATGTGGATGATTTCACAATAGAAGGATAGGAAGAGTAGTGAGAAGTGGTTTGGCTAGAGTTTAGAGGTGTTCAGGTTCGATGAAAGATCGTCTTCTCCAAGGAGAGGAAGAGTCAAAATAACCCTTGGATTAGCCTACTATAATATGAGAAGGGAATGGGTTAGGGGAATAGACCAATTACAATAAGTGCCTTGCGAAAGGGAATGATGGACTTTCGCTACCATCATAGTTCCTAGTGCCCTTTGAGAGCCCTTCACGGGGTATGCCGGGGGAAGTTCTGGGTTAACGTAAACTGTATTAATAAATAGAAATAGTAATTTAGTAATTAGGGTTTCACATTTAGAAAAACACTAATAGTACAAGAAGATTGTTAAGAGCTTCGACTCGGTTAGTTATGAGACGGACAGTTTGGTCCAGGGAGCTTCGGCTTGGTTAGTTATGAGACAGACAGTTTTGTCTAGGGAGCTTCAGCTCGGTTGGTTATTAGGCGGACAATTTGGTCCGTAGAGTTTTGGCTTGGTTGTGTGACACGTTAATTATTGCATGAGCATAAATAAAAGGATAAGGTGGTGGGTCTTCGGTATTGGAGGGTCGATGCACCGACACCAATATGCTGACTCAGCAAGTGTGGTTAGCACTTCGCCATCAGAAGTCCGTTGCGCCAGCCGGTAAGAGTATGCAGGAGTCCGCTTTGTGAACCAAGCATTGAGGCGTGCGATAGGTCTAACTGGTAGTGTTTTACTGGTTTAGAGGTGGGCGAGGCCCAACCCACCACTTCCGTCTGCCACTACGGAGGTATCCTGGGAGGTAACGGCTCCGAAAGGGGGAACTAAAGGTCTGTATACACAGAGTTGGGTGGGTGAGTTACACTTGTATGTTCATATTCATACCCACTAGAATGTCATAGCATAACCGTTTCATTTAACCCCTGACATCTATTGTATAAGTGGAATGGGACGCTTATATAATAGGCCTTGCAAAACGACCCCTTGGTCTATAAGCTTGTATGGGCAAGTTTATAAATTAAAGTCAAATTCTTTAAATATATATTACTGTTAATAATCGACACCCCAACGTATAAAGCGGTATTGGACACTTTATACGATGAGAGCCTTGTAGAAGATCCCTTGGCTTAGGTGCTTCCGCACCTAAGATAAGGTTATATTTCCTACTTTCTGTTTCTGCCATATTTGCTATGGAATTGCTAGCATTGGTCTGCTGCCACCTGATTTTGATTTATTCTCCACCTTCATGTCATTCCCTTTCTTCCTCTCCGCTCAGCACTTAGGAGCCATGGGGGATGGGGTAGGGGATGATAGGACTTAGTCTTATAGACTAACGGTTTTCGGACCACATCATTTAGGGAATCGTTGAGCCCAGTATGGAGGAGAAGCCTCGGAGGTCGACCCTTTTGGAGATAGGGTTGTCTAGCTCAGGAGTTCAGCCAGCTGGGACTGTGAGTCCCGACTTAAAGTAGATGTTATAGTTTGCTTCCGCATGAGTGTCTGTGTAGTGAGGATTTGATGTATCGGGCTTAAGCCCTTAGTTTCAGTACTCTATATTTTGTGGGCTCTCCCTTCGTGGAGATATTATTAGTCTGATGTGTGATTTCCTGTGGACTAGTATTTGAGTTTCTTCCTTACTCTTTTACCTTTGCTACTTTTCTGTGATCGAATTGGCTGGCAGGATCGGTGCTTTGTGGTGACGACCCTTCAGGGCATGAAGGTGTCACCGCAAAGCGGCGGTTCTGGGCCTAAGAGCCCGGTGTCAAAAAGGAATAAAATTGGTGTGTTACAAGTGGTATCAGAGGGAACTTCGATCAGTAAAGGAAGCAGTCCACAAATCCCTAGGTCACCCCTGCATATGTTTAGTTTGAGGAAAAACTAAACAGCAGAAGCGTGGTGTGCCCATGTTGGGAATCACATGGAATTGACCACCCCGTTTATAAACTTGGGGTCATTGCTTATTATGTTTTGTTATGCAGCCTTCAACACAACCCACGCCACGAGGTGGAGTCCAGCATGCCCCGATTGTTACTTTGACTCCTCCGGCCCCCTCTCCATTCCAAATGTCGGAAATGGGGCAGACCTTGACGCCAATACTAGATGTGTTCAGGGCCCAACATGCCCTGGCCCCGCAGCCAAACCCGGGGGTCAATTGGTTGAGCATTTTTAGAGGATTGTCTCCCCCGTCCTACCTGGGGACAGAGTCAGCCGTTAGGATAGAGGAATGGCTTGATATCATGTAAGAGATGCTGACCGTAATTCGGTGCCGTTGGGAGGAGAGGGTGCCCTTGGTGATCTCCTGCCTAAAGTCACACACAAATATATGGTGGAAGACCTCGTTGGACACGACTTTTGCAGACAGGGAGGTAGTAGAGGTTTCATGGAGGAGTTCAGGAGCGCGCTGTTTGAACATTTTGTTCCACAGTCGGCTAGGGATGAACTGGAGGATAGTTTTTTACAGCTGAGATAGGGGAACAAGACGGTGGTGGAATACCATAGAGAGTTCAACCACCTAGCCCAGTTCGCGGACTCTTATCAGTTAGACGTGGCAGGATATATCAAGAGATTCTACAAGGGCATCCGAGAGGAGATGAGGGATGCATTAATGTTTATATCCGATGGACCCATTTCTCGGATACTAGAGATGGCAAAAAGGATAGAGGCTGGTTGGCAAGCTACTCGGGGCCGGAAGCGGCCAGCGGAGGATCAGGGTTGAGGAGCAAGGAACAATCAGAGAAGAGCCTGTATCACGGACGGGAGGAGGGTCGAGGACTAGCCTCATCGGGAGGCAAGACAGGAGACAAGGGAGCCAGTCGTGGTGGATCCACCACCTCTTTAGGCACGGGAGGGATAGATACCCGAGGGAATGACATTTCCCCCGCCAGAGTGCTTCCACTACCATCAGGTTGGGCACATCCGCAGAAATTGCCCCATGAGGCGAGCACCCCCAGAAGCACCACCGGCTGCCCTGCCAGCGCAGTATTTTGGAGGCCAGTGTCATTGCCGAGGACGAGGATACCAGGGTGGGGATCGTAGACAAGGAAGAGAGCAGGTGTATACTTTTTACCTGGCGCAGCCTCGGAATCCAGAGCAGGTCATAGCAGGTACGCTGCAATGTTTCGTTATTTTCATAGATTTTCCCTCTCAGTTGTTAAACTTTAGAACCGTACTAGATAGATTAACAAGGAAAGAAAACTCGTTATAGAACCCTAAGACATCTAATCACCCCAGGTATAGTCTTCATCGTAGGCAAGCCTGCCCGCACGCTTTTCGATATTGGAGCTACTCACTCCTTTGTGTCGGAGATGTTCGTAGAAGGACTGGAAGGAAAGGAACGATTCACGGGCTCGAAGATGAGGGTGCGACTACCTGATGGATATGAACTCCTTACCTCGGACCACTGTAATATGGAAGCAGAAATTGGTAGAAAGGCTTTCGAGGCTCCAGCGATGCTTTTGAAGTTGACGGACAACGACCTGATCCTGGGCATGGCATGGCTTCACTTGAACCATGCCTAGATTGATTGCCAAGCAAAGAGGATCACCGTGAGACACGGGGACTCTTTTATTGTTATCGAAGGTATAAGACTTGCCTCCCGTATTCTTTTATCATCAGTTCAGGCCGTTAAGGCCCATCTACAGGGGGAGGAGGTTTACCAAGTTCTATTTGAGATGGCGGTGGTCAAGGAACCTGTGACGGACATTCAAGTAGTACGAGATTTTGCCGACGTTTTTCCAGAGAAGTTTCTAGGGCTACCTCCGCACCGGGAGTAGGACTTTAAGATACAGCTTGTGCCGGGAGCCAAGCCATTATCTAAGGACCCTTACTGGATGGCCCCAAAAGAGTTGACAGAGTTCCGAAGTCAGTTGCAGGAACTAGTAGAGGCAGGGTTTGTCCGGCCAAGCTCATCACCGTGGGGAGCTCTGATGCTATTCGTCAAGAAGAAGGATGGAAGTCTCCGCTTATGTATTGATTATCGAGCGCTGAACAGACTAACGGTCCGGAATACATACCCGCTGCCATGGATTGACGAGTTGTTCGATCAACTAGAAGGAGCACATTTCTTCTCGAAACTTGACTTGAGGTCAGGCTATTACAAACTACACATTTGAGAGGAGGATTTTCCGAAGACCGCCTTCAGTAGTAGGTACGGACTGTTTGAGTTTACAGTGATGCCCTTCGAGCTCACAAATGCGTCGTCAGCATTTACAAGCCTCATGAACAAGGTATTCGAGGAGTATTTGGATGTATTCTTCATTGTATTTATTAACGACATCCTCGTCTACTCAAGGACGGAGGAGGAGCATACACGACACTTGACTTTGACTCTAAAGAGGCTACGGAAATGCCAGCTGTATGCGAAGTTTAGCAAATGCTAGTTTTGGCTAAAGAAGGTGGCATTCTTGGGTCATATCATCAGCGGTGCTGGGTTGGCAGTAGACCCGGCCAAGATTCGGGCAGTTAAGGATTGGCCACCATTGAAGATAGCTACGGATGGTAGGTGCTTACTGGGACTTGACGGATATTATCGGAAGTTCGTCGAAGGATTTTCCCGGATTGCACTCCCTCTTACATCCCTGACGAAAAAGGAATCCCCTTTCGTTTGGACGCCACGGTGCGAGGCAGCCTTTTTGGAGTTGAAAGGTTGGCTTACCTCAGCCCCCATTCTCGCTCATCCGTCGGGTAGGGAGGGATTCCAGGTGTACATGAATGCCTCCTACAAGGGGATGGGTGCCATTCTGAAGCAGAACGGGCACGTAAAAGCCTACGCCTCCCGACAGCTGAAGATACATGAGAAGAACTACCCAGTGCATGATCTGGAGATAGGTGCAGTGATCTTTGCTTTGAAGATTTGGCGACATAATCTCTATGGGGTTCACTGTGACATCTTCTCAGATCATAGGAATTTGAAATACGTGGACACACAGAAGAAACTCAACATCAGATAGAGACATTGGGTGGAGTTTCTGTCGGATTACTAGTACACCATGCACTACCACCCTAGGAAGGCAAACGTGGTGGCAGATGCTTTGAGCCGGAGAGGAGATACCTCAGGGAAGGGACCACAACTGATGTCCATGGAGCTAGCATAGTCCTTCAGAGATATGCAAGTATCCCTAGTGTCCGAGAATGATCCAAAGCTGTATATGGAGTATCTAGCATCGATGGTTGCCATAGATGATATTCGGGACCGCATCCGGGATAGACAAAAGACAGATGCATGGGCAGAGCCGGTATTGCAAGCCTTGGAGGAGGGTTCGACGGGAGATTATTCACTAAGAGATGGATTGCTATATTTCATAGGCAGGGTCTATATACCAGCAGGAGGTCAGATTCAGGAATACATCATGGCAGAATCACAATGTAGCAGATATTCTATACACCCAGGGATCACCAAGATGACGACAGACTTGAAGAAGATGATGTTTTGGCCGGGATAAAGAAGGACATTACATACTTCGTGACTCATTGCGAGGCATGTCAGCTGGTGAAGGTAGAGTGCAGTAACTCCGCAAGGTTGCTACAGCCACTTTCGGTGCCAGAGTGGAAATTTGAGGACATCGCGATGGATTTCATTCATGGCCTCCCCCGATCATGGACGGGAAACGATTCGATTTGGGTCATCATTGATCGGCTGAGGAAGGTGGCCAAGTTCATTCCAATCAGAAAAGATGACTTGGTTGGGGTACTAGTGCGAAGATTTATAGAGCAGTTCATTCGTTACCACGGGGTCCCTAGAACGATCGTGTCGGATCGGGATGGTCGGTTCACATCCAGGGAGTGGAGATCCGTGCAGACTTACTTGGGCATGCACCTGACCTTCAGCACATCATTTCATCCCCAGACGGATGGGCAGACAGAGCGCTCCAACCATACATTGGAGAACCTATTAAGGCTATGCATTTTGGATCGAAACGAACCTTGGGAGAAGCTTTTACCACTGGTAGAATTCTCCTACAACAACAGCTACCAGTCCAGCATAGGGATGACTCCTTATGAGGCCCTATTCGGGAGGAGATATAGGACTCCCCTTTCATGGATTCAGGACGAGGATCTGAAGGTGCTGGGATCGGATTTTGTCGAAGACACCGAGGCTCAGGTGAGACTGATACGGGATAGAATGCTGGAAGCATGGAGCCGACAGGTTAAGTATTACGATGCCCAACACCGTCAGGTAGAGTTTCAGGTGGGAGACCGGGTTTTCTTGAAGATCCGGCCCATGCACGGAGTTTCACGGGTGCGTGGTCGAAAGAAGAAGCTTAGCCCTAGGTATATGGGCCCTTATAGGATCTGGAGCAGATCGGGCCCCTAGCTTACAGGCTAGAGTTGGCACCAGAACTGGCAGGTTTACACGACGTGTTCCATATTTCTTCACTTAGGAGGGCTCTACTGCACCCGGAGCAGCAGATTTTGATCACAGATGGGCTTGTAGCTTCAAACCGGTCAGTTCACTTGGAGCCGGTTCAGATCGAAGATAGAGGAGTACGAACCTTGCGTCACAAGAAGGTTCCATTATTCAAAGTTCTATGGAGGAACCACGGTCAGGAGGAGCTTACCTGGGAACCGCAGGACCTGATGTGACAAAAGTATTCGGAGCTGTTCAGTCAGGTATACCTCACAACCTCTCAGGATGTTCAATTTACTTTCCTATTTTAAACTAGTAGGACTGAAATTTCAAGAATAGGGGATAATCTTTTGTTTATTGGGGTCTAGACTTTGCCAATTAGACGAATTTGTCTAAGATTTGACAATCACATTTAAACCTCACATAGCAAACATGGCGTCGTGATGTAATCTTTCACTTCTCATGGGATATTACAAGTTTCTTTCTCTCCGATAAGAGTCCCCGTAGGCTTAACCCGTATTTCGGGGACGAAATCTTTATTTTTTTTATTAGGATTTGTAACATCCCATTTTCAACTAGACCCCTAGGAGTCTATTTTGACATGACTAGGACATGAAAAAAACCTTAGGAAACCCAAAAGACAAAGAGAGCTTAGGTAGGAACGTGAAAATCACCTTGGTCTGCAAATAGTAGGTCAGAAACTTGCTTAAAATAAGATTTGGACTCAGGCGTTGAGTGTGTCGAGTGCACTCAACGCCATAAGCAGAATGGCGTTGAGTGCACTGACTGCACTCAATGCCATCTTACAGGAGGGTTGGCATTGAGTGCCTTGAATGCACCCAACGCAATAAGTTGAATGGCGTTGAGTGCACTGACTGCACTCAACGCCATTTGGTGTTGTCTGGATGGCGTTGAGTGAGCTGAGCTCACTCAATGACGTAGTCTGGATGACGTTAAGTGAGCTTAGCTCACTCAACGCCATAAACTAAACAACATTGAGTCCACTAACTACACTCAACGCCGTCTGCTGAGGTCTGGAATGGCATTGAGTGAGCTAAGCTCACTAAACGCCATAGTCTGGATGGCGTTGAGTGAGCTTAGCTTATTAAACGCTATAAGCTAGACAGCGTTGAGTGCACAGACTGCACTCATCACCATCTTAAGTAGGATGGATGGCGTTGAGTGCATAGACTGCACTCAATGCCATCTTAAGTAGGCTGGATGGCATTGAGTGAGTAGAGCTCACTCAATGCCATTTTACTTAGAAATTTTTTTATCTTGGTTGATGCTTCAGTTGAACCGGGCCGATCAAAGAAGTGGGCCAGAATGCGTTATTGGGCTGTTTCTCTTATTAAGACTTAGTTAAGTCTTATTTTTTGATATTGACTGGCAGTGCCACGTGACAGCCATTTCCTCTTCCTTCCAACCATGGCCAAGCGTCGGTTTGCATGGACATTAATGGCTTTTAAAACTCGGCTTAACCCTCTCCCCCTTGAAACAACTGGATTCAACTCCTCTCGGGGAGAGGAGGAGTTTCCAGCTTTCTCTTAGCTGTTTTGAGCCGTTTCTCTCCCTTCAAGCCATGGCCGAAAACTCATAAATGGAGCTTTAATGGCCGTTACACCCTACCCCACCCGTAGCCTTTTTTCTCCCTTAAAAGACTCCCTAGACTTAGAGAGGAAGTTTTCACCCTTGCCCGACAAAGCTAGAGCTTATTACCTTGTTGTTGAGGAATTCCGGCGACGCCACCACCGCGCAAATGGCATCCCGATGATCAGATCTACTCCAAAACACGAATAAGGTCCTCCTCTACTCCTTCTTCTATTGATAGATCTTAGGAGTCAAATAGGAGAGAAATCGGGCTCAATAGAGCTGGATCGGGTGAGGGTTTTCATGGTTTTTCCGAAATTCATGGTGTTCTAGTTCGCCGGAAACCAACACCTCCGACGGCCAAACCACCGCCGACCGATAGCCACCACCTCGATGGAGGTAGTAGTGGCAGTGGCTGGCCAGGGAGGTGGCCAAATGGCCGGCGGTGGCTCATGCAAAGCTACAGGTTTTATGCATTTTTTTAGGGTTGCTGGTTTCGGGTTTTTGAGAAGATGAACAGTGCCTTATATTAAATATGATAAATATTTATATATAATATGTAGTAATTAATAAATTTCATCAAGCTCATTTTGATGCTATTAAATGAGGCACTTAGAGGCCGTTTTAGTAAAAATGGCCTGTCACAAAAGTTGTAGCCCTTCGAGTCTAGATTATTCTAAAATTAATTTCAACTCGATTGGGTAAGTGCTTTGACCACAACAACCGTTTTGGTGAGACCTATACCAAGGACAATCCTGAGATTCAAATGGGTGCCCACCCTTCGTCCCTTGTCCAAATAGAGTGAAATTTTGACATGGGATCAATCTTATCCATATCTAGGGCTTGTTCGAAAATGGGAATTTATGGAAATACTTTGCCTATAGTTTTTATTTTTATTTAATAATGCTAGGGTATTTTAATTAAGTGGTCTGATGATCTCAAAACCCTCCCAAATTATGGTGAGTGGTCCCTGGAATTAGTTCCTAGCTCTGTACAAAATTTCAACTTATTTGGATGAGGTTTTGTTAGGGAATCACAAAACCCTAGTTAGGCCCTAAGGAGGTCTTGTTGAATAAAGGTGCACTTTGGATTTTGAGTAGTCATCTCACCTCCATAGAGGCTGGGATTTCAGACACTGACTTGACATGGCTAATGTCACCCTCTTAAGGAAAATGGTGTGATTTAGGTTTGATTTACCCTAGGGTTCAAACTCAAACCCTAAGGAAGGGTTTTTGAGTGTTGTGAAGGGCATAGGGGCAAATGCCCTTGTGTGACCTTGTAACTCAGTAGAGTTGAAGGTAGTGTATCCTATGTTCTCTGGTAGAAACCTTAGACGATTTGGAGGTAGGTAGAAACCTCAAAACCCTAACCCTAGTTTTAGGGTAGAAGTTCAATTATGAAAACATAATCACTAAACCTTAGTTAAAAGTTTTGAAACTTGGGTGGAGTATGTTTTAGACTAGGTAGAACCCTTAGTAATTTTATTAGAATTTTATGGATTATACTTCAAGTACTTTATTTGTTAGGTATCAATTTGCCCAAACTGGTGTTTTAATTATTTTGATTACTCTGTTCATTTGAATCTGATGAATCTTGGTCAGCAGATGCTTTAGGTCAAAATGAATATCTCTGAATTTTGTTAAAAATTTTAGTTGATTATATCTAGTACCTCCTTCACAAGTTCCAAAGGGCAATTATGGCCTATAAATCATTTAGAGCAAATTACCTACTGTAAAATTATGAAACCATGCCAATGATATTTTAAAATCAATATCTAGTTGTATAATTTTATTCATGATTTTTAAAAGAATATTTACAATACTTGCTTCACAAATATAGCTTTTTGAGATTTTGGTAATTATTTATTCTAGAGCTCAATCCCCATTGAACAATTATGAAACTTGGCCACTGATGTTTTTATGATAGTATCTGCTCTAGAAGATTAATAAAGAATTTTTGGATGATTATCTACTGCACTTACTTCATTAATGAAAGGAGATAGGATTTATTATAAAAATTAAATTAGAGTCCTTAAATTACTGGAAAAATAGTTATATCTTGGCTTTACTGTTAAATTGTTTTTTAGAATTTATCATGATTGTATGAAACTTTATACATACCTGAAAAGTGTACTTCATGTTCAATTGGTAGCCCTTAGAAGCTTTATGGAAAATTAATTAAATGCCAGATAAATTAGGAAAATTACAGTTTTTTGGATTTAGTCTATTTGTGTCATGATAAGTCTCCAAAAAATAATTTAGGACATTTGGATGATTATTTAGATTATCTCCTATCCGGTTTGACATATAGCCTAGGTTGGTCTGCATATAGCAATTTATTAAATTACAATAGGACTTGATCTGGGATAGTTGTTGGAGTTAGTCATTTTGGTTGGGTGGATAGATGTGGATGATTTCATAATAGAAGGATAGGAAGAGTATTGAGAAGTGGTTTGGCTAAAGTTTAGAGGTGTTCGGGTTCGACGAAAGATTGTCTTCCCTGAGGAAATGAAGAGTCAAAATAACCCTAGGATTTGCCTACTGTAATATGAGAAGGGAATGGGTTAAGCGAATCAACAAATTACAATAAGTGCCTTGCGAAATGGAACGATGGGCTTCAGCTACCATCATAGTTCCTAGTGCCCTTTGAGAGCCCTTCACGGGGTATGCCGGGGGAAGTCCTGGGTTTACGTAAACTGTATTAATAAACAGAAAGAGTTACTTAGTAATTAGGGTTTCATATTTCCCAAAACACTAATAGCACAAAAAGATTGTTAGGAGCTTTGGCTCGGTTAGTTATGAGACGGACAGTTTGGTCCGGGGAGCTTCGACTCGGTTAGTTATGAGACAGACAGTTTGGTCCGGGGAGCTTCGACTCGATTGGTTATGAGGCGGACAGTTTTGTCCACAGATTTTTGGCTCGGTTGTTTGACACGTTAATTATTGTATGTGCATAATGAAAAGGATAAGGTGGTGGGACTTCGGTATTGGAGGGTCGATGCACCGACACCAATACGCTAACTCGGCAAGTGTGGTTAGCACTTCGCCATCAGAAGTCTGGTGCACCAGCCGGCAAGAGTACGCAAGAGTCCGCTTTGTACACCAAGTGTTGAGGCGTATGATAGGTCTGACCGGAAGTCCTTTACTGGTTTAGAGGTTGGCGAGGCCCAACCCACCGCTTCCGTTTGCCACTACGGAGGTATCCTGGGAGGTAACAGCTCCGAAAGGGGGAACTAAAGGTCTGTGTACACAGAGTCGGGTGGGTGAGTTGCACTTACATATTAATATTCATACCCACTAGCATGTCACAGCATAATAATTTCATTTTTACCCCGGATGCCTATTGTATAAGTGGAATGGGACGCTTATACAATAGGCCTTGCAAAACGACCCCTTGGTCTATAAGCTTGTATGGGCAAGTTTATAAATTAAGATCAAATTTTTTAAATATATATTACTGTTAATAATCGACACCCAAACGTATAAAACGGTATAGGACACTTTATACGATGGGAGCCTTGCAGAAGATCCCTTGGCTTAGGTTCTTCCGCACCTAAGATAATGTTATATTTCCTACTTTCTTTTTCTGTCATATTTGCTATGGAATTACAAGTATAGATCCGCTGCCACCTGATTTTGATTTATTCTCCACCTTCATGTCCTTCCCTTTCTTCCTCTCCGCTAGGTACTTAGGAGCTATGGGGGAAGGGGTAGGGGATGATAGTACTTAGTCTTATAGACTAACGGTTTTCGGACCACATTATTTAGGGAATCGTGGAGCCTAGCATGGAGGAGCAGCCCCAGAGGTCGACCCGTTTTGAGATTGGGCAGTTTAGCTCAGGAGTTCAGCCAGCTGGGACTGTGAGTCCCGACTTATAGTAGATGTTATTGTTTGCTTCTGCATGAGTGTCTGTGTAGTGAGCATTTGATGTATCGGGCTTATGCCCTAAGTTTCAGTACTATATATTTTGTTGACTCTCCCTTCGTGGAGATATTATTACTCTGATATGTGATTTCTTGTGGACTAGTATTTTAGTTTCTTCCTTACTCTTTTACCTTTGCTACTTTTCTGTGATCGAATTGGCCGGCAGGATCGGCGCTTTGTGGTGACGACCCTTAAGGGCGTGAAGGTGTCACCGCAAAGTGGCGTTTCTGGGCCTAAGACCCCGGTGTCAAAAAGTAAAAAAAATTGGGTCTTACATCTCCTCCCTCTTCTCCCTCTATTCTCTTTGCCTCCCAACTCCCGGATCCTTCACCTCCTCCTCCGTCAACTTGGCCAACTTTTTCACAAATGCCGGATTGGCCGCCTTGATCTCGATCGCCTTTGCTGCCCTCTCCATCAGCTCCTCGAAGGAGAGGGGGAACTCTCGTTAGCTCCATGATGAAGAAGCTTGACCTCAACCCAAGGGTGAAGGCGAGTATCACGGTGTACCCAAGCATCTACTGGACCTGCAGAATCTCCTCCAAGAACCTGTCCATGTAGCATCCTAGCGTCTCCTATGGCTTCTGCTTGTTGGCAAATAGGCACTTTGCTGACTTCTTCCACTTCTTGGATGATGAGAATCTAAACAAGAACCCTCAACGCAAATCCGCAAAACAGTATATCAAACTTATAGGCAACTTGCGGAACCAGTCCCCCGTCTTCTCCTTCAATGTGATGGCAAAGAGCCTACACTTGATGGCATCCGACATTTGCCTTATTAAAACGACATCTTTGAACCACTGCACATGTTGTGTAGGGTCTTCCCTCCCTGTGTAGTATCACATGTCCGGCTCCCTAAACCCTTCTGGAACTAGAGCTTAAATGAAAAGCTAACTAAAGGGGCTCCCGCCTACAGACTGTCGAGAAGGCTCCTCCCTCTTTCTCGGCTCGCTGGCCCTATAGGCGCTGGTCTGCCCGCGGAACAGCTCCTGCTCGGCAAGATACCTATCGGTGCCCTCCGCCGGAACATCCTTCCCGGGACACTTCCCGGGAGGGTTCTTTCCTATAGACGGAACGGTAGCCAACGGTACTTGAGGCATGGCTCACTCGCTCCTTGCCGAGAAGGCAAGGTGGATAGTCTGCAGGACTTCTCACTTGAAGTCTTCTAGCATCCCTAACATCACCCCGCTTCACTGAAGGGGGGGGAACCTCCCGAACCAACTCCTTCACCTTTGCCTCCAGCCATGAGGCTTAGCTTGAAATTTTCCAATACCAGCTATGGTCCACGCTCACCACACCAGAAATGTTGAAGCCAAAAATGGCCTCAATGAGAGTTCGGACCTGGGGGTATAGCTAGCACCTACTTCTTTCAAACCTTGACCTCTGAATAGTGACAAAGAACTTTGAAATGACCCTAAGCCTCAGCCGGGAGGTCACTCCACTAACTCGGAAGATCTCTAAGAGCTTCCCCTCCAAAGCCAATAGTTGGGCTTGGAGAACCTCAGAAAGCACTAGTGGGTTATAGAAATGATAAAAGCTTGCCTTCTGAAGAACTCCATGAGTTTATTTATAGGTTTTCCTAGTCTGGCCTGCAAAAAGCTTACTTTTGCTGCCCTAAAATTACTAAAATGCAATTGGACTTGTTTGTCAGTAGCCAAATTCTGCTATTCTGAGGATCTAAATACAGACCCAGGTGTATTTAGGTAATTTCAGTTATGGGTCCCATCTATCTGATGCTCTTCCAGCTGGGCACTATGGGAACCCTGCTTTCTCTAAGCGTGAGCCTTCCTTCCTATCTCGAGCGGGAGACGGAATGCTAAAGGGGGCGTTGAGTGGGAAAATGCCATTCACACTGAGGGTAGAATGGGCTTCCGCCAACAAGAGGCACGAGCCCTTCCACCGGCCCTTGACAAGAGCCTCCCCCTGGTTCTGCCATGCTCGATGAAAATAACCTTAAGTCGAAGGCTCAGCACGATGAATTGAGCTCGACAAACTGGCGCTACTTGACCCCTGAGCAAGAGCCTTCTCGCCTACTACAGGCAGGAGTGGAGAAACTTCACTCGACGCCAATGCCTAGAAGGTTCCGAGAGCATTAAGTGGAAAGAACTCACTCAATGTCAAAGCCTAAGGTGTTTAGTGGAGAAGCATCAATCAACGCTAGCTCTATGGGCTTCCCGCAACCCAAGCATGACCCTTTGAGCATGCCTCGGGAAAGAACCCCTTTCGCCCAATCTTCTTGCCTGACCCAATATGTTTAATTCTAGCCCAAGGCTAGCCTAATTTGGACCCAATGGGTACTTAGGTCCCACCAAACGAATATTGGGTTGTACACAAACGACCAAAAATTCGCGCCAACACAGATTTCTACGAAAATCACACCGTAGCTAAATACCGATGCTATGAACCCAACGACGTAGTCGAAATTAAGATTCGACAAACCAAACTCAGGCAAACACCTCCAGAATCCAAAACAGAAGCATTCCCAAAGATGCTCTATTGAGTCACAAAAACAGACCTGACTCGCTAGGGAATCTTGCAAACAGGCTAAACCAAGCCATACAAATAGAAAACTAAGAGCAAAAACCATGATCTAATAATGGCATATGTCGAATATGGGTCAACGTAACGCCCTGATGTCATAAACACGCCAGATAATGAGTTAGAGCAAATATCAAAAAATCAGGGGCGTTACAGCCACTCTCCTTATAAGAAAGTTTCGTCCCGAAACTTTACGAACAAAAACCTCTATTACAAAAGAAAAATAAACAACCAAGGGTTATTGAAAAGATTACATACCAATAAACTTGGAGAATAGATGAGGATGAGCCTCCCTCATAGCTGACTCCAACTCCCAAGTTGCTCTTTCCACGTCTTTGTTTCGCCACAAAACTTTAACCAATGGTATGGTTTTCCTCCGCAACACTCGATCTTGAGTATCTAGAATGCGGACAGGCATCTCAACATAGGAAAGATTAGGCTCCAACTGGGGCACATCATCAAGAATGTGTCGGTCGCTGAGCACACATTTCCACAACTGGCTCACGTGAAACATGTCGTGCACATGAGGAAAATTTGCGGGCAAATCCAGCCTATAAGCTGATACTCTAACACGCTCAATAACCCTAAAAGGTCCCACATACCTCAGGTGTAACGTATGATTCTTTCCAAAACTTTTAACACCGGACATTAGGGAAACCTTCAGAAAAACCAAGTCCCCAACAACAAACTACAAATCAGACCTACGCTGATTGGCATTATGAAAGTCTCTAGTGTCGATTAAATCCACCTATGGGGGGGGGGGGGGAATAAGTGTCGTGTAGTCTTTGGCGGAATTGAATTTACCTGCACAAATTAACAAACACAACACAGAAAACACACAAAGAATTATAATGGTTCCCCGATTTGGGTACGTCCACTTTCCCCCTTCGACCTATCTCCCACCAAGGGACGACTCGGTCACTTCTCTAAAAGGATTAAAATCCAATCCTCACACTATGGAAGGAACCTTTCATACAAAGGAGTCACAACTCCTCCACCACGTGTTGCAGCCAACCCTTACAACTAGGAATGAAAAATTCCTTTATAATAAACCAAAATTGAATGTAAAAGAAAATACAAACAAATATTTTGGAGATTCCGATGTCCTTCTTCATTCGTTTAAGCTTGCTTGAAAATTACGAAAAATCCACAACCAGATTTCTCTCTTGGAATGGGTCTTCTCAAGATTGGCGGCGGCAAGTGATTGCGGCGACGATACTTTGTAGATCCAAACTTTTTGACGAAGCAAGCAAGGTCTACCAATGATCTAAGTCGGATCAATCATCTCCACCGATTCAGAATGGAGAACTTGTCTCGTTCAACGAATCGAGAGACAAAAGATATCAAGAGAGATGCGTGAGATGATCAGCTTGCCTAGGGACTGTCGTCGAAAGATCAAAGAAGCACTGAGATCAAAGGAGGAGGCGAACTTGCGAGCGGCTGTAGGAGATCGGCAGTTTCTGCGATCGGCTATGGCATGGCGTCGGCTGCTTTTGATTTCGCGTGAACAGTTGTCTATCGAGGTTCAAAAATACGGAAGTATAAATACTAGAGGCTAGCCCTAATGACTGTTGTGGGACCCACAAGGAGAAGCCCTAGTCCCGGCCAAAACAACGCACAGCATCTTGGTTCGGTCCAGCGAACGAGAAAATTTTCCTAAGGCAAAATCGGCGGGAATCATTGGTGATTCCCGTCAAAGTCGTCGGGAATCACTCACGATTCCCGTCGATTCTGCCTTGGAAGAATTCCTATTGGAAAACTGTCAGCCGGAAGAAGTCGGCAGGAATGCAGACTGATTCTCGTCGAATCGGCAGGAATAACTAACGATTCCCATCGAAGTCGGCGAGAATCACAAGTTACTCCCGTCGAAGTCGGCGGGAATAACTTAGTGATTCCCGTCAATTTTGACTTTGAAGAATTTTCTCTTCCTTCCTTTGACAACTTAGTCTTTGACCCATCTTTGCTCCTTCTTCTACTCTTGATCAACCTTAACCCTGTATTTGAAAATAAGTACACTCAAATAGAGAGAGCACACGTGAGTCAACACACTGATCTACTCAACGAGGGATTACGTTGCGCAGACCCGTGTATATATATCCACTGCACCCTGACATTGTGTGTACTTAGCATGAAATAGCTGCAAGCACATCTTGATGGAAGATCGTCAAATACATTGTCAATTCAACTTAGCTTATTCAGGGGCTTCTTCAAATCAGGTCTATTGTGGATACAATACCCAACAATCTCCCCCTATTTGAAGAAGCCTAATTTAAGACCCCCCTTTTTTTTCTATCAAACCCCGGGGTCTTATGCCCAGAACCGCCGCTTTGCGGTGACACCTTCGCGCCCGGGAAGATCGTCACTACAAAACGCTGATTCTGCTGGCCTTATTGATCACAAAAGTAGCAGTACAAGTATAGAAGCATGTAAGTCCACAGCAAATCACATATAATAAAATCTCCACGAAGGGAGTGTCCACAGAATTGTAAAGAGTACAGAAATGAAGAGCTTTAGCCCGGTACATAAATATCCTCACTACAGATCTCTCATGCAGAAGCAAAATAAAATATCACTAGAAGTCGGTACTCACGATCCCAGCTGGCTGTGCTCCTGAGCTAGACTTCCCTGTCTCAAATCGCACCGGTCTCCTTGGCTGCTCCTCCCTGCTGCGCTCCGCGATCCCCTAATATGATGTGGTTTGAAAACCGTTAGTCTATAAGACTAAGCCCTATCGTCCCCCACCCCTTTTCCCATGCCCCTAGGCACCGAGCGGGGAGAAAGAAAGGGAAGGACGTGAAAGTGGAGAGTAAAACAAGCAGGTGATAGGGGGACCTAGCTAGCAATTTATAATCATGCTGTAATATATAAAGTAAGAAAAGAATTTAACCTTCACTTATGTGAGTACACATAAGCCAAGGGATCTTCTACAAGGCTCCCATCGTATAAAATGTCTCATACCACTTTATACGTTGGGGTGTCGGTTATCACAAGCAGTATATATATATATATAGAAATAACCTTAATTTATAAACTTACCCACACAAGCATATAGACCAAGGGGTCGTTTAGCAAGTCTTAATGTATAAGCGTCCCATACCACTTATACATTAGGTGTCCCAGGTTATTCTGAATGATTATAATATGCAGCTATATGGTGGGTATGTTATGATCAAGCAGTGCAACTCACACACCCGACTTTGTATACACCAACCTTTAGTTCCCCTTTTCGGAGCCGTTACATCCCAGGATACCTCCGTAGTGGAAGACGGAAGCGGTGGGTTGGGCCTCGCCCACCTAAAAACTAGTATAGCAGTACCGGTCTGACCTATCGTACGCCTCAACGCTTGGTGCACAAAGCAGACTCCTGCGTACTCTTGCCGACTGGACCGCCGGACTTAGCTTTGGCGAAGTGTAAAACCACACTTGCTGAGTCATCGTACTGGCGTGGGTGCTACGACAACCCAGTATCGAAGACCCACTACCTTAATTATTTCCTTTTATGCACATATAATTTTCTTAAAAGAAATCAACAAGTCATGCCCCCGGACTAACCCGTCCGAATTAACCCCAAATCGAGACTAAGCTCCCTGAACTAACTGTCCGGCTCAATTTCCAAACCTCATCACATTGAACACCGCAGGATGATGCCCCTTTGAACACCTCGGGACGACTTATCCATTTCCAACCTCCTATCCAACTAGTGTGTGCAGCGTGAAGACCTATTTTCTACATTACTCTTTCAGTTTATCTTAAGGTTTACGTTAGCCCAGGACTACCAAAGGTATGCCCATTGAAGGGATCTCGAAGGCACTAGGAACCAAGATGGGATGACAAGCCCAAAGTTCCCTTTCTCAAGGATATTTACTTTAGTTGATTTCTACCCATGATTTGCCCAACTCTCATTGTTACTTTAGAGTTATCCTAACGACTTAACATGTTATTAGAAGTGCTGCGGTCTTCCGATGTACCCCATCACTGTGGCTATATCGGCTTGCACTCCACTCTCGTCACTAACTCTACCCTCTAGGGTTTTACTTCCGATTGTAATATTCAGCTCAATAGTCGATCTATCCCCCGGTGGGCCTTATGCCATGACCTATTTTACTGTGCGCAGCCCATGACCTAACACCACCCCGGAATCGAACTTCTAATTCCTTGGGCCATATGTCTCAAATTATTTATCCTAGGGTGGTATGGACCTATATAATGACCATGATGATTTTCATAATTTTCAAACTTAATTACATCCTTAAATTAATTTCTTCCATTAATTCTTCAGGTCATTTTACACATGAAGTAGTACAATTTGTAATCCACTAACCTAAGGAATTTTTTCTCGATTGTATATTGATAAAATATTACTAACTACTGAATTTCATAATTTTCCTTAAATTATTTACATTTATTCCCTAATTAATACAAGAATCTCATAGTTGCCATTTTCCAAATGAATAATATGAAATACATGAGTCAAAATTCCAATAAAATTACAGGGCATACATATCAACAATTTAAAACTAATGGAAGAGTTTCGATATCCTTTACAGAGTAATGAAATATCAAATTGCATTCTTAAGTATTTACCAAAATGCCATAATGCTAATTTAAAAATTATTAGTGCATCCAAATTTTTTGAGATAATTACCCAATGATAATCATGCAAATATACAATGCTATAAATAATTTCATAATTTTCTGATAAGTATTTCCATCAAATCATGAATGGTTGCATTATGGGTAAAATGGTTATTTCCATGCATTTACTAAAAAGGTTCTCAAACAAGAATGTAAATTTGTCCTAAGTCAAGTATAACCTCCATTTATAATTTGACAGAGTTTGGTGGTCCTTACTTAGTAAAAACCTATTTTTCCAATTATTTCTTCAAAAAGGTGTATATTCTTCAAAATTCCAAATAATGGGATTTCTGGTCCCAAAAATTCCATAATTACTCTGAGGGGTGAAATTTACCCTAATGAACCTATGGAATTAATTTCATAATTTTTGGATGTTTCAATTAGGTTAAATGTACAGAATTTCATTTATGGCTATTTGCACCCCAAGGCTATACATAGCCAACACATGCAAGTGGATTAACCAACATGCAATTGTCCAAATGTGCTAAAAGTTTAACCATGCCCTAATAATGTCCCCATGGACATTCCACCAAAAATTGGGGCCTTTTGGAGTTGAACTACTCCAAGAATCACCTAAACAAGCCTAGGGGTTTTTTTTAGTAATTTCCCCCCATTTTTGATTCCAATTTAATCGCATTTTTGGACAGGGCCTAAATATGCCCTAAACCAGTTGCTGTCCACAATCTCAGGTCATTTGGGTATCTGGATTGACTTGGGCATCCCTTCTAATTTTCTGCATTGTTGCTATTGGCAGCCCAAGACAATTCCTTTTTCAGATCTTGCAAGTGTGATATCTCAACATGCGGAGGGATAAATTGACGAATATTTCTACCATAGGTCTAATATACAACTAAGGGCAGGCCACCAAAATTTGGGGCCAATTGGAGTGTGTATGCTCCAAAAATCAACATTATTTGATTTATAAAATTTTGACTAAAACTATAGGATTATTTTCCCCTAAAATTCCCATTTTTGGGTAGGATCTTGATATGCCTAAATAAACCACATTCCCAAAATTTCAGTCCATTTGGACTTAGAGTTTTGGCAGGGCACTCATTTTAATTTTTGACCTACCCTAGGACAAGTTCTAGGAGAATGGCTCTAAAGGCAGTATACTTAACAAAAATTAATGTGTAATATGTCCAATTAAAGGTAACTTCAAGACCTACAAATTTTATGTTGAGCATATTTTATAAAAAGGGCTGTAAGTGCCCTAATTTTAACATGCAAAAGTATGTAAAATAGGATAAAAGCGAACACTGTTCATGTAATGAATAAATACAAGATTTAATATTTATGCATGGCACTAATCTCAAAGTAAATCGTGTGGCCATTGTGTTTCTTCTCAATTTGAGCAGAAATCCAGCCCGATAACCAGGGGGCTTCACGGGGGTTTTCCCGGCGGCTACAAGCAGCGTCTCCACCGGAGATCCTCTCCTCTACCCTCATGGTGGTGGGGCAGGCATTGCAGGCGGCTGGGGCGGCGGGAAACGACGGCGCCACCCAACCCGAAAAGCCTCAGAACTCCATTAATGGAGAAAAAGGCAAGCTAGGTTCGGGCTCATTCGAGCCCGAACCCTATCCCTAACATTCGTAAGATCTACAACAAGAAGAGAGAGGTGAGGGAGGACCTTCCCGGCGGCCATGCTATGTGAGGAGCGGCGGGGAGCAATTTCCTGCGGTTGTGGCGCCTTTTCTCTCTGGTTCACTGCCTAGCTCAGCTTCTCTCTCTCTCTCTCTGCTGCTCTCCTTATTCTGAGGGTGAAGAGACCGAGGGGAGTGAGGGGAGGGAAGAGGAGATGAAGTATAGGGGGGGCGATATTTCCTAAGTAGGGGGGGGGGGCGGGTTTGCATAGTTCTTGTCACCATGCATGCATGGGTGGGCCCCAATGGTTCAAGCTCCTCCTAATTGGGTTAAATGGGCGGCCAGCCCATGTGTGGGATGAGGGAATGAGTAGGGAGGAGGATATGAAGCCACATGGCTAGGTAGGGTTGGTTTTGGGCTTGGGCTTGCCTCCAAGCATGCAATGTGGGCCCCACTTGCTCCCATTCCTCCTAAGTGGGTTAAAGGGTTCGGCCAGCCCATGTGTGGGCTGGTGGCATGAACACAAGTGGGCCCAAACTCAATATCACCCCAAAATATCCTTTCTCTCTCCTATTTTATTCAAATTCTCTCTCCTAGGTTAATTCTCAAAATATCCCAGCATGAAACACATTTTTCTCCTCCCTATGGGGTATGAGTTGACTTTGACCCATTGGGTTGCATTGGGTTAGTTTGGGTGGGCCCAACTCAAGGAAAAGGGCTTAGTGTCATTTCTGGCCAATTAGGTCAAAGTGTTGACTGGGGTCAACATGGGTACTATGGTTGACCCTATGACCTACCCTAGGGTCCACTTAGGTTGGACTTACTAGTCCCTCCAATTCTATGGTTTCTGGGTTTTACTATTTGCAGACCAAGCGACACTCAACTGAAACCCTAGGTTCACTTGGTCCTTCTTGGTTCTCTAAGGGTTTATCCTGACCAAGTCAGGACAAAGCCATCCCTAGGGGTCCAGTTGGGAAATGGGATGTTACAAATCCCAATAAAAAAAATAAAAATTTCTTCCCCGAAATTAAAGTTAAGGCTACGGGGTTTTTCTATCGGCAAAACTAAAGTGTAACATCCCATAAGTGATTGACATGCCTACTAGCTAAATATAACAAGGGCTAGCCCCAATAAACAAAATAGATTAGCCTCTATCCTTTTAGATTATTCTATGAGTAAAAGAAATTAGGAAGAACGCTTAAACCACTTGAGAAGTTGCGAGGTATACCTAACAAAATAGTTCCGGATATCTTTCCTGCATCAGGTCTTGTGTCTCCCAAGTATGCTCCTCTCATCCGTGGTTCCTCCACAAGACCTTGACTAGCGGGATCTTCTTGTGGCGCAAGACTCGTATCCTCTGGTCATCGATCCGTATCGGCTCCAAATGTACAAATCGATCTGAAGCTACCAGCCAATCAGTGGCCGCAATCTGCAACTCCGGGCGTAGTAGAGCCCTCCTGAGTGAAGACACGTGAAAAACATCGTGTAAGCCGGCCAGCTCCGGCGGCAACTCTAGCCGGTAAGCTAGGGGACCGATCCGCTCTAGGATCCTGAATGGCCCCATGTACCTCGGGCTAAGCTTCTTCCGCCGACTACGTACTCGTGAAAACCCCTGTATCGGCCGGATCTTCAAGAACACCCGATCCTCTACCTGAAACTCCACTAGACGATGTCGAGCGTCATAATATTTTGCCTGCCTGCTCTGCGCCTCTTGCATTCTATCGCGTATCAGCCGTACATGTGCCTCAGTATCCTAAATAAAGTCTGTGCCCACAGTGTTCGGATCCTCGTCTTGTATCCAAGACAACGGAGTCCTACACTTCCGCCTATACAATGCCTCATACGGAGCCATCCGTATACTGGACTGATGACTATTATTGTACGAAAACTCCACTAGGGGCAACATCCTCTCCCAGGGTTCTCTACAGTCCACAAAACACAGCCTCAGCAGGTCCTTCAGTGTCCGGTTAGTGCGCTCTGTTTGCCCATCTGTCTGGGGGTGGAAGGCCATACTGAAAGCCAGTCGAGTACCCAAGTATGTCTATACGGACCTCCACTCCCCTGACGAGAATCGTCCATCTCGATCTGATACGATCGTCTTGGGCACCCCATGATATCGCACAAACTGCTCTATGAACTTCCACGCCAGTACTCTGACAGTATCCTCCTTCCCGATCGGGATGAACCTAGCCACCTTCGTCAGCCGGTCAATGATTACCCAGATAGAATTATTTCCCGCCCGTGATCGAGGGAGGCCATGGATGAAGTCCATCGCGATATCCTAAAATTTCCACTCTGGCACCGGAAGTGGCTGCAATAAACTAGCGGGATGTCCGCACTCTGCCTTCACTAACTGGCACGCCTCGCAGTGGGTCACGAAGTAGGTGATGTCCTTCTTCATGCCCGACTAGTATAGAGTCTTTATCAAATCCGTCGTCATCTTAGTGATCCTGGGATGTATAGAATAACTGCTATGATGAGCCTCGGCCATGATGTCCTCCCGAATCTTGCCTCCATCCGGTATGTAAGTCCGACCTCTAAAACAAATCAGATCATCTTGTATCGTGTAGTCCCCGGCTGAGCCTGCCACCAAGGCCCAGAAAATCGTCTCGAGCTTGGCATCCCGCCTCTGCCAATCTCTGACTCTATCATGTATATCATAGGTGGTGCTCGTAGCGGCCAGGTACTCCTCGTACAACTCAGGGTCATCAGATGATACCAGAGTGATATGCATCTCTTCAAAACTCCGTAGTAGCTCTATAGACATAAGCCGGGGTCCTGCTCCAGAAGTGGCAGCTCTCCGGCTCAGTGCATCGACCACCACGTTTTCCTTACCCGGATGGTAGTGCATCTCATATTAATAGTCCGCTAGAAACTCCACCCATCTGCGTTGCCGGATATTCAGTTCCTTCTGCGTATCAACATATTTCAGATTTTTATGATCTGAAAATATGTCGCAGTGGACACCATAGAGGTAGTGCCGCCAGACCTTCAATGCAAATATAATTGCTCCCATCTCCAGATCGTGAACTGGGTAGTTCTGCTCATGTTTCTTTAGCTGGCGGGAGGCATAAGCGATCACATGTCCCTTCTGCATCAAAACTGCTCCCATGCCCTGGTAGGAGGCATCCGTATAAACCTGAAATCCTTCTCTCCCCGAGGGGAGGGCAAGTATCAGGGCCAAAGTGAGTCGACTTTTCAGCTCCTAGAACGCCATTTCGTACTGTGGTGTCCAGACAAATGGTATCTCCTTCCTCGTCAGAGAGGTAAGTGGGAGGGCAAGTCTAGAAAAACCCTCTACGAACTTCCGGTAGTAGCTGACAAGTCCTAGGAAGCTCCGTACGTCCGTAGCTGTCTTAAACTATTGCTAATCCCGGACTGCCTGAATCTTGGTCGGATCTACTGCCAATCCTGCTCCACTAATAACATGTCCGAGGAAGGCCATCTCCTTCAGCCAGAACTGGCATTTGCTAAATTTGGCATATAATTGATGTTCTCGTAGCTTCTCCAAGGTCAGTGTCAGATGCCTCTTGTGCTCCTTCTCGGTCCTCGAGTAAATGAGGATGTCATCGATGAAAACGATGACAAACACATCTAGATATGCTTCGAAGACCCGGTTCATGAGAGTCATGAATGCTGATAGCGCATTCGTGAGCCCGAAGGGCATCACGGTAAACTCGTAGAGTCCATACCTGCTACTAAAAGCAGTCTTCGGTATATCCTCCTCTCAGATCCGCAACTGATAATAGCCCGATCTCAAGTCTTAATTCGAGAAGAAGTGGGCTCCCTCCTGCTAGTCGAACAGCTCATCTATCCTTGGCAGAGGAAAGGTATTCCATACTGTTAGACGGTTCAATGCCCGATAATTGATACACAACCTGAGTGTTCCGTCTTTCTTCTTGACGAATAGCACTGGGGCTCTCCATTGCGAAGAGCTCGGCTGGACAAACCCGGCTTCCACCAACTCCTGCAGCTGACTCCGGAACTCTGTCAGCTCCCTTGGGGCCATGCGATAGGGAGCTCTGGATGCTGACTTAGCCCCTGGCATAAGTAATATCATGAAGTCTTGCTCTCTATGCGGGGGTAGCCCTGGTAGTTTCTCCGAAAAGACGTTCGCAAAATCTCGCACCACGAGAACGTCGGATCTAGATCCCTTGACCTCCGCCATCTCGAAGAGAATCTGATAAATCTCATCGCCCTGCATGTGGGCCTTGACGGCCTGAATAGATGATAAGATTATATGGGAGGCGGATCTAATACCTTCCATCACGATGAGTGTGTCCCCATATCTCAGGGTAATCCTCTTGGCCAAGCAATCAATCTAGGCATGGTTCCAATAGAGCCATGTCATACCAAAAATCATATCATAATCAGGCAGCAACAGAATTGTCGCTGCAGCTGCGAAGGGTTTTCCGCCTATCTATGCCTCCATATCGCAATAGGATGATGCGAATAGCTCTGGCCCATCGGGTAGCCGTATCCGTAAGGTCTTGCTTGAGATCCTCTCCACGCATCCTAACCCTTGGATAAAGGTCTCCGACACAAATGACTGCGAAGCACCCGTGTCGAAGAGAGTGTGTGCGGGCTTGCCGCAAATGAAGACGATGCTTGAGATTGTAAATTTACTTAGAGTTCTATTTCTGGCTTTCCTGCCTAGTCTTAATAATTCAAGTTCATGAAACTACTTTATAGGAAAGAAAAGAACTTAAGTAAAAAAGAAAACTTTTCGGTCGTACCTGTAATCACTTGCTCAGGATTCCTGGGTTGAGCCAGGTCCAGTGCATAAATCTACTGTCCTTCCGGCCTGCGGTCTCTATCCTGATATCCACGTCCACGGCCACGTCCTCAGCCTCCATAATACTGAGCTGGTGGGGCAATCTGCGGTGCTGGTGGAGGCATCCCTCTCATGGGATAGTTTCTCTTTATGTGCCCCACCTGATGACAGTGGTAACATTCCGGCGGAGTGTAAGCCCCACCTCCCGGTCTCTATACATATCGCCTCTGAATAGGCTGAGGGGCCAGTGTCACCTACTCCCTCGGCTCCTGCCTCACCTTTAGTACCTCTGGCGCACGACCTCGCCTTTGATCATTCCGAGCCCCCTGGCTCTGATCCTCCGTTGGCCGCTTCCGGCCTCTGGTGGTGAGCAAATCTGCCTGTATCCTCTTTGCCATCTCCAAAATACGAGTGATAGGCCCGTCTGAAACGAAAAGAAGGGCATCCCTAATGTCTTCCTGTAAACCTTTATAGAACCTCTTGATGTACGCTGCCTCGTCTAGCTGGTAAGAATCTGCAAAACAAGCCAGATGGTTGAACTCTCGATGGTACTACACCACTGTCCTGGTACCTTGCTTAAACTGCAAGAAGCGGTCCTCCAGCTCATCTCGGGCCGACTGCGGAACAAAGTGCTCCAACAGCATGGGCCTGAACTCCTCCCACGTCACTTCCGCAGCCTCCCTACCAGCAAAAGTAGTCTCCAGAACTGTCTTCCACCACCGCTTGGCATGGGATTCCAAGAAGGAAACAACTAGTGGCACCCTTTCCTCCCAAGGGCTCAGTATCCCTGTCAGCATCTCCTCCATGATGTTTAGCCACTCCTCGGTCCAAACTACCGCCTCTGTCCCCAAGTAGTATGGGGGAGAGAGTCCTCGAAATATGCTGAGCCAGTTGGCTCCCAGAATAGGCTGCGGAGCCGGGGCCTGTTGGTTCCTTAAGGCTTCCAAGATCTCCGTTAGAGTCTGTCCAAGTTCAGACTGTAGGAACTGAGTGGGAACCGGTGGCAGTGGTGCAACTTTCGAAATCTGTGGGACTCCACCCGGTGGTGTAGGAAGTGCTGAAGGCTGCGCCGCAAAATTTATCGTCAGAAATTTTTCAACCTTAACTAAAATGGACAATTATATATGTGATCCCCATATGGGCACACCATAGCTTCCACTGCTTAGTTTGTCCGTAAACTAAACTCGTGCGGGGGTGGCCCAGGGTTTTAGTGGACAACTACTTTATGGATCGAGGTTCACTCTGATACCAGTTTGTAAGACCCCCTTTTTTTTCTATCAAACCCCGGGGTCTTATGCCCAGAACCACCGCTTTGCGGTGACACCTTCACGCCCGGGAAGATCGTCACTACAAAACGCCGATTCTGCCCGCCTTATTGATCACAAAAGTAGCAGTACAAGTATAGAAGCATGTAAGTCCACAACAAATCACATATAATAAAATCTCCACGAAGGGAGTGTCCACAGAATAGTAAAGAGTATAGAAATGAAGGGCTTAAGCCTAGTACATCAATATCCTCACTACAGATCTCTCATGTGGAAGCAAAATAAAATATCACTAGAAGTCGGTACTCACGATCTCAGCTGGCTGTGCTCCTGAGCTAGACTGCCCTGTCTCAAATCGCACCGGTCTCCTGGGCTGCTCCTCCCTGCTGGGCTCTGCGATCCCCTAATATAATGTGGTTTGAAAACCGTTAGTTTATAAGACTAAGCCCGATCGTCCCCCACCCCTTTCCCCATGCCCCTAGGCACCGAGCGGGGAGGAAGAAAGGGAAGGACGTGAAAGTGGAGAGTAAAACAAGCAGGTGACAGGGGGACCTAGCTAGCAATTTATAATCATGTTGTAATATGTAAAGTAAGAAAAGAATTTAACCTTCACTTATGTGAGTACACATAAGCCAAGGGATCTTCTACAAGGCTCCCATCGTATAAAATGTCTCATACCACTTTATACGTTGGGGTGTCGGTTATCACAAGCAGTATATATATATATATATATATATATATATATATATATATAGAAATAACCTTAATTTATAAACTTGCCCACACAAGCTTATAGACCAAGGGGTCGTTTAGCAAGTCCTAATGTATAAGCGTCCTATACCACTTATACATTAGGTGTCTCAGGTTATTCTGAATGATTATGATATGCAGCTATATGGTGGGTATGTTATGATCATGCAGTGCAACTCACACACTCGACTTTGTGTACACAAACCTTTAGTTCCCCCTTTCGGAACCGTTACATCCCATGATACCTCCGTAGTGGCAGACGAAAGTGGTGGGTTTGGCCTCGCCCACCTCAAAACCAGTATAGCACTACCGGTCTGACCTATCGTACGCCTCAACGCTTGGTGCACAAAGCAGACTCCTGCGTACTCTTGCCGACTTGACCGCCAGACTTAGCTTTGGCGAAGTGTAAAACAACACTTGCCGAGTCATCGTACTGGCGTCGGTGCTACGACAACCCAGTACTGAAGACCCACCACCTTAATTATTTCCTTTTATGCACATGCAATTTTCTTAAAAGAAATCAACAAGTCATGCCCCCGGACTAACCCGTCCGAATTAACCCCAAATCGAGACTAAGCTCCCCGGACTAACTGTCCGGCTCAATTTACAAACCTAATCCCTTTGAACACTGCAGGATGACGCCCCTTTGAACACCTCGGGATGACTTATACATTTCCAACCTCCTATCCAACAAGTGTGTGCAGCGTGAAGACCTATTTTCTACATTACTCTTTCAGTTTATCTTAAGGTTTACGTTGCCCAGGAATGCCCAAGGTATTCCAATTGAAGGGATCTCAAAGGAAATAGGAACCAAGATGGGATGACAAGCCCAAAGTTCCCTTTCTCAAGGATATTTACTTTAGTTGATGTCTACCCATGATTTGCCCAACGCTCATTGTTACTTTAGAGTTATCCTAATGACTTAACATGTTATTATAAGTGTGGCGGTCTTCCGCTGTACCCCATCACTATGGCTATATCGGCTTGCACTCCACTCTCGTCACTAACACAACCCTCTAGGGTTTTACTTCCGATCATAATATTTAGCTCAATAGTCGATCTATCCCCCGGTGGGCCTTATGTCATGACCTATTTTACTGTGCGCAGCCCATGACCTAATACCACCCCGGAATCTAACTTATAATTCCTTGGGCCATATGTCTCAAATTATTTTTCCTAGGGTGGTATGGACCTATATAATGACCATGATGATTTTCATAATTTTCCAACTTAATTACATCCTTAAATTAATTTCTTCCATTAATTCTTCAAGTCAATTTACACATGAAGTAGTACAATTTGTTATCCACTGACCTAAGGAATTTTTCCTGGATTGTATATTGATAAAGTATTACTAACTACTGAATTTCATAATTTTCCTTAAATTATTTACATTTATTCCCTAATTAATACAAGAATCCCATTGTTGCCATTTTCCAAATGAAGAATATGAAATACATGAGTAAAAATTCCAATAAAATTACAGGGCATACATATTAACAAATTAAAACAAATGGAAGAGTTTCGATATCCTTTACAGAGTAATGGCATATCAAATTGCATTCTTAAGTATTTACCAAAATGCTATAATGCTAATTAAAAAATTATCAGTGCATCCAATTTTTTTGAGATAATTACCCAATGATAACCATGCAAATATACAATGCTATAAATAATTTCATAATTTTCTGATAAGTATTTCCATCAAATCATGAATGGTTGCATTATGGGTAAAATGGTAATTTCCATGCATTTACTAAAAAGGTTCTCAAACAAGAATGAAAATTTTTCCTAAGTCAAGTATAACCTCCATTTATAATTTGACAGAGTTTGGTGGTCCTTACTTAGTCAAAACCTATTTTTCCAATTATTTCTTCAAAAAGGTGTATATTCTTCAAAATTCCAAATAATGGGATTTCTGGTCCCAAAAGTTCCATAATTACTCTGAGGGGTGAAATTTACCCTAATGAACCTCTGGAATTAATTTCATGATTTTTGGATGTTTCAATTAGGCTAAATGTACAGAATTTCATTTATGGCTATTTGCACCCCAAGGCTATACATAGCCAACACATGCAAGTGGATTAACCAACATGCAATTGTATAAATGTGCTGAAAGTTTAACCATGGCCTAAAAATGTCCCCATGGACATGCCACCAAAAATTGGGGCCTTTTGGAGTTGAACTACTCCAAGAATCACCTAAACAAGCCTAGGGATATTTTAGTAATTTCCCCCCATTTTTGATTCCAATTTATTCACATTTTTGGGATGGGCCTAAATATTCCCTAAACCAGTTGCTGTCCAAAATATTAGGTCATTTGGGTCTCTGGATGGACTTGGGCATCCCTTCCAATTTTGTTGTATTTTTGTTATTGACAGCCCAAGACAATTCCTTTTTCAGATCTTGCCAGTGAGATATCTCAACATGCAGAGGGATATATATACCACTAAGGGCAGGCTACCAAAATTTGGGGCCAATTGGAGTTTGTATGCTCCAAAAATCAACATTATTTTATTTATCAATATTTGACAAAAACTATAGGATTATTTTCCCCAAAAATTCCCATTTTTGGGTAGGATCTATATATGCAAAAATAAGCCACATGACCAAAATTTCAGCCCATTTAGACTTATGGTTTGGGTAGGGCACTCATTTTAATTTCTTACCTACCCTAGGACCAGTCCTAAGAGAATGGCTCTATAGAGCAGTATACTTAACCAAAATTAATGTGTAATATGTCACATTAAAGGTTCCTTCAAGACCTACAAATTTTATGTTGCGCATATTTTATGAAATGGGCTGTAAGTGCCCTAAATTTAACATGCAAAAGTATGTTAAATAGGATAAAAACAAACACTGTTCATGTAATGAATAAATACAGGATTTAATATTTATGCATGACACTAATCTCAAAGTAAATCGTGTGGCCATTGTGTTTCTTCTCCATTTGAGCAGAAATCCAGCCCGATAACCAGGGGGCTTCACGGGGGTTTTCCCGGCGGCTACAGGCGGTGCCTCTACCAGAGATCCTCTCCTCAACCCTCACGGTGGTGGGGGCAGGCATTGCCGGTGGCTGGGGCGGCGGGAAATGGCGGCGCCACCCAACCCAAAAAGCTTCAGAACTCAATTAATAGAGAAAAAGGCAAGCTAGGTTCGGGCTCATTCGTGCCCGAACCCTATCCCTAACATTCCTAAGATTTACAGCAAGAAGAGAGAGGTGATAGAGGACCTTCCCGACCGCCATGCTACGTGAGGAGCGGCGGGGAGCCATTTCCGGCGGTGGTGGCGGCTTTTCTCTCGGGTTCACTACCCAGCTCAGCTTCTCTCACTCTCTCTCACTCTCTCTCTCTCTCTACTGCTCTCCTTGTTTTGAGGGTGAAGAGATCGAGGGGAGTGAGGGGAAGGAAGAGGAGATGAAGTATAGGGGGCGATATTTCCTAAGTGAGGGGGGGGGGTTGCATAGTTCTTGTCACCATGCATGCATGGGTGGGCCCCACTGGTTCATGCTCCTCCTAATTGGGTTAAATGGGTTGGCAAGCCCCAGTGTGGGCTGAGGGAATTAGTGGGGAGGAGGATATGAAGCCACATGGCTAGGTAGGGTTGGTTTTGGGCTTGGGCTTGCCTCCAAGCATGCAATGTGGGCCCCACTTGCTCCCATTCCTCCTAAGTGGGTTAAAGGGGTCAGCCAGACTATGTGTGGGCTGGTGGCATGAACAGAAGTGGGCCCAAACTCTATATCACCCCAAATATCATTTCTCTCTCCTATTTTATTCAAATTCTCTCTCCTAGGTTAATTCTCAAAATATCCAAGCATGAAACCCATTTTTCTCCTCCCTATGGGGTATGAGTTGACTTTGACCCATTGGGTGGCATTGGGTTAGTTTGGGTGGGCCCAACTCAAGGAATAGGGCTTAGTATCATTTCTGGCCAATTAGGTCAAAGTGTTGACTGGTGTCAACATGGGTCCTATGGTTGACCCTATGACCTACCCTAGGGTCCACTTAGGTTGGACTTACTTGGCCCTCGAATTCTAGGGTTTCTGGGTTTTGCTATTTGCAGACCAAGCGACACTCAACTGAAACCCTAGGTTCACTTGGTCCTTCTTGGTTCTCTAAGGGTTTGTCCTGACCTAGTCAGGACAAAGCCATCCCTAAGGGTCTAGTTGGGAAATGGGATGTTACACCTAAACCCTACAAGCTAAGGTGAATAGATCAGATGGGAATGAAAATAATAAAATGAAAATTCAGCTGAGAGTGAAATTCATTACCATTTTCCTGAGAGCATACTTAACATTTGCAGCCACCTTAGCCTTAGCTGAGAGGGTAATCTCCACTTTTTCGGCTTCTACAAATCTGGGACTTTACTTGGAGCATAATGCTCCCCCTCAATTCTTGCATTCATGCCCGATCTTGAGTTCCTCGCTGATTCTCCCCCTTGATCAAAGAGCCTTGAGCCCTTCAGTCTTCAATCTTCATAGTTCAGCATGCCGAGTTCAGTTTTGAAGAGACTGAACTTGGTCTCGTCTAGGGGCTTTGTGAAAATATCTACAATCTGCTTATCCGTGGGGACATAGCAGAGAGATATATATTTGTTTTCCACATGCTCCCGAATGAAGTGGTAGCGCACTTCAATATACTTTGTTTTGTTGTGCGACACAGGATTGTTCGCAATTGCTATAGCGCTCGAGGAGTCGCAATACATAGGAACTTCTCTGAACTGCAAGTCATAATCTTCGAGTTGATTTTTGATCCATAGAAGTTTTGCGCAACAGCTGCCTGCTGAGATGTACTCAGATTCAGCCGTAGAGTTTGCGACACAGTTCTGCTTTTTACTGTTCAACGAAATAAGCCTTCTTCCGAGGAATTGGCACGTCCCAGAAGTGCTTTTCCTATCATCCCTACTTCCTATAAAATCAGCATCTGAAAAGCCTATCAGCTCGACATCATTGTTTCTTGGGTACCACAAGCCAAGATTTTATATACCTTTAAGGTATCTAAGAATTCGCTTTGCAGCGACATAATGAGATTCCTTAGTGTTCACCTGATATCTGGCACAAACGCATGTGGAAACATAATATCCGGTCTACTAGCAGTAAGTTAGAGCAGGGATCTAATTATGTTCTTGTATTTGGTTTCATCAAAAGGTTTCCCTTTCTCATCCTTGTCCAGAGACACAGTGGATCCCATTGGAGTCCTTATAGAGGTTGTATGCTCCATTCCGAATTTCTTGAGGAGTTCATTTGTGAACTTTGTCTGAGAAATAAAAATTCCATCCTCAGACTGTTTCACTTGAAGTCCAAAGAAGTACTTCAGCTCACCCATGCTGCTCATTTCAAACTTCCCTTGCATAAGTTTAGAAAACTTCTTGCACAGGTTGTTGTCCGTTGAGCCGAATATTATGTCATCGACATAAATTTGCACAAGCAAAATCTTGCCTTTAACTTCCCTAAGGAACATTGTCTTATCTATTTTTCCTCTCGAGAACCTGTTCTCAAGAAGAAAACTAGACAGAGTCTCATACCAAGCTCGAGGAGCTTGTTTTAAGCAATATAATGCTTTATTAAGAAAGTAAACATGAGTAGGGAATGTTGGATTAACAAAACCTAGGGGTTGCGCGACATATACTTCCTCTTTCAAATTTCCATTTAAGAACGCATACTTCACGTCCATCTGATAGACAGTGAACCCTTTGTGAGAGGCATATGCCAGGAACAACCTGATCGCTTCGAGCCTTGCAACTGGTGCAAAGGTTTGGTCGAAGTCAATCCCCTCCTCTTGTCTGTAACCTTGAGCCACCATTCTAGCCTTATTCTTGATGATGACCCCGTGTTCATCCAGTTTGTTTCTGAAGATCCACTTAGTGCCGATCACATTCTGTTTCTTTGGTCTTGGAACTAGCATCCAGATGTTACATCGTTTGAATTGATGCAGTTCATCTTGCATGGCCAATATCCATGACGCATCTTTGTTCGCTTCGTCGAACTTCTTTGGCTCAACCTGTGATAGAAAACTAAGGTGCAGAATCTCGTTAATTCTATCTCTGCGAGTTCGGACACCGTCACGAGGATCTCTTATGATCTGATCTCTAGGATGATCTCTCACATGTCGGAGCTCTAAGAGTCTGGCATCTGGAGCTCTAAAAGCTTCTCTAGCTCCTCCATCTTCTGGGAGAATTTTTCCATCCTGACCGTCATCTTCTTTAGTTGGCATTGAGGTGGAGACCTTGACGTACTTGGGAGATTCTTCTTTAGCAGACTCATCTAGACTTAGCTGTTCAAGCCTTGCACCTGCATCTTCAAGAATGCCACTGGAAAAAACTGCTGTGAAGCAAGCTTCCTTCATCAAATAAAACATTAATGGACTCCTCTACCACTAGGGCTTTCTTATTGAAAACCCTATATGCCCGACTATGGCTACTATAGCCCATGAAGATGCCTTCGAAGCATTTTTCACCAAATTTAGTACGTGGGTACTTCCCGTTATTGAGTACATAACATCTGCAGCTAAAAATCCTTAGATAGGACATGGTCAGTTTCCTGCCTTTCAATTGCTCATAAGGCGTCTTACAATGATTCTTGTTGATCAATGCTCGGTTCTGCACATGACAAGCCGTATTGACAGCCTTTGACCAGAAGTACTCTTGAAGAGAAGCGTCATTCAACATTATCGTACATGCTTCAATGAGCATTCTATATCTCCTCTCCGCAACTCCGTTTTGCTGAGGAGTATGCGGGGGGGGGGGGGGACTCATGAAAGATACCATGTTCTTCACAGAAATCTATCATAGCTCCAGAATCGAATTCTGTTCCATGGTCACTTCTGATTTTTACCACGGAGCAGTTAAGTTCGTTCTGAATCTGGTTGACAAAATTAGTGAAGATGTCAAACGTATTTGACTTTCATTTAAAGAAGAACACCCACGTAAACCGAGAGTGATCATCAACAATCACTAGCGTATACGATTTGCATCCTAAGCTATGAACTTTCACTAGACCTAACAAGTCCATATGCAGAAGATAAAGACATCTGGAAGAGTCTTTGTCTGCAATGACCTTAAAGGTAGCCCGAGTCTGTTTGCCCTTCTGGCATGCAGGACAAGGGCTATCTTTGATGCACTTAATAGTAGGGGCATCCCTTACTAAATTCTTGGAAAACAATATATTAATAGTCTTGAAATTAATATGTGCTAATCTCTTGTGCCATTATTCACAGAGAGATGCACTTTCTTTTTCCACTAGACAAACGAGGGTAGAAGAGTCTAAGCTAGGAAAATCTAAGCAAAAAATATTTCTGCTCCTAATGCCAGTTAATATCGTCTCTGAACAGGCACACGATATTATCAAGCACTTATCCTTACAGAACTTAACATCGTATCCTTTATCACACAACTGGCTTACACTAATCAGGTTATGGTTTAACCCTTCAATATAGGCCACGTCTGTGATAGAGAATACACCATTGGAAATCATACCATAACCCCTGGTGACTCCTCGATCAGATCCTCCAAAGATGACTTTGGGTCCATTTTCGACTGGGGAGTAATCACGCAACAGGCTTCTTATCCCGATCATATGCCGGGAACATCCACTGTCCAAGTTTCAGATTGGCATTTTAGTGGCCTTTGGACATACCTGTAAAATAGAATTAGTTTCCCTTAGGAACCCAATCAAACTTTGGTCCTAGATTCCTTGTTAGCACACTCCCCCTCGGTTAATTAACCCTACGAGTGGTCGGCCTCGCATTGCTAACAAAAGGAGTCTCATTGTATCTTGGATTAAACCAGCAATCCACTGCAAAGTGACCAACTTTGCAACAACACCAACAATCAAACTTGTTGTACCGTTTCCTAGGCTCCTGCTTCACCTTTGGAACAGTGGGTCCAGCCTGTGCCTAGTATCTGGAGGTGGAGGCATCATGATGATAGCAATCACACGACTTCTTAACTTCCTATTCCTTTAGTATGACAGGCTTGGCCTTTGGTGCCTGCTTAATATTATGGCCGCTAGAGAAATGGCCATAATTCTCCACTTGGATTTCCTCATAAGGTTCCTTGAAGACACTCTAACCGTAGTTGCGGGGGAAGGTCCAACCATCATACCGGCTATTGGGCTTTTCAACCGAGGGCCGGAAGAAGTATCCATAGGTTGACTCAAAGTCCTGCTCATTGCAAGGAAAGCCAGGCTTTCTGAATGAAACAGGACCGAGTGGTGCCTTTCCCTTTTCTGTAGCAGAGGCCTTTTAGTAGCCTTATTTTTCCTCCGATTTCTATTTCTCCAGGATGATTAACCAGGCACAGCCATATGCCCTAAGCAAGCCCCCTTTGCCTGAGCAGAGAATTAATCAACCAGAGGATGAATGGTCTTGGGCATAGAGAAGATTTTGAAAATCTTCCTCTCTGCCGCAAGCTATTCTTCCAGCTTGTTGATTTCTTCCTGTTTTTGGTCAAGGAGCCTTAGAGAATCTAAGTGCTAAGAAGTCAGGTCTAGGTGTTCCTGTCAAGGAGAAATTAAGCTAGTGATCTCTTCTCTTAGGGACACACCCTCAGCCTTAAGGAATTTGACTTCCTTTTTCTGAGCCCTCAATCTCTTTCGGCACTCTTCGAAAGTATTCATCAGAAGCTCATACTTTTTGAGGAGTTCAGCCTCACGGGCAGATGAACTGTCCTCGTGGTCATCTTTAGGAGACTCAGAGTCAGAGTCAGAGTCAGAGAGGGGGTGCGATCTTTTACCTTCCCAGTAAATGGGGGACAGTCTCCATCTGAGTCGAAGCGACCTACTAGCCCGAAGTAGGCTTCCTCATCATCACTGGAGTCTGAAGAGTCAGATTCACTCAGTGTCTTTGGCTTTTTAGCAATGTAGCTCCTCTCCTTCTTCTTATCTATAGAGGACTTGTGCTCCTCTCCTTTCCCCTTATCTCTCTTGCTTTGGTGGCATTCAGCAATGACGTGACCTGGCTTATTGCATCCAAAGCAGATAATGTTAGGAGAACGATGTTTTTTCTTGTTTAGACTCATATCTGTCAGAAGAGTAATTCTTCTTCTGATGTCTGGAGGAGGAGCCATCCTTTTTCCTCTGATTCCTCAACTTGAGTAACTTCTTGAAATCTCGAGTGATGAAGGAGAATTCTTCCTCAGATAGCTCTAAGACGGATGAGCATAGCTCAAAGTTTTCTTCGTCAACCTTTCTCCAAGAGCGGGACGAGGCTGCACCCTTGTCTTTCCTTGAGTGATTAGCTTTCTTGGCTACAGTCTTTTATTTAGCAGCAGCTTTATAGGCTTCTTCTTCAGCTTTTATGGTGTTCAGCTGAAGCTCGTAGGACATAAGCTTCCCAAACAGAATCTGGGGATCAGTTTTTGCCATCTTACCAAACTCTCTGATGGCGCAGATCTTGATGTCCCATTCCTTAGTGAGGGATCTAAGGAATTTTTCATTTAGTTCACCATTGGTGAACACTCTGCCATATCTCTTCAGGGCATTGACAATCTTCAGGAAGTTCTCGAAGCTCAATCCAATTTCTTCCTTGGGACCTTGCTTGAAGGCCTCATACTTTTGGTTCAGAAGGGATCTTCGATCATCCCTTACTTCATCTGTGCCTTCCATAAGGATGATCAGGCAGTGCCAGATGTCCTTGGCAGTCCTGTAGTTACTGAAATTATGCATCATGGAATCATCGACGACACTTACTAGAATGTTCATAGCTTTCTTGTCTTGTCCGACAAGTACCATCTCATCCTTATCCATTTCTGAGAGCTTCTTGGGCACCATCTTGGTCGGATCAATAGTGGAGGCCTTAGTGGCGATATAAGGTCCCGCCTCCACTATCATGAAGAGTCGGGGGTCGACTTCTTCCATGTAGAACCTGATCCTTTACTTCCAGATGGGAAAGTTCAGCTTGGTGCAAACTGGGATCATTCCTGAATACTTGAGTCCGGCCATTTTTGAGATATTCTTTCTTCTTGACACTAGATGCACGATCTTACTCAAGGAGTAAACCTTATTGATGAGTAACCTCCCTCTGATACCACTTGAAAGTCTCTAGTGTCGACTAAATCCACCTATGGGGGTGGGGAATAGGTGTCGGGCAGTCTTTTGCGGAATTGAATTTACCTACACAAATTAACAAACACAACACAGAAAACACACAAAGAATTATAATGGTTCCCCGATTTAGGTACGTCCACTTTCCCCCTTCGACCTATCTCCCACCAAGGGACGACTCGATCACTTCTCCAAACGGATTGAAATCCAATCCTCACACTACGGTAGGAACCCTTCCAACAAAGGAGTCACAACTCCTCCACCACGGGTTGCACCCAACCCTTACAACTAGGAATGAAAAATTCCTTTACAATAAACCAAAATTGAATGTAAAAGAAAATACAAACAAATCTTTTGGAGATTCAGATTTCCTTCTTCGTTCATTGAAGATTGCTTTAAAATAACGAAGAATCCACAACTGGATTTCTCTCTTGGAATGGGTCTTCTCAAGATTGGCTGTGGCATGTGATTACGGTGGCGATACTTTATAGATCCAAACTTCTTGACGAAGCAAGCAAGGTCTACCAATGATCTCAGTCGGATCAATCGTCTCCACCTATTTGGAATGGAGAATTTGTCTCGTTCAACGAATCGAGAGACAAAAGATCTCTAGAGAGATACGTGAGACGCTCGGCTTGCCTCAGGACTGTCGTCAGAAGATAAAAGAATCCCTGAGATCAACAGCGGCGATGAACTTGCGAGCGGTTGCAGGCGATCGGCAGTTTCCGCGATCGGCTAGGGCACGACGTTGGCTTCTTTTTATTTCGCATGAACAGTTGTCTAACGAGGTTAAAAAATACGGGAGTATAAATACTAGAGGCCAGCCCTAATGACCGTTGTGGGACCCAAAAGGAGAATCCCTAGTCCTGGCCGAAACAGCGCACAACATCTTGGTTCGGTCCAGCGAACGAGAAAATTTGCCTAAGGCAAAATCGGCAGGAATCGTTGGTGATTCCCATCAAAGTCGGCGGGAATCACTCACGATTCCCGTCAATTCTGCCTTGGCAGAATTCCTGTTGGAAAACTGTTAGCCGGAAGAAGTCGGCGGGAATACAAACTAATTCTCGTCGAATCGGCGTGAATCACTAACAATTCCCATCGAAGTCGGCGAGAATCAAAAGTGACTCCCGTCGAAGTCGGCGTGAATAACTTAGTGATTCCCGTCGATTTTGACTTAGAAGAATTTTCTCTTCCTTCCTTTGATGACTTGGTCTTTGACCCATCTTTGCTCCTTCCTCTGCTCTTGATCTGCCTTAACCATGTACTTGAAAATAAGTACACTCCAATAGAGAGAGCACACGTGAGTCAACACACTGATCTACTCAACGAGGGATTACGTTGCGCAGACCCGTGTATATTGACCCACAGCACCCTAACATTGGTGTGTACTTAGCATGGAATAGCTGCAAGCACAACTTGATGGAAGATCGTCAAATACATTGTCAATTCAACTTAGCTTGTTCAGGGGCTTATTCAAATCAGATCCATTATGGATACAATACCCAACACATTATTCTCATAACTTTCATGCACTATCTGAATCTTCTCTAGAATAAGCTTTATAGATATTTCCATCTTTTCTACCACTTCAGGACCAAAAAATGGTCTCTCACCGACCTGGGCCCGAAACAAGGGAGTTCTACATTGCCTCTCATATAAGGCCTCAAACGGGGCCATCTGCAAACTTTCTTGATAACTATTATTATAAGCAAACTCCATCAATCAGAGTCGCTCATCCCATGCTCCTCCGTGGTCCAAAATATAACATCTGATCATATGCTCCATGATCTGATTTAATCTCTCCGTTTAACCATTAGTCTGCGGATGATATGTAGTGGAATACCTCAGATCGGTACCCAACCCTTATTTTAAGCTTTTCCAAAAGCGAGATGTAAACCTGGAGTCTCTGTCCGATACAATGCTAACTGGCACTCCTTACATTCTGATAACTTCATCTAAATATAATTTGGCTATCTTCTTCATGGAGTAGCCAATCTTAAACGTCACGAAGTGTGCACACTTCATCAGTCTATCTCATATCACCCAAACAGAATCATGACCTTAGGTAGATCTCGGTAAACCCGTAATGAAGTCCATGGAAATACTCTCCTATTTCCAACTTGTAATATACAAAGGCATCAACTTGCTACCAAGCCTTCTATGATCTACTTTAACACGCTTGCATGTAAAACATTCAGAAACAAACCTGGCTATATTACCCTTCATTCCTAACCACCATACAATCTGCTTTAGGTCTTTATACATCTTTATAGAACATGGGTGGTAGGTAATACTAGAACCATGCGCCTCACTACACAACTTAAATCGAATGTCCTTAACAGCAGGGATACAAAATCTCTCGCAATACATCAAGGTACCCGCGTTATCGATCGAAAAATCTTGTAACTCCCCTTTCTACGTTCTCTTGTAAAGGTACAACAAATTAAGATCTTCCATCTGATGCAGTCTTGTGAGTGCAATCCATGAAGGCTCAGTTACCTCCAAACTACTTGACGAGTTACAACTTCCAACAGAAATTTTCATCATTAAAAACTCCTCAACCAGAGAATCCACAACAAGATTAAAAATCTTAGTTGTCTTACTACTCAAGGCATCGACGACAACATTCGCTTTGCCCGTATGGTATTGGATCTCGACATCATAATCTGCTACATACTTTAACCATCTCTGCTGGCACGTATTCAACTCCCTTTGAGTTAAAACATATTTTAAAATCTTGTGATCGGTGTAAAACTTACACAACCCTCCATACAATAGATGCCTCCACAATTTTAGTGCATAAATTACAACTGCGAACTCCAAATCATGTGTAGGGTAGTTCTTCTAATGAATCTTTAACTGCCCAGACCAATATACAATTACGTTTCCATCTTGCATCAACACACAACAAAGTACAATGTGCAACGCATCTACATACACGACATATTCTATTCCTTTCGTAGGTAAGGTCAACACCGAAGCAGTGCACAGTCTCCTTTTCAATTCATGAAAAGCTTCCTCGGACTAATCTCTCCAGACAAAAGCTACATTCTTCTGCGTCAGTTTAATCAGTGGCACAGATAACATAGAGAAACCCTCTACAAACCTTTTATAATACCATGCCAACCCTAGGAAGCTCCTTATCTCCATGGGTGTGGTGTGCCTATTCCAATCCATAATAGTAGTTATCTTATCAGGGTCAACTAAAATTCAATTTTTATTTACCATATGACCCAAGAAAGAAACTTGAGGCATCCAAAATTCACACTTGCTCAGCTTAGTAAATAGCTTATGGTCCCTCAAGGCAGACAAAACTAAACGCAAGTGCTAGGCATGCTCATCAGCACTGCATGAATAAACTAGAACATCGTCTATAAATATGACCAGAAAATGGTCCAGAAAATCCTTGAACACTCTATTCATCATATCCATAAAGACGTAGGGTGTATTCGTCAAACCAAAGGACATCACCAAGAATTCAAAATGTCCATACCGAGAACGGAAGGCAGTCCGTGGAATATCTGATTCACAAATCCTCAACTGATGGTAGCGTGAACGAAGGACAATCTTCGAAAACATAGAACTACCACGCAACTGATCAAACAAATCATCAATTCTCGGTAAAGAATATTTGTTCTTGATGGTGACCTTGTTCAATTCTCTATAATCAATTCAAAGCCTCATTGATCCATCCTTTTTATTCACAAATATCACAGGGGATCCCCAATGTGTAGAACTAGGCCTAATAAATCCTCTTTGCAACAAATCATCCAGCTGGGTACGCAACTCCTCAAGTTCACGAGGGGCCATTCGGTACGATGCCTTAACAATAGGACGAGTACCCGGCTACAAATCTATCACAATCTCCACATCTCCCTTAGGTGGAAGACAAGGAAGATTATTAGGAAATGCATCAAGAAACTCACGCACTATGGGAATCTCCTCCAAATACGGCAAAATATCCTTTGTTTTAAAAAATGAAACAAAACAAGCAAAATAACAGGAATCTAAAAGCTTCCGAGCACATATCGTAAAAATAATCGGAGAACTCTAGCGCGGATAACCATAAACAATCCTTGGTTGACCATTGTCCATCTATAATTCCAAGCGTTTAACCTTGCACTGGATAACTACATCATACTTGGACAACCAGTACATGCCCAAAATCACATCCAAATCCTCCAGGTCTAACACCTTCAAATCAGCAACCACTATAAAATCACCTAATAGAATCGGACAACTCTGAATGCCTTGGTCTGATACCACTAAATCACTAAAGGTAAACTTGACATGAAATGCATCACCAACTTAATCCAGAGTCAGACGATGATGCTCAACAAAGGTCCTAGCCACAAATGAGTGGGTAGCACCAGAATAAAAAAGAACACGTGCCCAACGGTTCTTTACCTTAAACCATCCTATAAAAATAATCCCATACGCGACTAAGAGAACGAACATTGAACCTATAACTATGAATGAAAAGCTAAAACTATATTAAAATCTATCCTTAAATAACCTGAGTAGACGTCTGGGCTTCCTCAAGAGACACCACGTTCAACTTCCCCCTTCCCTTGTCTAAATGCTGCTACGGTGGCAAAGATAGAAGTGGAACTTGTTGCAACAGGGGTTGAGCCAGCGGGTACTTCGACTTGAAATGCCCTTTCTGTCTGCACAGAAAGCAGCCCCTTTCCTTATTCCAATAATGGGCAGCATCGTGCCCCCTTCGTTTGCACGAAGTATAAACCAAATCTCCCTTAGGAGTACCCTGAATCTCATGAACCTGCACCTGTTTTTGAGCTCCTATTCTTTTGAAACATTTCTCAAATGGATGGCCCAGCCGGCAAGAAAAACTGCATAATTCTTTGGTTCTCATTCTTGAGGCAGTACCAGATACCTAAGTACTCTTTCCCTCATTAGATTTTCTTTTATCCTTTCTCATTTGTTGACCACAGTTCTTGGCATTATCGATCGCCTCAATCTTCAAAGCGGCCTCTACCACTTCAGCATAACTTGTTGATCCGTATGCATTAGCTCGCTATTGGATGTCACTCCTTAGACCACCCAGAAAGCGCCTGACTCTACTGGCTTCAAAAACAACTAAACCCGGGGCGAATCAGCTCAACTTACTAAAATACACCTCATACACACTCACCATGAGCTGCCTCTTCTTTAAGTACAGGAATTCATTAAACAAACAGTCTCGCTCGACTGATGGCAAAAACTTTTTCTGCAAAACCTCCTTGAAGGCTTCCCATGCGCATCTATCCTTCAAGTCTCACTTTTGTCTCAACCACCAACTCTTTGCTTGTCCCTTGAGCTGGTAAGCAGCGACCATCACTCTCTGATCCACTGAAACTCCGGAGTAAGAGAACATCTCCTTGATGGCTATAATCCAGTCATCCAAAGCCATGAAGCCATCCCTACCATCATAGGTGGGGGGGGGGGGTCCAAATTGCTAGAAATGCGAGATGAAGTTCATATCTGGTGGCAGTATAGCTGGGGGCACTAGAGAAGCAGGAAGAACTGGAACAACTTGACCCACAACCGGGTCCTGAACTCTAAGAGGCTATCCTGCAATGACAGTCAACAAGGCTTGGATCTACGACTGTATCTCCAACATTTGCCTTAATAAAGCTTTATTGCTTTGTAGCAGTCCTTCTATCACGGACTCATTCTGAGCACCAGACGACTCGCCCTCTAACTGGGGATTCGACCTCTCCGTAGGATATCTCAACATCCTTATATCACAATTAACAACTAATCAAAACCTAGCTTACAACTAGAACTATCAATCTTAGTTCAGACAAAACATGTGCAACTACTTGCTTAAGATGCTACCTTCCACTGGGGATAGTACTAATGATGTCATGCCTAAGCTTAAGATGATATACCATCATCCTATTGACTCATATACATAAACTATGCATGAATGAATTTCTATTTTTTTGACTCAAAACCATGTGTATATAAATATCATCTTATAAATCTTTAGCTTGACACGTGTGCTGATGTTATGTTTTGCTATGCATGTTGTGTTATGCATTCTATAAAAGGCCTTAATGCATGTTATGAGCAGGGTACACATGAAATGTTATGCATCCCATACTACATAACATCACATGCAACGAAAAGAGAAATCGTGTTAATGGGAACCCATGTGATGGTGGTTATGCATCCCATACTACATAACCATCACATGTTTTCACCTTTAGTGGATTGATATACAAACACATATTACGCATCTCATACTACATAATATGTCATATATATTTCTTATCATGCTACGAGTGTAGTGTTCATGCTTTTGCCAAGACGTATTGATGACACATCAGTGTGTGTATGAAATGACACTAGACAACTTACACTAACTAGAGACGGTTGCTCGACCAATTGTCTAACAACCCATCCCTCTGATACCAACTTACAACCTGCATTTTCATAACATTTAAGTTATATAAGAGTAAGAGAAAATACACGTCGTGATGCCACGCCGTGTAGTAGATAACTGCAGGTGCTCAGGCAAGACTCCAAACTCTACAATTTATATGAAATCCATAAGTTATTAAGTAAAAACCAGTAATTTTTAGATGGCCGTATCCCTCAGCACAGCTTATCAGCTAGTCTACGAGTAAAAGTATAGTTATATGCTGTGGAAATACTTTGATTATGTTAGATTAACATCCTACACGAGCATAAACATCCCCGAAGGACAACTCGCGGTATGCAAGACTCTAGATTTATTATAAATATAGAAATAGTCTTTATGTTATTTAGAAAATAGAATTTTAGTTTTAAAAAGATGGAATGCATGAAATACTAGTAGTAATGCTTTTATAATTTAAAATACCTAAATGCAACCTATCATAAACATTACTAGAGAGCAAGTAAATACAACCACCAAACAAGCCAACTAGGTAGCTTAGCAAAGTAATTAGCACCTCAAAGGAAAACCCCCAATGGGCATCAAAAACCTGACACAAACCCACTTGAGGGCATGTTTGTCTGTACTAACATGGAAGCAACAAAACACTACCTCACTACTGTGAGGAAAACCTATGCAAAATAGCAATCCACTAGCAAACTTCCAAACCTAGCCGCTCACCCGGCTACTTACCTGAACCCGAGGCATTACAAAAAAAGAACACCTAAGCAACACCTCCTATGAAACGTAGATCTAGGTGAGAGCTATCCGGATCTACTCTCCAAAGATGATTTCGAGCACCAACACTCCAGAAATCGGTGGCGAAAGCTTAGAAGAGACCGCAGCTCAATCTCTTCCCGTAACAGTCGACAGTTTCAAGAAGAAGACGAAGAATAGGGTTTGTCTATTCACAAGGCTATTTATACTTAGAAATATGAGTATTATAATAATAGTTTATTATTAAATTATGATCCAAACAACCCAAAATTCGCGCCAACACGGATTTTTACAAAAATCACACTATAGCTAAATATCGACTCTACGAACCCAACGACGCAGTCAAAATTCAGATTCGATGAACCAAATTGGGGCAAATACCTCCCGAAGACAAAACACAAGCATTCCTAAAGAGGATCCATTGAGTCACCAAAAAAGACCCGGCTCGCTAGGGAATCTTGCAAACAGGCTAAACCCAGCCACACATAGAGAAACCTAAGAGCTAAAACTATGCTCTAATAGCGGCATATGCCGAAAACACATCAACGTAATGCTATGACGTCATAAACACGCCAAAAAATGAGTTAAACAAAATATCGAAAAATCGAGGGCGTTACACATGGCATGGGATAAACCCCCTAACCATGTAGTAAGAAGTTCAAGCGTCTGTCTAGGAGATGTCTTTGATCTGTTGATTATTAAAGGATGAGAGTCGGTGACATCACAGTATACTAATAAAGTGAAGGACAATCCCCTCTGACCTTGTAGTGATTAAGATATCTGAACTAGGGGTGTCACTGATTGTGATGGTGATGTACAACCTTCGAACCATGGAAACCACGAGGAGGGGAAGGCCCTGATGGTATTGTGACCTACTGCAGGGTATAAGGACTTACCTTTGATCAAGGGAAATGAGAGGTCATATGGAGACAGTGAGGGGTAGGCCCTACTAGCCATTTGGCTCATGAGAGGGGGCTTGCCCTGACGTCACCGTGACCTATCGCGGGGGAGAAGGGCTCACCTTCGATATGGGGCAATGAGAGGTCATTGGGGAATGGCCCCGGTGATATGTCCTTATAATGAGGGAGAAGGGCATACCTTTAATCTGGAGCAAATAAGGACTATCATGATGCTGACTGTTGATGGTTTATTAAAAGATCTTGGAGTGTTCCTATGACAATAAAGTTAGAGACAAACAAAATCATTGCATTAAAATGAAATGTAAACTAAAGTTTATACAAATATATTTTTCTTAAATTTGGAAAATTGTTCGTGACCACCAGGTAGGATAGGTAGAAGTAAAGTTGTATGTCAGGATGTAGTAGAGCGCCTTTGCCTAACTCCAAGCTCTCTCTTGAGAAATGACAATCTACGCAAGCTTGGTAAACTTTCAAGAATGGTTGTTAAAATATTGCGGCTTAGCCGGAATCTGCTTGGATGACAAAAAAATACACATCAAAGGTTGCTTGAAAGGGTTCTTCTCCCAAATTTACTAGAAGAGTGACGGTGTCGAAGACCAGGACTTGAGTGCTTCCTCAGGTGTGTCTGTTAGTTGACCTGAGCTCGAGGTTTCTACTTATTTGTTTTATTGAGGTACCATTGACAAGAACAATATGTTTACTATGATCCCCTTGTCCACCAAAACGCAATGCACTTTAGCTGAAGGCTCCCCAATGATTTTAATAATGCTTTTTAGGCCTCGATGGTGGATTTGCTATTTCTTTTTAAGTATAATTGGATCGATTGCCCCAAGAAAGCAAGTCACATAATTTCCTCTCTTTGAAGATTATATTCCCCGGTATCATGTTCAGGTCCTTGGTGGTATTCACAATATTTTGAGAGATCTTCTCGATTCAGTGCGAGCGGCCTAGGTTTTTGCAAGGCAGGATGATTGCGAATAACTTGAAAAATCTGGTCTTGAGAGGCATTGAGTGCATGAAATTTTGATGATTGGGATGTTATCTCGTTAAGCAAGCATTTGCATGATGTCCAAAATCTTCTTGGTTCCGGGATGGGACCATCCTCCAAATTCCTTTTTCTAACTTGTTGCTCGCTTAATTCTTTAAAGGTGATCTTCTTATTACTATTGAAAGTAAATTGCTTGAAAAAAGATATGCTAATTCCTCTAAGCTTTCAATCTTTCCCTCATCTAGGGAGTGATACCAAGCTTTAGATTGTCCTTTTAGCATGATGGGAAACACCTGACATAGGAGTTCTTCTGAGATACAATAGACATGCATGATAACCACATAATGTATAATATGCATCCCCATATCACCTATTTTGTTTAACTTCTCAATATTTGGGAGATTAAAACAACTACGGATAGGTTGTGTCAAGATAACTGCGCTGAACGAGGAGCATTTATAAAATTGATTGGAATTTATCAAGGCATGATGCTCGTCGTGCCTTTTCTCTTTGATAAGTAGGCTGTGAAATTCCTTGTATTTTAGCTCCTTGCATCTGATATTTTCATTGTTTAGTAGATAGTGGTGATAGCTGACTTCAGGTTCTTTGACTGATTATTCGGGAGTTTGTGAACTACTTGTATCAAGAAATTCTTTCTCTATATCGTACGTCTTGTGCGAGAAATGATTGGTTGAGTCAGAAAGTATTCTTTGTCATGAAAAATCGGTTGGCTTGAGTATCACTATAGAAGTTTGTCCCACTTCTTGGTAGAGGGACAAAATCATGGCTTGTAGCTCGTTTATCTTGGTGATACGCTCAATATGCGTGTTTTAGAGTACGTTAACAAACTCCTGGCGACATTGCATTCTATATTGGATTATGGAGGTGTCGTGTTGGAACACCCTATTACAAATTTGGGCAAGGATCACTATGTTTTTAGGAAATCAGTTTGACCTAGATGTATAGTTGAAAAGGTCAAGTTAGAATGAGTCTAGGGCTTAGAACTTAGGTTTGAAGCTTCCCCCAGGACCATTCAAGGATTCAGACTTAGAGCTGAGACAAAGACAATTATTGTCGAGCTTAGGTCGACAAAACATCGAACTCCGTTCAACGCTCTCTGAGCTCAACTTTGCTAATTCGTCGAACTCCAGTCGACGATCTTCGAGCTCAGATCGACGATCTGCCTTCAGCGTATTCTTCAGGTCGCTGAGCTCCGGTCGACGATCTTCGAGCTCAGGTCTACGTTTTCTGTATGATGATCATTTCAATCTCTGAGCTCAGGTTGACGATCGTAGAGCTCAGATCGACGTTTTTCCTGAGAGATCGACGACTTTGAGGATTCAAATTCAGTCAGCTTTTGGAATGTTTTTTTTAAACTCTCTCAGCATATATTTCAAGAGATCTGCTAGCCATTTTCATTTATTCTGAAGCAAGTTTCAAGAGATTTATCAGGGAATGTTTATTGGACTTTCCTCCAGAAGACAAAACATTTATGGAAGACATTTATTGACTGCTAACGGCTATCTTGGATAGAGGATCTTCAGAGAATAAAACATCTTACAGCAGATCAAGAAAATTAATCTATCACTCAATACAGACATACACAGATAGTCAGAAAAACTTAGAGGAAAATCAAGTGATCAATCCTGAAAAGTTTTGATTGAATATTGGCATACTGAAAAGTTATCATAGCTTCAACATCAAGAACTCCAGACAATTCATATTTCAGCCTCTGCTGAAACCACCTTCTGCTGGAGATCTGAAGCTTCTGATGACCTATCACCCTAGCAAAGCTCTCATCTCTGAACCATCTACATCTCAGGGGGAGCTTTGACAACACAATCAATCCACTAAGTCTTCTCTTAGTGATTGAGACAGAGAAGACAACTTCACCTCTTCCTTTTTCTTTTCTTGCTGTAAAAGGGTTATCAAGACTCCCTTCAAAAGTTTTGGTTCTGGTTCTGAGAGCCTTGTCAAAACTCAGTGGCGGTAAGACACCTGATCAAAAAATCCAGTTTGGTTTTTGAACACCTTATCAAAAGCTCATTGGTGCTCAGGACACCTGATCAACTCATCCTGCAGTGGATTCCTACCAAGGGTGGTAGAAGAGTGGATGTACCCAGGTTTTTGGGGAACCACTATAGCTCCTTATGTCTTCTGGTTTTCTTGTGCATATTCTTTGCTGTGTGCTGTGGTTTTTATTTTACTGCTTTTGTTTTATTTCTACATCAAAGCACCTTACACCTATACATAAATTAAGCCATTACTGCTGTGCAATTTTAATTTGTGAACTTACTTTAAAATACTCTATTCACCCCCCCCCCCCTCTAGAGTTAAGATAGATCTTATCCTCACTTTAATGTTGTCTTTCACTGGACATTTACCTACAGATTCTTGGATTGCGCTAGCCTTCTTTCTTGCCATCACTATCAGTCATGAGTATCGTTTGGTAGTAAACACTATCTTCTGTATCTTCTTGAGTTCTGGGGGGAAGTTTGTTTCTCTTAGACGGCGCCAAACTATTACGACCAACTCAATGCTCCTGGTAGACTAGACTAAACTATACCGCTTTATCCCAAGGAGTGGTCGAGCGCACAAACAGTCATAGAATAAATAAAGAAGTATAAGAAAAATTTAATGTAGAAAACCCCTCAATTGGGTAAAAAATAACGTTACCGATTTGGTGTTGGCCAAACTTCACTATTAGCAGCGGTTTTCAAATTGTTTGAGGAATCGAGGGCAACATACGTCTCCCCATTACATATTAGTGATGAGAGAGATTACAAGCGCTCATGGTGGGGGATAGACCACCTAACACAAAGCATTTTTTCCACTATTCACTAGCGGTAGCGGACTTTCCTGAATGTTACCATATGGAAGCAACTCCTTGATGATCGTTCTTGGACGTTCTTGGATGCGACCAATGGGCGAACATATTTATTATTGTTTAAATTAATATTATTCTTATTATATTTTTTTGTGCACACCATAATTAAATAAATAACCCCCCCAACACTAATAATGGTGGACATTCGGGTGGTTATGCAGGTGGTTATCCACGCAATGGACTGAGGAGATCGTATTGGGATGATCAAATAGTGAAGATGGATCACTATCAATAGGCAACAACTCCTTGGCGGCGGGCGACCTCCAAGGGAGGAGTAGGAACTGCATCCAGCAGAGCGGTCAGCCGTAGGAGGGCATGATTGTTGGCTAGCTCTAGCATTGGCCGCAGGGCGGGCGGGCGCCACCGTAGACCTCGCAGGAAAGTTAACCAAAGAAGAGAAAAAAGAGTTGATAGTAGAGGAGTATGGCAAGGTGGGCCGCCAAACCATGCACATCCACCGCCCATTCTAAATGGTTCAATACTAGTGTCAGATGTCAAGGAGCACCCAGTCCCAGTAAGATTTAAGCTTTCGAGTATAGAGTCCTATGGCGGGACCAAAGACCCCCTCAAGCACGTAAACCACTTTTCTACCAACGTATGAATATAAAACGCACCTGGCTAACTACTCTGCCAGGTGTTTCCGGCCACACAGAAGGGTCGGGCAAGAACATGGTTCCACTCCCTTCGAGAAGGAACTACAAAAAACTTCACCTAGCTAACCAGCAGTTCTTAGATCAGTTCATCACCAATTGTAAGATTGTCAAGGACCCGTCCCATCTCTCCTAGATTCATTAGTATGAGGGGAAAACCCGTAAAGATTTCTTCTATCGATTCATAAATGAGGCAAGATAGATCCCCGGAGTAGATCCCAAGCTTCTATAAGGAGTCTTACTCAGAGTCCTTCGGCCCTATGGACTCAATTCTTCCCTAATGAGAGAAATGGTCCCCGACTATCTTGATCAAGTACAATGAGTCAAGGCCCATATTGTAGCTGGCAAAGCCATTGAAGTCCACCACCTATAGTTTTAAGGAGGATCTAAGAGGAAAGAGAAGAGTTGACAACAAGATGTCAGGAAAAGCACAGAGCAAATCCTTGTCAAAAGAATCGCCGTGGGGATTGACCTCCCCGAGCTTATCAAGTGTTTACTAAAAGTGAGAACAATTAACTAGATCCTCAGTGAATTCTCTGGAGGGGGTGAATAGAGATTTAAAATTTGGTTTAATTATGATACTGGTTTTCTATGAGTGCAGAATTTTCATTCACAGAATGTAAGACAAAGAATTATTGTAGTAAATAAAAATACACCAAATAATCACAGAAAAATATAACACAAAGACAGTAAAACTATAGTGGTTTCCAAAATTCTTGGTGCATCCACTCTTCAACTACCTAGGTAGAAAGACACTATCCCATTATCTGAGCCTTTTTATAAGGAGACTCTCGGAACTAACATCTCGATCTTTTGGTAATGAGATATTGAACCAACACTAGATATTTTAATAGGAAGGCTTTGAACCACAGACTGATTAAGCCTTTTGATAAGAGGACTTTTATGAATAGGGTCTAAATACATTGGTGAGAGATTCTTAAAACTCTTTACTCAATAATATAAGAAGAGAAGATTGAAAAAGAAGAAAATGAAATGAAGAAAATTCTTCAAGATGAGAACTCTCTCCGCAAGAATCTGAGAACTGTAGAAACTAAGTGTTCTGGATCCCTACAATATGATGAATCCTTGCTTGAGAAGATGTTGCAAGAATTATAAGATTTGAAACAAGAAAAAGCAATTTGTTCTTGTTGCAGAACATCAGGAAAGAAGAAAGAAGATAAAGATGAAAAAAGAGTTGTTGTCGAATAATATCTGAAAGTTGTATCACTTTGTATGTTGTATGTTCTATCTTCTCTTCTATATTGTTTGAGTGTATCTTTTTGAATAAATTTGAATTTCTCCTCTTCCTAGAATTTTTTTTCAAAAATAATGGAATTATATTCTTCTAATTCTGTCTTCAATAACGCTCGAAGAATTCTTCCAAAATTCTTCTATAAAAAGCATTTCTGAATTTTGTGGAGAAATTGTTTTTTAAGCCCTCGTGGAGCAAATAAAAATATTTAAAAGATTTCTATAAAATCTTCCTGGAAAAAAGCATGACCTGATCCTCTATTATTTACAAATTAAGTTTTACTTGACGCTACATCAACTTCGAGTTGAAGTTATGTTGATATCTTCCTTCAAAATGAACTCCAGCCGACTTAACACCTAATTGACATTGTGTTGATATCATATGGACGTATGCATTGTCTTCTTCATTAGAATAACATTGAATTAACATCTTTGTTTGCTCTGACTTCTAGTCGAAGGGAAGTTGACTTCCGGTCAGAGTTGCGTCGACTTTTAGTCAAAGCATGTTGACTAAACATGATTTTCATCCTTACTTTTGTGTGCGTGCAACATATTCTTGACTCAACAGACATCCTAGAACATCTATGACCAAATTACCCGCACTATATAATGTGTTTAATAATCATAGGTTCTAAAATCACTTATAATTAATTTGTTAAGTTAAATCAAAAAGGGTTTTACTAAAATCCTTTGAGTTGAGCTCGATGATATTTGAGCTCACGTTGACGAATTCTGTAAGTTCATCTTCAACAGTCCAGAATCCTTCCTCTAAACTCAGGTCGACGAACTCGCTTCTCAGATTGACGAACACGGTTTCTCTGGTAGACGAACTTTGGACTCGGGTTGACGAAATCTGCTCCATGCTCAATGAACTCTGTGCAGTCCAAGACTTGGAATTTTCCCTCATCTTGTCCTTATTCTCTTACAGTAATTCCTGAATAATCAATGCTTATATTCTTTGAATATAGTCGTTAGAAACAGATTTGATTATGATATTCATCAGGAATATTACTTGTCGTCTTTAATGGGATAGTTGGGGAAATCCATTAATGCTAATATTCTATCCAAGTCATTTTTCGTTCTCCAGGCCACCAACAATTAATGGAATTGAATTTAAAATTCAAAAGCAGAATTTGAATGAAGACATAAAAGAAAAAGACTGCACACATAGAGATACACCGATAGTGAATAGAAAGTACACATAGAAGATAAAAACATCAACAATACTCTTAACCTTCTCTGTACTGAAAAGGGAACTATTTTCTCCTTGACATTACTAAAGAAGATGAAGTACAATCATTCCAAATCAAGAGTCATCTTCAACCTTCACTCCAAGATTCTTTAACAACAACAAACTTCTATTAGTCAGAAGTTCATGGATCTCTCTCGAAAGTTAAGGCTGAAGACTGAAGACCTACACCCTGTGCAAGACTCCATGTATTACTGAAAGGAGTTCTTGACAACATCATATCCACTAATCTTCTCTATTGAAAAGAGAAAGAGAAGACATGATCAATCTCTCTCCCCAGACTGTAAAAAGGGTTCATTAACTCCCTTCAAAAGTTATTTTGGTTGCAAGTCTCCTGATCAAAAGAATTCAGATTGGTTTTTGAGCACCTTATCAAAAGCTCAAAAGTGGCAGTCACCTGATCAAAATCTGTTAGTGTATTCCTACCAGGGTTGTAGAAGAGTGGATGTACCCAGGTTGGGGAACCACTATAAAAGTTCTTGTGTTTTTTGGTTGCCCAATCTCTTTGTTCTTGCTGTGGTTGTGATAACTTAGATCTGTGTTCTGTGTTAGATTTGCTTTACTTAGATTGTTTTCTTGCTTAGTGATTATCTTAGTATTCACTAGTCTTTCTACTCTAAGTATTTTTAAATTGCAACAAAGTTTTTAACTACTCTATTAACCCCCCTCTAGAGTAAATCAGGTCTAACTCTCTCTTTTAATTAGTATCAGAGGATGTTTTCTTTGGTTATACAAGCTAACCCTTGAACCAAAAGATCATGTTTTAGATCTGATCTTTTATTTCTCTTAGGACTATTTTCACAGCATGACACATAATAAGGATTATGCAAGCACAAGACCTCCAGTTTGCAATTTAAATAAATTTGCAATCTGGAAGGAAAGAATCAAGCTATATAAGAACTCTATTGATGAGGGAATTTTCATTTCTATTTTGACAGGTCCTCCTAACCCAATAGCATCCACATCTACATCAACCTCTAGCACTCATGCAGTTCCACCACCTGAATGGACAGATGCACAGAAGAAAGCAAAAAATGCAGATGCCAAAGCCATGAACATATTGGCTCAAACCATGTAAGATGACATCTTCCAAAAGGTGACTGAATGCACCTCTGTAAAAGCAATTTGGGATTCTCTCAACAAGATGGTTGCTTTCTAAGCAGATGAGAGAAAAGATAGAAGATCAACTCTCATCTCACACTATGAGAATTTCAATAAATATGAAGCTGAATCTGTCAGTGACATGTACAATAGATTAAGCTCCATCATCAGTGAGTTGAAGACCTTGGATAAAGACATCTCTCTCACAGAGGTGAATGACAAGATCCTAATGTGCTTCTAAAGTTCATGGGACTCAAGGATCTAGCTAATCAAAGTGGCCAGAAGCTTGAATGAGATTTCCAAAGAATCTCTCCTGGGAAAGCTCAAATCATATGAGCAGTTGATTAAATCCAGGGAAGCTATAGAACAAAGGACTCCTCCACTAGCAAGAAAGGAGCAAAATATAGCATTCCAAGCTGCTAAAGAGACTGAAGCTTCAACAGTCAATGAAGAATTGATGAGTCTCTTTGCAAAAATATTCTACAAAATGGCAAGAAAGGACTTCAGGACAAAGTCATCTAGGAATGATGACAAACCCAGGTATAATAAAATTCCTATTAAAGAAATAGTGTGTTTTGGATGCAGGAAACCTGGACACTTTATTTTTGAATGCCCTGAGATTCAGAGGAATGAGAGGAGAAGAGAAAAAACTCCAGGAGCAAGCACAACAGCAGGCCTTCCTCCAGCAAGCACAAAAAAAGGAGAAGGGCTTTGTTGCTGAAACCTGGAGTGACACACAAGATGAATCCATATCTTCCAGCTCCAGTGAAGAGGAAGAAGAGGCAAAGGCAAGGGAAGTCTGCCTCGTGGCTATCAATTCCTCTTACAGCCCATCAGATGCTGAAGAAGAATCTTAAAATGAAGAAGCTTCATAATCAGAAGCTGATCAGATACTATCATCATTTGATTATAGTTCTGATAGCTTTAAAATTGAATTTAAAATAATGTGTATAGATTTAATTAACTCTGAAAAGGTAATTAAACAACTTAGAGAGAAACTAAATGAACAAGAGAACCTGATGCTGGAAAATAATAAATTAAAGGATGAATTGGCTGTAGCAAATGAGCAAATTATTAAACTAAAAACAGAATTAAGTGAGGCTAAGCAACTTGAGGAATCTCTCAATGGGAGAAGCCTTAAGCTGATGGACATAACAATCACAGTAAATTCCATGTTAACTGGCAAGCTGGGCTTGGGTGCTTCACCATTCCTACCCCCACAAATTCAGAAGAATATATTAATAACACCAATAAAATTTATTTCTTAAAAAGGGAAAGAGAAGATAGAAAATAATAACCCTAATCAAACAGAGCTTAAACACAAAATTAAGAAAAAGAAAAGGTGTAAGAAAAATAATAATCAGAACAATGTTCAGCAAATTTCGTCGAACTCAGATCGACGAAATGTGTACAGTTCGTCGAACTCAAGTCGAAAAACTCCGAACGCAAACTTGTACCATAATCATTCTCTGAACTGTGATCAAAGAAACCAGTATGGTTTGTTGACAAGAGATCGACGATATTGGGGCCTAGAAAATGAATATTTTCATTCTCTGAGTGGAGTTCGACGAACTCATCCAAATTCGTCGAACTTAGGTCGACAAAATCACCAGAATTCGTGAAACGCAGATCAGTATAACTGATATTTAATCTTTTTGAAACCTATAATCAACCAAGAACATTTAATAATTAGTTTAATCAATGGACCATCCCACCTAGGAAATATCACCCTTTAGGATATAAAAGTAAACCTGAGTATTCATTTATTTGCAGTTTTAGTTATGTGAAGAAAGAAGGGCCCAAGGTAACCTTGGTCAAAAATGACTAATCTGTTTCATTGTATGTGAAAGATTGTTCTACCACAGAGCAATAGTGGTATTTGGACAGTGGCTGTTCTAAGAATATGACTGGAGCTAAGGTCAACCTAACACATTACATGGCAAAGCAATGACCAAAATTAATATTTGGTGACTCCAACTGTGGCTAGACTGAAGGCTATGGAAAAGTTAAAATTGGAGCTATCACCTTCAGGAATGTAGCATATATAAGTGGACTGAAGCAAAACTTTATCTCCATAAGTCAATTATGTGATGAAAGGTTTCAGGTATCATTTACTAAAACCTTCTGTATTATCACTTCTTTGGACAATAATGTAGTATTGACTGGCACTAGAGTAGGAAACATTTACTTAGTTAACTTACAGTCAGCCAAATCCAAAATTTTCTTATTTAATTCAACTAGTAATAACAATGACCTTTTGCATAGGAGATTAGGTCATCTTAACTTGAAAAACATTGCCAAATTATCTAGGGACAACCTTGTCAGAGGTTTGCCTTCTTACCCCTATAAGAAGGAAAGCCTTTGTAGGGCTTGTCAATTAGGCAAGCAAATTAAAAATAGTTTTAAATCTTTAAACAAAAGTGACTCACCTAGGATATTATACTCACTACATATGTACCTTTTCGGCCCTATAGTAGTACAAAGTCTAGGAGAGAAATCTTATAATTTAGTGATTGTAGATGACTTCTCTAGATTCACTTGGGTTTTCTTTCTTAGATCTAAGTCTTATAACTTGAAGATTCTTACAGATTTTCTCAAGAACATATATATTGAGTACTCTACTCCAGTTTCTTTGATTAGAAGTGATCATGGCACTGACTTTGAGTCTCTTCTTATGCAAGAGTTCTATAGGAAGGAAGGTATAAGACATTGCTTCTCAGCTCCTAGAACACCTCAACAGAATTTGGTTGTTGAAAGGAAGAATAGAACACTAATTGAATCTGCATGCACATTACTTGCAGATGCTTATTTGCCCCTATACTTTTGGGCAGAGGCTATAAGAACAACAAATTATGTGATAAATAGAAGCCTTATACACAAATTTAAGAATAAGACTCCTTATGAGCTACTTAAAGGGAAGAAACCAAAAGTAGACTACTTTAAAATATTTTGATGTTTATGTTATATACACAACAACAATAAGAAACACATTAGAAAGTTTGAAGCCAAGTATGATATGGGAATTTTTCTTGGATATTCCTAAGTAAGCAAGGCTTACAGGGTATATAACAAATCTACTTTAAAATTGAAGAGTGTATCCATGTTTCTTTTGATGAGACTAACATGTTTTTCAAGGAGAAGACTTCTTCTACCAATGAATATTTGCAGGAATATAAGTTGTGTGAGAAGCTTAATGACCTGACCCTCACCAATGGGGCAGGTAGCCAGTCTTCTCCATAATGTGCTTAAGAAAGTGAAGAAGAAGACACTGAAATCAGTGATAAACCAACAACAGCTAACTTAATTCCACAAGAGGAATTTATTCCCCAAGCTATTGAACAACAAACCCCACCCACTAACGTTGTCACACATAAAGATCACCCCATATCTCAAATAATTGGAGACATGTTAGCTGGTATGCATACAAGGCATCAACTCAACCAAGATTTGATGCATGCATGCTTCGTATCTCAAATTGAGCCCCAATCCATTAAACATGCAAAGCAAGATCCACAATGGATCATTGCAATGTAAGAGGAGCTCAATCAATTTGAGAGATGTAGAGTTTGGGACTTAGTTCTAAGACCTAAAGACTACCCAGTCATTGGAACTAAGTGGGTATATAGAAACAAGCTGGATGCCCAAGGTGTCATTAGAAGGAATAAAGCTAGACTTGTTGCTCAAGGTTATAGGCAAGAGGAAGGGACTGACTATGACCATGCTTTTGCACTTATTGCAAGGTTTGAAGCAATCAGGATCTTCCTTGCATATGCTGCCTACAAGAAATTCATAGTTTTTCAAAAGGATGTCAAGAGTGCCTTTCTGAATGGAGAACTAAAAGAACAGGTTTATGTTGAACAACCTCCAGGTTTCATCTCTCCAACTCATCCCTCTTATGTGTTTAAATTGCATAAAACTCTTTATGGTTTAAAGCAAGCTCCAAGAGCTTGGTATGAGACCCTAGCTAGCTTCCTTTTAAAACATAAATTTTCTAGAGGCATTGTAGATAGGACATTATTCACTAAGCACCATAAGGATCAAATTTTATTAGTATATTTTTATGTAGATGATATTATATTTGGGTCTACAGATTCCAAACTATACAAGAAGTTCTCTGACCTCATGCATTCAAAGTTTGAGATGAGAGGCATAAGTGAGCTCTCCTACTTCCTTAGTCTCCATGTGAAGCACCTACCTGATGTCATCTTTATATCCCAATCTAATTATGCTAAATTGCAGATCAAAAAGTTTGGGATGTCAGATACCTCAGCCAAGAAAACACTTATGGTAACAAATGCTGTAATTGACTATAATGAACATGGGAAATCTATTGATCAGAAATTATATAGGGCCATTGTTGGATCCCTACTATACCTTAAAGCATGCAGACCTGACATCATGTTTGCTACATGTCTTTGTGCTAGGTTCCAAGTGAACCGCAAAGAATCTCACCTTACTTTCTTAAAAAGGATTCTAAGATATATAAAGAGTTGTCCTAGTCTAGAACTTTGGTATCCTACTTAGTCAGAGTTTGAGTTAACCTGATACTCAGATGCTGACTTTGCTGGATGCAGAGCAGATAGAAAAGTACCTCTGGAACTTGCCACTTCCATGGTACTAGATTATGTTGGAGCATGCGTTCCGCACTTCTTAGTTTGAGAATAACAAATCCCGAATGTATTTGATCTTGGTATGTGTTTTATATGCGCAGGGATAACAGTTTTTTTAAGTACTAAGGAATGGCTGAGCATAGCATTGAAGAAATGGAAAGTCACACAATCGCTGGCGATAACGCTACCACGGGCGATAACATGGACAGTTACTGCTGACGTCAGCTTTGAACCACATGATGCCGCACACGATGTCACGGTTGAACGATATCGCGAGGCGATACTGATATCGCCGAGCGATATCCCACGATCGTCACGTTGTCAACTCAGATCTGAAAGTCCGCGCGACGTGTGCCACGTGTCAAGCAATGGAGAGTTATCACTATCGCGGGGCGTTAACGTTAACGCCGGCGATAGCATAAAGATATATATGCGGCCAAATTTCAGGGAATTGATTAATCATGCAGAGCTTTAGTTTTCCCAAAGAATTTTAAGAGCCTTCATCTCCGTTTCCAGACGAACTCCCTTGGTCCATTGAAATCTCAAGAGCGAAGAAGATACGACCGTGCATTCAAGATTGGAGATCTTCTCATCGGTCCACCATCATCTTCAGAGCTCATTATTTTGAGGGAGTTTGTAAGTTTTACTATTGTACTTTCATATTCACTTTTTATCTTTGTAATTGGGAAGGGAAAATCACCACCTTGTGTGTGGTGTCTAAGTCCGTGTGTGGCTTAGGGGCAAATCACCGCCTTGTGTGTGGTGTCTAGGTCCTTGTGAGGCTTAGGAGTAAATAGCCGCCTTGTGAGCAGCGTCTAGATCATAGGTTTGATTTAGGGGGAGGCTAGTAGCCATATCTAGGGAGATATTGACTATAGCCTACCGGTCCTTGGGAGAAGGATCGCTGAAAAAGCTAAGAACTATTATCGTTGTAAGCCTTGATTTCAAGCTTTATTGGAATCATTTTACATACATATTTTGGAGAAATATAATCTTGTTTTTCATTTCATTGGTGTGTCTCAAACTTTACTTCAAATTTTGTATTTTACAAAAAGCTTGTTAAAATTTTAAAGAGCCCTTATTCACCCCCCCCCCTCTAAGGGCGCCACAAGATCCTACAAGTGGTATCAGAGCAGGTTATTCCTAATACGGTTTCACCACCAGGAATTATGGCGCAGCATGACCATGCTTTCTCTGACGGGCAAGGAATTAGTAGACCTCCACTATTTACTGGATCTGACTATAATTACTGGAAAACTAGGATGAAATGTTTTCTTATTTCTCTTGACATTGCAGTTTGGAATATGGTAGAGACTAATTATGCTCATCCCACTTATACGGTAGGAGAGGTAGAAATGGAAAAACCAAAAGATAAATGGGATGATCAGGATAAGCTAAGGTGCAAAAATAATGCGAAAGCCATGAATGCGTTATTTTGTGCATTAGATAGAACTGAATTTAATAGAACTTGTGCTTGCAATAATGCTTATGCAATTTGGAATTTACTTGAAGTTACTCATGAAGGTACCTCGCAGGTGAAGGACTCGAAGCTGTTTCAACTGGAGTCAGAATTTGAAAAGTTTAGGATGGAAGTGGATGAGGACATAGATTCAATGTACACCAGATTCACCAAGATAGTAAATGACTCAAAAGTGCTGGGTAAAAATTTCTCAAATGGTGACTTGGTGAGAAAACTTCTTAGATCTCTTCCCCCTAAATTTAATCCCAAAGTGACGGCTATTTCTGAATCTCACGATCTTAAGTCTCTTAATATTGAAAGCCTGATTGGGAACTTAAAAACTCATGAAGTTGAATTAAAAATTCAACAACAAGAGTATATGGAGCCAAAGAAGAAGGGGTTGGCTCTAAGATCTAAGAAAGAGGAAGATAGTAACTCTGAGGAGGAAGAAGAGGATGAGGAAAGTCTTTTTGTTAGAAAGTTAAAAAATTTATGAGAAATCCGGAGAGAAGAAATACTTTTAAAAAATATTTTAAGAAGGAGACGTTTAGAAAGAAAAAACAAAAGGATGACGATGAGGAGGAAGAGAGACCCCCACCGAAGTGCTATCACTGCAGGAAGTTAGGACACATTTGAAGCAAGTGTCCAAAGTACTTGAAAGAACTTAAAGAAAAGAAGCACAAAGGGAAGAAGAAGGTCCTGAAAGATGAAACATGGGATGATACTACTTCTGAGGATGCAAGCAGTTCAAGCTCAAGCGAGGAAGAGGAGGCCAATATGTGCCTAATAGTAAAGAGCGTCATATCTGATGACGAGTGCAGTGTCCAAAGCGACATTGAGGTAACTCCTCCAACTTATGATGAATATTTTCTGAATTTTAAAGACTTGCAAATGTTTTGAAAAAAGTTTAAAAGATAATGATATTCTTAAAACTGAAAATAAAGTTTTAATTAAAGAGGATAAAAAATTGTTAAATGAAATTAAGACTATTGGAAAAGAGAAAGTCTCTTGCCAAGAGTGTGATCACTCTATGGGAAGAATAAAAGAGCATGAAGAATCTCTTTCCTAATCTCATTCAAAAATAAAAATTCTCACAAAAAAGAATGAGATTTTAGAGAGAGATCTGAAAACTTCTATTTCCAAAGTCCATGAAGGAAAGAAAACTTTTGAACGTAGATGTGTAAATCTAGTATTCGAGAATACTGAAATGAGGAACCAGATTCATGACTTAACACTAGTCATGAAAAAGTTTGGATTGGGCCAAAGATCACTGGATATGATCTTAGGTTACCAATGTCACGGATCTGGAAGATTTGGACTCGGATACACGACTGGAAACTATCGCCCGGCGATAACCACTACCGCCGGCGATAGCGAAAAGTCCAGAAAAACGAATTTTAAAATTTCTGATAATAATAAGTTAAATGATGTTACACATTCTTACAGTAAAATTCCAGAGAAGTTATATTCTTCTCATTACATTACATGTGCCAAATGCAATAGATTTGGTCACACCACGGACTCGTGCTGGAAGAAAGGAAAAAGTAAAATTAAGCAAATCTGGATGCCTAAGGCTTCTACCTATACTATGGGTGAAACCACTTGGGTAGCCAGATCTTTACTCACATCCTCTTTCTAGGTGTGTTGGCAGGCGAAGGACAAAGAAGACGTGTGGTACTTGGACTCGGGTTGTTCAAAGCACATGACAGGCAATAAAGAGAAGTTCCTTAGCCTGGAGATGAAGAAAGGTGGAGTTGTAACATTTGGAGATAATGGAAAAGGAAAAATCATCGGCATCGGTGTTGTAGGTAACAAAAGTTTTTCAATTTCAAATGTTTTGTTCGTAGAAGGTTTAAAACATAATTTGATTTCTATTAGCCAATTATGTGATAAGGGTTTAAATGTTTTATTTGAATCTTCCACAAACTTATGCAAAATTATTGATTCCAAAACAAATGAAATTATTTTTACCGCACCCAGGTGTCATAATGTATATATGATTAAATTTCATGATTTTTCAAATTCTACCTTAAAATGTTTTTTGTCGAAAAATGATGAGTTAGAATTGTGGCATAGGCGACTTGGACATTCTAGTGCCAAGTTAATTAAAAAAGTTTCAAAAGATAAATTAATAAAAGGTTTACCATTGCTAAATGGGAATTTATCTTCTTTATGTGAGCCTTGTCAAAAAGGAAAATTTTCAAAATCATCTTTCAAAAGTAAAAATATTATTTCTATAACTAGGCCACTCCAATTAATTCATATGGATTTATTTGGGCCAATTAATGTTTCTAGCTTAGGTGGTAGAAAATATACATTTGTATTGGTTGATGATTATTCACGTTTTTGTTGGACTTTATTTCTAACTTCTAAATCTGATGCGTATTCCGAATTTTCTAAATTATGTTTGCGTATTCAAAATGAATTTGAGTTAAAAATTACACGCATACGTTCTGATCATGGAGGGGAATTTGAAAATGAAAAATTTATTTCTTTTTGTACGGAGTTAGGAATTAAACATGAGTTTTCCACTCCACGCACACCACAGCAAAATGGTGTAGTGGAAAGGAAAAATAGGACTCTTCAAGAGCTAGCCCGTACAATGTTATCTGAATTTACACTACCAAAATCTTTTTGGGCTGAAGCGGTGAGTACTGCATGTTATGTAATTAATAGAATAATGCTTCGCCCTATTTTAAAATTAACTCCGTATGAATTAATTTTCAATAAAAAACCAAATGTTTCTTATTTTAAAGTTTTTGGTTGTAAATGTTTTATTTTAAATTCTAAAGATTCCTTAGGAAAATTTGATGAAAAGTGTGATGATTGAATTTTTATTGGGTATTCTTCAACCAGTAAAGCTTATACAGTTTTTAATAAACGAACAAAAATAGTTGAAGAATCTATTCATGTTAGGTTTGATGAGTTTGTTCCATGTGTAGATAAGAAAACTACAGGAAAAGAAGATAAACCCCTTCCTTTAGTGGAAAATGATGATGAAGAACACGGAGGGTATAAAGAAGAAAAAGAAGAAGAAAAGAAGAAGAAAGAGAAGAATATGTGCCTCCAAGTGAATTGATATTTACAAAGGATCATCCAAAGGAGCTTATTATTGGAGATCCACAAAAAGGGGTCAGTACACGTTCTTCTTTACATGTTTTGTTTTCAAATTTATGTTTTGTCTCTGAAATAGAACCAAAAGATGTTTCCATCGCTTTAAATGATGAATTTTGGTTTTTAGCTATGAATGAAGAACTTAATCAATTTGAACGTAATAAGGTTTGGAATCTTGTAGAACGACCCAAAAATCATCCTGTAGTTGGAGTAAAGTGGATTTTTAAAAATAAATTGGATAGTGACTCTAGAATTGTTAAAAATAAAGCCAGATTAGTTGCAAAAGGTTATGCACAAATAGAAGGGGTAGACTATGATGAAACTTTTGCACCCGTTGCTAGATTAGAAGCGGTTAGGATATTTCTTGCATTTGCCTGCTTTAAAAGATTTAAATTATATCAAATGGATGTTAAAACTGCATTTTTAAACGGGTATATAAAAGAAGAGGTTTATGTAGAACAACCCCCTGGCTTTATAAATGAAAAATATCCAACTTATGTTTATAAATTAGACAAAGCACTTTATGGGTTAAAACAAGCGCCTCGTGCTTGGTATAATCGATTAACTCAATACTTATTAAAGCACAATTATAAAATGGGAAGTGCCGACTCTACACTCTTCATTAAGCAAATTGATCATGAGTTAGTTATTTTGCAAATTTATGTTGATGATATTATTTTTGGAGCCACTAATGAAGAGTTATGTAATGAAGTAGTTCAAATTATGAAAAATGAATTTGAAATGAGCATGGTAGGAGAACTTTCTTTTTGTTAGGATTTCAAATTACACAAAGAAATGATGGCATTTTTATTAATCAATCTAAATACATTCATGATATGTTGAGAAGATTTGGATTTGAAAACCTTAAACATGCCAATACTCCTATGAGTGCTTCATTAAGATTGGGAAAAGATGAAAGTGGTATTTCAATTGACCAAACCCATTATAGAAGTATGATTGGGTCATTATTATATTTAACTTCTTCTAGGCCTGATATTATGTTTGCCGTTTGTTTATGTGCAAGATTTCAAGCAAATCCAAAAGAATCACATTTAAAAGCGGTGAAACGTATTTTTAGATATCTCATAGGAACATCTACACTAGGCTTATGGTATCCTCATAATGACTCTTTTATCTTACATGGATATTCTGATTCTGATTATGCGGGGTGTTCCTTAGATCGAAAGAGCACAAGTGGCACTTGTCATTTCATCGGCCCAACACTTATTTCTTGGTCGAGTAGGAAACATAATTCTGTTGCCCTCTCCACTACTGAGGCCGAATATATTGCACTTGGTAGTTGTTGTGCTCAAGCACTTTGGATGACACAAACACTAGAAGATTTTGACATACACCAAAATAATGTTGAATTAAAATGTGATAGCAAAAGTGCTATCGATTTAACGAACAATCCTGTGTTACATTCTAGATCCAAACATATAGATGTTCGTCATCATTTTATTAGAGATCACCTAAAGAAAGGACATATTAAAGTAAATTTTATTGGAACAGATTCTCAAATAGCAGATATTTTCACAAAACTGCTTAATGATTCACGTTTTTTAAGGTTAAGATTAGAACTTGGAATCTTAGAATTATAAGTCTAAATTGTACTAATAACGAGATTTTAGTTTTGTAAAATAGGCCTACGATTAGAAAACATATATAAATATCATTTAGTTAATTAAAACCAACAAAATATAACAAAAAGTTGCACAGCACATAGGATAACACTTAAAAAAAGGAAATACAAGCATCAAACACACAAATTAATAGAGTCTTCACTGTCGCCAGGCGACAGTACTAACGCCGGCGATATCCCAGAATTAGTCAACATCAACATATTACATCACTGAAAATACAAAATCATTCATCCATGTTCTCTTCTGTAGAAACATTAACATCTTCACTGGAAGTTGGAGTTGGTTCTCTAGGCCTTCGCGTCTGCCTTATCGAATGTCGTGGAGGATCCTCGACTGGACTCCCCCATTCTCGTTCTTCTTCCGGAGTTGGCTTTAACTTCAGTCCCTTTACCAGAAACTTCATGAATTTTCGAAAACCGGAATGGCTACGCTTTTGTTCCTCTTTCATCTCCTCCACTGTCTCTCTTAGATCGTCAATCGACTCACGCAAAGACCCTCCTCTTTGGAGTGGTTGTCTTGATGACGAGGCAGCCCTTGGAGATGGACCTCTAGCAGGCTCTACCGAATGTATCGCCGGGATACAATCGTCAATATAGAACTCTTGATCTATCCAAGCATACTTCTGATATACTACTCTTTGAATAACACTTCCTAAAGGAAGTGTATTCAGTTTCCTCCTAAGGGGATGCTTCATTTTATACGTATATCGTATGATGGATAACACAAAATCCGCCACATCAAACTTAACTCTCACTAATACATAGTAAGTCACTAAGCTCAATTGAGCCGTGATCTTCCTTGTGTCCCCGGCCTTCAACATAACCGTGTTTCTTAATATATCTTGAATCACGAATGCGTCACGAGAGAGTGATGAGATGTCTTGAATCAAATTCCTATTTTCCTTTCCGTGCAGGACTTGATTCAATATACTCCAATCACGATCCTTTCGGTAATTCTCCACTATATCCATAAAATTTTCCTCACAAGTGGCAAGATTATATTCTCGTCTTAGATCAGCATGCGTAATATCCATTTCAACTCCTTGGATATGAGACCTTACTCCTCCATTCAAGCCCGTATATTTAGGATCTTCTAAATTGTTATAGAAATCCCTTACAAAAATGGAGCTAAAAAGGTTGGGTATAATGAGAGACATTATACCTGACTCCACAAGAAGTTCATAGATATGCGGAGGCAATGTTTCGTCCAAAAGTTTCGCAACACCAATCGACGCATTCTCAATTCCCGGGTATGTGTGATATGATGCATGTGGGTTGCGGCTGGTACTTTTTCGTGCACGGGATGATGAAGCCATCTCCTGAAAAAATTTAACACAACAATTAATTTTTACCAGAAATCCTCCCTATCGCTGGCGACAGTGCTATCGCCGGGCGGTAGCGCAAAAACTATTTGTTTTGGAAAATTCGTATAGATCTCCTCTACCAAAATCAGTAATGTTCATAAAATTACATAAATCTGAAAAAAAAAACCACATATACCTCATTTTTTGTAAGGAGTTTGCATCAACATGAAATCTTTTCTTCAAAATTCTTTCCAAATAAAATATATGACCAAAACTAAAAATTTTTGCTAGATCTATCATCTTTCATCATCTATAATCCAGATCTATAGTTTTTGTTTTGAAAACACAACCTTAAAGAGAGATCTCACCTTCCTTTTTGAAGTTTTTTGAGGGTTTCCGCTGAGGAAGACGAAGCAAACAGGGTCCAGGCTAGGTCAAATGAATAAAGGTGTCGGTCCTATCCGATTTTCCGAATTTTATAACAAAAAGCGCTATCGCCACGCGTTATCGTTACCGCTGGCGATAGTGCATTTTTAAGCCCCATTTCCCTAATCTTCTGACATCTTTGTAACACCCTTTCTTCTAGTGTTACTGAAAATTTTTGGATGATTATCAGGCTACAAAAACTAATACATGAGTTATATTTAATTTATCAGTACTTTAAAAATTTTTTTTAATTTGTCTTGCACTCGATATCTTTCTATACCTTTGATGACTAGAACTTGCATAGACTTGTTTCCGCATGCCTCTAAGTATGAGTAACATTTTATGTTTGATAATGTGCTTCCACTGACACGGGGTGATAGTTACACATACTTAAGTTTCTTATTACATGTTCTTGGTTTGTTTCAACGATTCGAATACAACGCTACCACTTTAATTTATGCTTCATTCATATTGGTTTTCAAACCTGATGGCCATTCTGAGAAAAACATTTTTTATGTTTGCAATACAAGTGAATTCGGAGTCCTACGTCAAAGTTTCTAAATAAATAAAAATGAATGCAACACACAAAAAAAAACTGACTAGGATACTCCAATCAAGCTCTACTCACCCTCCTGATAAGTCTTAATGAGCATTGTGAGGTTGAGCACCTTGAAAAGGATTGTAAAGTGTCTTGTGCAAACAAACTTGGCCAATTTTTTAAAATCTTTATGATATGAAGTTATTTATGTAAAGATGTTAGCTTCATGTATTAGTATATTACAAACCTTCATGTAACATTATTTCTTAAGGAATATGTATACTAAATCACTCTTCACATGTACACAACATTATCATTTATAAACTTTCTTCTCATGAGAATTGGACCGGACATAATCTTTCTCTTCTATTTCATCGTTTCTATGCTTTTGATATCTTGGCCTGAGAAATTTTCAATGTTTAAATTCAACTCTTAAATTAATTTTCTACACAACAAACAATTTTTCTGATAAAATTCCAAATTTTATGGTAATACTACTCCATGGCTGTTAATGTTGTTCTCATACTCCTCATATAACCAAATTCTACTCTCATTTCTTTATGCTTCCGCATTTTGCAACTCGCTCTTTTTTTTTGTTTGTCTCCACCGACTTTTGCTAATACCAGAAGGGGGAGATTAAGTACGAAATAAATTGAGTAAAACGTTTAGGAGGAGGTCTTTTAAATAGGGGGAGATTATAGGGGGAGAAACTCGTGTGTGTTATAGGGGGAGTTTATTATAACTATTTGTGCACTTTGATTCATAATGATTATCTGAATTGTTTCACATTCTACTGGTCTCACACAATTTCTTTCTCAGGGGATTTGTTATTATCAAAAGGGGGAGATTGTTGGAGCATGCGTTCCGCACTTCTTAGTTTGAGAATAACAAATCCCGGATGTATTTGATCTTGGTATGTGTTTTATATGTGCAGGGATAACAGGTTTTTTTAAGTACTAAGGAATGGCTGAGCATAGCATTGAAGAAATGGAAAGTCACACTATCGCTGGCGATAACGCTACCACGGGCGATAACATGGACAGTTACTGCTGACGTCAGCTTTGAACCACATGATGCCGCACACGATGTCACGGTTGAACGATATCGCGAGGCAATACCGATATCGCCGAGCGATATCCCACGATCGTCACGTTCTCCACTCAGATCTGAAAGTCCGCGCGACGTATGCCACGTGTCAAGCAACGGAGAGTTATCACTATCGCGGGGCGTTAACGTTAACGCCAGCGATAGCATAAAGATATATATGCAGCCAAATTTCAGGGAATTGATTGATCGTGCAGAGCTTTAGTTTTCCCAGAGAATTTTAAGAGCCTTCATCTCCATTTCCAGACGAACTCCCTTGATCCATTGAAATCTCAAGAGCGAAGAAGATACGACCGTGCGTTCAAGATTGGAGATCTTCTCATCGGTCCACCATCATCTTCAGAGCTCATTATTTTGAGGGAGTTTTTAAGTTTTACTATTGTACTTTCATATTCACTTTTTATCTTTGTAATTGGGAAGGGAAAATCACCACCTTGTGTGTGGTGTCTAAGTCCGTGTGTGGCTTAGGGGCAAATCACCGCCTTGTGTGTGGTGTCTAGGTCCTTGTGAGCTTAGGAGTAAATCGCCGCCTTGTGAGCAGCGTCTAGATCATAGGTTTGATTTAGGGGGAGGCTAGTAGCCATATCTAGGGAGATATTGACTATAGCCTACCGGTCCTTGGGAGAAGGATCGGTGAAAAAGCTAAGAACTATTATCGTTGTAAGCCTTGATTTCAAGCTTTATTGGAATCATTTTACATACATATTTTGGAGAAATATAATCTTGTTTTTCATTTCATTGGTGTGTCTCAAACTTTACTTCAAATTTTGTATTTTACAAAAAGCTTGTTAAAATTTTAAAGAGCCCTTATTCACCCCCCCCCCTCTAAGGGCGCCACAAGATCCTACAGATTAGTCTCCTAGTTTTGCAAGAAATAGTGATCTGTGTCTACATTAACTGTTGAAGCAGAATATATAGTAGCTGGCAGTTGCTATTCCCAGATGTTGTGGATCCAAAACCAACTTCTGTACTCTGGGTTCAACTTAAATAATTAAACTCTATTATGTGATAACACAAGTGCAATTTCCATTGCACAAAATCTAGTCCATCACAGTAGGACTAAGCATAAAGATATTAGACATTATTTCATTAGAGAGTGTGTAGACAAAAATAAAATTAACCTTGTCTATATATACACTGATTTGCAAAGAGCAGATATCTTCACCAAACCTTGGGATGAGAGGAACAATCTATTCTTCATAAATCAGCATGGTATGATAAATGGAGAAGCCTTAATTTAATTTCTGTCTATATTCAATGAATTTTTCAAATTTCGTCGAATGGAGATCGACGAACTGAGGGAAATTCGTCGAACAGAGATCGACATACTCTTGTGAGAGAAGCTATTTTTGTCAACTGGAGATCGACGAAATTACTTCAGAAAACCTTCATCAAACGGAGCTCGACAAAATGTTTTCACTTCTTCTGACTGATATCGACGAACTCTTTTGTCAATAAAATATTTCGTCGACCCCAGATCGAATAATTTTTCTATTTTCGTTGGACGGAGTTTGTCGCTTCATATTTTGAAAAACCTTATTACTAGGTTTTCTACGACCTCCATCCCACACTTTCAGTTCCCTCGCACGTGATCTCTCTGTTATCTTTGTTGAAAGTGATTATGGCGATTCCGACAAGTGCTCTCGCAGGAAGAAATTTGATATGGGTTTCGATATTGACTTCGAATCATTTCAGCATTCAGATCAGATTTTTATTTATATTCTGCAATTGTTTGAAGATCTATAATTCAAGAACCTAATGACAGCTAGGATGAAGATTGCAGCAACTGAGATTAGAGAGTGGGTTTACTCGTTATCGTCACCAGATGCTGATACTTTGGTCGAAACCATAGTGGGTAACGCCGTCCCTCTCACCCCTAAAATTCTTTCTGAAATATTCGATTTAGTGAATGGAGAAGAAGAATTAGAGATTAATACTTCTGAATTTCATGAAATGTTGAGTTTAATGAGTTATTCTGGAGACAACCCTAATAAGCTTCTGAAGAAACATTTGTCTGCTGAGTACAAGTTTCTCGTAGACGTTATAGGAAAAGATCTGCTGGGCAAGAATACCGCCCATGATTATATTACTAGACAACAATTCCTAGTAATGTCTGCGGTGGTTAACAAAAAGACTGTCAACAAGGTTAGAATTTTGTTTGAATTAATAAAGAAGAAAAACACAAAGAAGGAAGTGTGTTTTGGGTTAATATTGGGAATCTTCCTCCAGGCGAAGGCCGCTAAATCACTGGTCACCCTGACCATATTTTTCATTGCCTCCAAGAGGCTATCCTGCGCCTTATTTCGCAAGTGGGATAGGATAATACCTAAGCCATCCAGGGCTTCCTCCTCCAAAACTTATGAGACTACAAGGGCTATTTCAGCCACTTCCCACCTTGCTGAGGATATTTCCATCCCTCCTCCTCCTCCCCTTGTTCAAACAAATTCAACATCCCTCCTACAAACTTCCACCACTCCAGCACATCAACCTACAACTCCTGTTTCCCCCATCCATCCTCATCACCAGTCCATCACCACTACCTCAAGAATCCCCAATCTCTTATCCAGTACAACAATCAGTACAACTATCTCCAGAGCATGATCATTTACTAGCACCTGGTACTCCTCTTATATCCCCTCTTCCCTCTCATCTTACTGATATTCTTCCTCTCCACAATCTATCCTCCTTACGTTCATTCAGTCTTCTTTCATCACCCAATCATTCCCCATCCCCTTTAGATGAGCAAATATTAGATTTTCATCCTCCTCTTCCACTTTCAATCCATCTGTATCTATTTAAACCCCACCTGAATTCCTGGACACAGCTTCACCCTCCATTTCTTAAATTCTGCAATCCATCACACCACTCCTTAAATAACTCATAGCAGAGGCCATTTCACCTCTTGCTTCTTCCATCTCTACTCTTGCTGCACAACTATCTTCCCTCCCTGTCCCTCCTTCTTCATTCAGGGGCCTTGCAACAGTAGTTACTGAAAACAGGCAGGGGGAGATACTCCATGAAGAAGTAGATCTAGTACCTCCAACAGCAGTAGAAGTAGCAACAGATATACCAGAAGTAGAGAAAGATATTGTTGATACAGATATACTAGATGCAGCGCTTAATGAATTTTTGGACACTGATTATGAGGCAGGTGCTTTATACCATTCTTTGGATATTCTTTCTGGAGATTGCTTCCTTTCTCCAGCTCTTTAACTGAACTCGGTTAATGATTCTTTTGATATTATGTATAGAAACAGTCTCTCCTCTGTCTTCCCTCAGTACTATAAAGATATTGTGTGTTATACAGCTCTTGTTAGCTCAGAAATATTACAACTTATTCAGAATAGGTTTTCAGCTCCAGAGCCTGAGCTTGTTCAAGTTCTAGAGGCTGAGCCTATTAAGGTTACTGAGGATGAGTTCTCTGAGACCAAGGATTTCTCCCCTCCAACTTTTTTTTCTACCTCTCCATTACTAGATTTGGATGAGAATTTTGCTGCAGACATGGCTCAGGAAGTTGAAATCATTTCAGATGCAGTGGTTCCTCATCAAGATGTTCTACCTCCAATTGTTCCTCCTCAAGTAGACAAACATATCTCAATGGAAACATTAAAAGCAATAGATGTTCTTTATGACAATCCTCAAGGTTCCTCTAAAGATGACTCAGAAAATGATTCAAAAGATTCTGATAATTCCAAATCCAAGAAGAAATCTATCAAGAAGAGAAAGGCTGCTCCTAAGACAAATCTAAACAATGATACTCCTTATTACATTATGCAGAAAATAACCCCATATCCAGGAATGCCCTTGTGGATGTTGTTGTCCAACAATGAATAGAAAGAAAGGAAGAAGAATAGAAGGTACATGTCACCTCCTAAATAATTCTGGAAAGACCATCCTCCCCCTCCTTCTCTCTCTTCAGGTACTTCAGGTAATGTCACTCAAAAATCTGCTCCAGTGACTAAGACCTATCAAAGACAATCAAGGTACAGTAATCAACAGACCTCTTCCAGTCATCCTCCTCTAGCTACTTCCAAGAAAGCTCCTACAGATGAATCAAAGCAGGACTCTAGTCCAAAAAGTCCAGAGTCTCCTCCTATTCCTTTTATGGATCCTGAGCAGGAGACCTCTGCTAGAATGGCTATATTTCAGGAGTTTGTAAGACTCTCTCAGATTAGGAAAGCTAAAGCTGAAGGCAAGGACCCTTCTCAGTTTTCAACTATGTCATCTTATATGAAAGAAGAACTCACCAGGTATGCAAAAGCTAATAAGTTCTTTAATGTTGATGAGTATATGAAATTGCATCCAGAGGCTGTAGTTCCCAGAACCTCTTCTCAGACGGTTATTGGTGCATCTGACATGTATATGTCAAAGAGAGAAGCAGCAAATCCTAACAGAGAAATCATGTTCAGACAACCTGCTGAAAAGATTGACAAAGGAGATGCTAAATAGAAAAAATGAGTCTATTTTGTGTTGTTCTTGATTACTTTTGAACTATATTTTTTCTTATATCATGAAGCATGTGTTTTAAATATCTGTTGAATGTGTTAATTCTGTCAGATATATATTTTCTTGCTTTGTGACTGTTTCTTTTGTTTTGTACTTAGTGACCTCACCCAAATAGGTGGAGATTATTGGATCCCTAGTTTGGTATGGGCTAGGTTCACATACTAGGATAATTGACCCAATATGTATAGCCAGGGTCACGTCTGTGTCCTAGAGGTTTGGCTAAGTCCTTAAAAACAACTACACATGGACCAGCCAACAGAAGACAGACGAAGACTCATGTCTTATAAGAAAATCAAGTTCAGGAAAGTGAGTTCGATGGTCTTCAAACTCAGCTCGATGAAAGTCGTGCTCCGCTCGACAAACTCAGAGAATCCTCTGAGTTGAGCTCGATGATATTCGATCTCAGGTTGACGAATTCTGTAAGTTCATCTTCAACAGTCCAGAATCCTTCCTCTAAACTTAGGTCGACGAACTCGGTTCTCAGGTCGACAAAGACTGTTTCTCTGGTGACGAACATTTGACTCGGGTCGACGAAATCTGCTCCATGCTCAACGAACTCTGTGCAGTCCCAGTCTTGGAATTTTCCCTCATCTTGTCCTTATTTTCTTATAGTAATTCCTGAATAATCAATGCTTATATTCTCTGAATATAGTAGTTAGAAACAACATTGATTATGGTCTTCATCAGGAATATTACTTGCCGTCTTTAATTGGATAGTTGAGGAAATCCATTAATGCTAATATTCTCTCCAAGCCATTTTCCATTCTCCAGACCACCAACAATCAATGGAATGGAATTAGAAATTCAAAAGCAGAATTTGAATGAAAACATAAAAGTAAAAGACAGCATACAGAGAGATACACAGATTGTGAATAGAAAGTACACAAAGAAGAGAAAAACATCAACAATACTCTGAACCTTCTCTGTACAGAAAATAAAACTATTTTCTCCTTGACATTGGTGAAGAAGAAGAAGAACAATCATTCCAAATCAAGAGACTTCTTCAACCTTCACTCCAGGATTCTTCAACAACAACTAACTTCTATTAGTCAGAAGTTCCTGGATCTCTCTCTGAAGTCAAGGCTGAAGACTGAAGATCTACACCTTGTGCAAGACTCCAAGTGTTACTGAAAGGAGTTCTTGACAACAACATATCCACTAGTCTTCTCAATTGAAAAGAGAAAGAGAAGACATAATCAATCTCTCTCCCTCCACTGTAAAAAGGGTTTAGTAACTCTCTTCAAAAGTTATTTTGGTTACAAGTCTCTTAATCAAAAGACTTGAGATTGGTTTTTGAGCACCTGATCAAAAGCTCAAAGGTGGCAGTCACCTGATCAAAACCTATTAGTGGATAAATACAAAAATGGTATAAGAGTGGATGTACCCAGGTTGGGGAAACACTATAAAAGTTCTTGTGTTGTCTGGTTGCCCTTTTCTCTATGTTCTTGCTATGACTGTGATAGCTTAGATCTGTGTTCTGTGTTAGATTAGTTTTACTTAGGTTGTTTTCTTGCTTACTGATAATCTTGGAATTCACTAGTCTTTCTACTCTAATTATTTTTAAACAGCAAAAGTTTTTAACTACTCTATTCACCCCCCCCCCCTCTAGAGTAAATCAGGTTTAACTCTCTCTTTCATCGAGTATGACTCTAGACTTGGTGTTGAGTGGCTAGCCAGCTTGAGCTGAGTTTGTCTAATTCAAATTCATTGTATATCAATGACTATTCTGCGAGTATATTAGTGATACTCCACGAATATGGCTTAGGTCAGTTTTCTGATGATTTTTTTCAGGGTCGGGTTGCGGCGGCCATGCACAGTAGCTTTCGCAAGTTATTTTTTGAAGTTCGTTTATAACTGTTGCATTTGAGGTTTCTTATAAGTACTTAGGGTGGATTCTCCTTGAACCCTTCTTACAAATCGTTCTAATTTCAAATCAAGAAACATTCAAAAAATAACCCGTCGGCCACCTATGCAATACGCGACATCTCCTGTCAGCCGACAATATCGACTTTGCGCGATTCCATCTTTATTGATTTATTCGACTGGATTGCTACTCTCTGAAGATATCTATTACTCCAGATCTAGTCTATTGAAGATTCAAGATTCTAGGTCAATGAAAGATTTCAAATTTTTTTATATTATCCAAGCGTATTCAAGTTCAACTATTTTTGAAGAATGACGGATTGAAGATTTCAGACCTTGTCAAGGATTTTGTGTAATATTATTGTAAAATATTCCTTTACTTTTGTAAGAGATTTTCTCCGAGTGGTAGATCAATTTGTGGATCAAGTGGTAGATCTGTTTATGGATTGAGTGGTAGATCCATTTGTGGATAGAGTCGTAGATCCGATTGTGGATTGAGTGGTAGGAGAGTCATCTCCGAGTTGTAGGAGTTGCGAATCAAATGTGTAAGATTTGTGGAAATCTGAGTTTGGTGAAGTAGGCGAATCTAGACCTTTGTGGTAGATAGGCGAGGCGGGAAAGTGGACGTACCCAACTCGAGGAACCACTATAAATCTCAGTGTTTGTGTGCTTAATTTTTAAGTATTTTTATTCTGTAAAAAGACACAGACATCACCTATTCACCACATCATGGTGATTTAGTTAGACGCTAGATACTTTCAATTGGTATTTAGAGGGGCATTTTTGTGCGATATAAGATTAACACCTTGAACAATACCCATGTTCTACTATCAAGAGATTCCGTCTAGTAACCATGGAAAGAAGTAAAGGCATGTCATTGATGTAGTTACTAGTGTGCACGAAAAAGAACATTCTCATGTTGAAAGAAATAGTCTGGTTCTTCGTAAAAGCTGCAGATCCAAGAATTTTTTCAGATTGAGGAAGAAGGATCATATATACATATGCAAGCTTCAACTCTGAACCCAGATATCTTGATATCCAAAAAGATGATGGAGCTCACAAAGGATGAAATTGCCTTGGTCTCCTTGGACAAGAAGGCTAAGAATATTATCATAAGTATAGTGGACGACTCGATGTTACAAAATTTATTCACTACAAATCTGTCAAAGAAATGTGGTACTGCCTAGTTTTTCTGATGGAAGGAACAAAAGAAGTTAGAGATGACCGCGGATCGTTGCTGAATCAGGAGTATAAAGCGTTCAAGCTAGGATCAAATGATACCATTGTTGACAGCTTTGAGAAGTTCTCCAAGATCTTGAATAGTCTCAGAAACTATGATCGCAATTTCACTAATGGCAAACTAAATGATAAGTTTCTCAGATCCTTGACAAAGGACTAGGATAGTAAAGTGGTTGTTATTAGGGAGTTTGGGAAAATGCCTGAGATTGACACAAAGAACCTCTTTGGAAAATTGCTCTCCTATGAACTACAGATGAACACCAGAAAGAAGGAGGAGCAAAAAAACTTGACCTCCAGTAAAGATAAGTCGGTAGCTATAAAGGATGTAGGTTCAAGAAAGTCCAAAGCTATGTCACCAATTAGGACTTGTGCCCCAGACACTCCAAAAGACTCCGAGCTTAGAACGTCAGGCTCTAAGCTATCAGATGGAGAGTTTTCTCTCAAATCTAAGCAGTTCAATAAATTGCTCAGCAAGAGGAGATAGATGAAGAATCAGTCAACCTCATTAGACTTCATGAAATCCCATCTTGATGGTGATAATTCCAGAAAAAGCGACAACCGAGAGGATAGGCACAAATCTAAATAGAACAAACATTCTTCCTCTAACGTTGTGTGCTATTGTTGCAACAAGGCAACACACATGATTGCGGAGTGTCCGTACAAGAAGAAGGAAGGCTCCAAGAAAGAGGAGAAGAGATCCTTCAAGGGCAAGAGAAAAGAAGAAAAGTGCTTCATCACCAAGAAGTCCAAGACTCTTAGTGACAGCGATTCAAGCAAGTCCAGCTCAGAGAATGAGGAAGCATACTTCGGGCTTATGGCTCAATCACACGAGAAAGTAGGCGACTTCGAGTACCACGGGAAGGTAAACTCGCACAAAATACTCTTTGAGTTGGATACCACCTCAAATGGTCATGCAGGCTATTATTCTGAGGAAGAGGATTCTGAATTAATAATTACTCACGAGAACCTTTTTAAAGCATTTGATAAATGCCGCATGGTAGTCAAAACACAGTTGAAAGAAATTGACTCCCTCAAGGCAGTGGAAACCAGTCTGAAGGAGGAAATTGCATAATTATTTCCTCTCGAAGAGGAATTCCACTCCTTGAAAGAGGAACTCAAAGGCTCTGCTGAAACATTGAGTTTGAAAGAGAAATACCTTAATGAGCTAGAAGAAAAGCTCTTGGTGGAGAGAAAACTTGTGGAAAGTTACTCCAAGCTGAAGACTATTCTTCCTCTCATCGATGATTTTCAAGCTCCGAAGAAGGGTAATAGTCTTGGCCCCAATGCTGGTAAAGGTAAGGGTGCCAAGAATGCCATTGCCAAAGAAAAGGGGAAGGCACCTCTAGGTCAACCCTCATTTAGGATGGTAATCTTCCCGACAAACAAGTTTGACCTTGGATCGTCCTACGATCATCTTGCTAGGCCTACCTTTGTAAAGCCCAAGAAGCAATACCAGGGATGGACCCATTCCTGAGACTATGGTGCAAGTGTTTTCAAAGCACCTTGTGAAGAGATTGAACTCAAGAGTTATGGTCCTTATGTTCATGGACATAACCATAAGAGGGCTCCAAAAGCCAAAACTTTTGTATCGGAGATGGAGAAGCCCTGTGTATGATGTAATCAGGAGGCTTCCACCACCTAGTATGTTGCCCCTACTAGACCTCACATTCAAAAGGTAAAGCAAGAATACAAGAGAAGGTACAACATGTTTGAATGTTGGTGTTGCGGCAAAATAGGTCATTTTGGAGCAGATTGTTGGTTTAACCCTACTAATTTTGAAAGTCAATGAGTTAACCCTGCGAGACAGACCACTTACAAAGTTAATGCTCCTAGTGGTGGTAAGCAGATATGAACCAAGGACCCAAATATTTTTGGGTTCCTAAAATAAAGTGATTTGTCATTGCAGGTATGTCCAAAGGCCAACCAAAATCCCATCTGGTATTTGGATAGCGGATGATCTCGGCATATGACCGGGACAAGAAGCCTACTACGAGAATTAACCCTAGTCAAAGACGGACAAAAAGTCATCTTTAGAGGGTTAAACAGGGGAATTACTAAAGACTTGGTATTGATTTCCAACGAAATAGTTTCTTTCATTGACGTCTCTTATTTTGAAGGATTACAGCATAATCTGATAAACATAAGTCAACTTTATGACAAAGGCTATATCGTTGAGTTCTACAAGGACAAGTGTTTGACAAATTCATCTGCTAATTTGGATATGATCTTAACAGACACTCGGTGTAGAAAATTTTTTTGTTTAAATTTTCTATGTTTAGACAATTCTACCCTTGTGTGCTTTTTCGCTAAAAGTAGTGCGTCTCTTTCTGACCAATGGAACAAGAGATTAGCACAAAATAATTTCAAAACAATACTATGTTATTTTCTCACAACTTAGTGTGGGATGCCCCCAACATTAAGTGCCTTAAAGAGAGTCTGTGTCACTTATGCCAAATGGGTAAGCAGATAAGGGCTACCTTCAAGGGTATGCTGAAAAGGATTCTTCGAAAAGTTTTTTTTATTTGATATTGACTTTTTTGGTCCCATGCCAATTCATAGTTTAGGAGGTAAAGTATATACATTGGTAATTATTGATGACTACTCTTATTTTACTTGGGTGTTCTGTTTGAAACACAAGTCAGACACCTTTGGTTATTTTACTAATTTTGTCTGGTAAATTCAGAATAAATTGAACGGCTCAGTGGTCAGAATTAGAAGTGATCACGGAATAGAATTTGAGTCTGGTGGCATGACAAAATTCTATAAAAGTCAAGGTATCTTTCATGAGTTTTCCTCCTCGCGTACTCCAAAAGAAAATGGAGTTGCTGTGAGAAGGAATAGTACCCTCATTTAAGCATTTACAACAATGTTGAATGACGCTTTATTTCCAGAGTACTTTTAGGCTGAAGCAGTCAACACAGCTTGCCACGTGCAAAACAGAGCTCTAATCAACAAGAACCACCGTATGACTAGCTATTAACTATTGAGGGCAGAAAACCGAGTGTGTCCTACTTTAGAATCTTTGGAAGTAAATGTTTCATACTTAATTATGGAAAGTATTACCGCACAAAGTTTAGTGAAAAATTTGTTCAAGGTAGAAGAGTCTATTAATGTTGTATTTGATGAGACAAACATGCTCCAAAGCAGCTCGTCTAGTGTTATTGGTGTAGATGCAGGTACCGGGTTAAAGGAACTAAGCTTGGATGAAGCAGTCAAAGAAGATGCTCCAAGTTTGGTAAAGGTTGTTGATCCAGTCATGGTGGATGAAGAACATCTAGATGAACCAAGCCCAGAGGATGATCCTGATGCAGCAGAACCTGCTGGAGGAAGTGGAAGAAATCTACTGTTCAGACACCTAAGAGATCACCCTGCTGATCAAATCATTGGAGAGCCAAGAGACGGAGTTAGAACCAGAAGATGAATAGCTAACGAGTTATTACATCTTAGTTTTTTGTCTCAGGTTGAGCCGAAGAAGTTTGAAGAAGCAAACAAGGATGCCTCTTAGATCATGGCAATGCAAGAGTAGCTCAACCAGTTCGAGCGATACAAAGTCTGGGAGTTGGTGCCCAGACCCAAGAGACAGAATGTGATCAACACCATGTGGGTTTTCAGAAACAAGCTGGTCGAGAATGACATAATCATAAAGAATAAAGCCTGGTTGTAGCTCAAGGATATAGACAATAACAAGGGATCGACTTCGACCACACCTTTGCTCTAGTGTCCAGGCTCGAGGAGATTAGGTTATTTCTTGCGTATGCTGCCCTAAAGGCTTCATGGTCTATCAAATGGACGTGAAGTCAACATTCCTCTATGGGAATTTGAAAGAGGAATTATACGTAGCGCAACACCCAGGTTTTGTAAATTCTACATTACATGAACTTGTTTACTTTTTAAATAAAGCTCTCTATGGCTTAAAGCAAGCTCCACGAGCATGGTATGAGATGTTGTCTAGCTTTCTTCTTGAGAATAAGTTCACAAGAGGAAAAATAGACAAGACATTATTTCTTAGGGAAGTAAAAGGCAAGATTCTGCTAGTGCAAATTTATGTTGACGACATTAGATTTGGCTCTACGAAAGACAACCTTTGCAAGAAGTATTATAAACCTATGCAAGGGAAGTTTGAAATGAGTAGTATGGGAGAGCTGAAGTATTTCTTATGACATAAGGTTAAGCAATCTGAAGATGGGATTTTCAACTCTTAGACGAAGTTCCCCAAAGAGTTACTAAAGAAATTCGGAATGGAGAACGCAACCTCAATGAGGACTCCAATGGGTTCATCTATGTCTCTGGACAAGGATGAGAAAGGGAAACCTTTTGATGAAACCAAGTATAGAAGAATAATTGGATCCTTGCTCTACCTCACTATAAGTCGACCAGACATAATATTTTCAACATAAGTCTATGCTAGATTTCAGGTGAACTCAAAGGAATCTCATTACGTCGCTGCAAAGCGAATTTTAAGATATCATAAGGGTACAACCAATCTTGGCTTATGGTACCCAAGAAATAATGATGCCGAGCTAATTGGCTTTTCAAATACAGATTTTGTAGCAAGTGTGGATGATTGGAAAAGATCTTTCAGGACGTGTCAATTCCTTGAAGACTGCTTATTTCATGGAGCAGTAAGAAGCAGAATTGTGTGGTAACCTCTACTACCGAGTCAATGTATATCTTTGCGGGTAGTTATTGTGCTCCGCTTTTATGGATCAGGAATCAACTCGAATGCAACAACCGAAAGTTCAAAGAGATTCTTATGTATTGCGACTCCTTCAGCGTAATAGTGATCAAGAATAATCCAGTTTTTCATAGCCGGACAAAGCACATTGAAGTGCGATATCACTTCATCCAGGAGAATGTAGAGAACAAGGATATATCCCTTAGCTATATAACGATGTATAAGCAAGTCGCGAATATTTTTACGAATCCGCTAGACGAGGACAAGTTCTTATTTTTCAAAACATAATTAGGTATGCTAAACAAAGATTCATGAAGAAGGCCAACAAAAGGAAATTGTAATGCCCCGTTTTTTCAGCGATTATTTTTATTCTTGTTTGGCGTTACGATGACACGTTTCCGTGGCTTGTGCCATTTGTGGAGTGTGGTTTAGCTCCTTAGAACTGAGTGCCCTATTCTGTAGCCTGCTGGCAAGATCTCCCTAGCAAGCCGAGTCGTTTTGGGTGACCCGGTGTGGCCTCTCGAGGGATGTTGGTGTTTGGCTTTATTTGGGTATAACTCGAGTTCTGTTTGTCGAAAAGTAATTTCAACTTCGCCGTTGTGTTCGTAGCGTGGGTATTTAGCTACGGTGCGAATTTCGTCGAATTCCGAGGTAGTTCGGTTTTCGCGTCGTTTTGGTGCTTTATGTAATTTTGTAATTAATTATATAATTATATATATAGAGAGAGAGAGAATAAAACCCCCGATTCATACTATTCTTCCCCGCTTGAAACCGCCGGTCCTGTACGAGGAAACGGAGAAGAGAAACCACCTACCCTTCCCTTCGGACGCCGATTCCCGGAGCGTTTGTGGACGGAATTCGATTCCGAGAGTGGATTCGGATTGCTCTCGTCAAGACCTTCATTCCTACGGTAAGAAATTCGATTTTCGTGGAGTTTTGGGAGGTTTGGAATTTTCAGTTTTGGAAGTATTCCGCCATTAATGGCCGAGTGTTTATTTTAGGTGTTGCGGCCGTTTTGATCCGTGCGAAGAGGAGGAAAGCAGTCCAAAGCTTCGCTGTGATTGAGGCAAGTGGTATTCTTGCCCTTGCCAAGTTTTCTTTTCGATTTTCTTGCTGAAATTGAAATCCCGGTTAGCCCAGGTTAGAGGCCTTGTTGTTCTCATTTTCTTGCTAACTATAGGGCTTAGTTCTTCCTACTGAAACCCCCCTATTTTGTGATGATTGGAATCCAAATTGTCGGGTGGAGCCGTTGTTTTCTTTATTTTGATTGTTGCTCTGGTTCGGTGTGTAGCCAAGAGGGAGAGTTAGGAGGGGGGTGTGGTTGCCGATTTTCGTTATGGTATTACTCGAATTATTAGGCATAGTTTAGTATGTAGTGGTGCGCGCGTTGACGTTGATAGTTGTCTGCTGCTACTGCAGTGGCGTGAGTCGTGTGCGCGTTCCGGTGTCGTTTGGGAAATTCCAAACGGTGCAGGTTGAACGCGCATGGTCATCAAACCGTTAGGGCGCACGACCACTGGTCGTGTGCCTCTGCTCGTGCGCGGCTGTCTTTCAGTTTCCAAAGTTCTGTCTCGGAAAATCGCACGAGCACTGGCAACAGTACGCACGACCAGTGGTCGTGCGACACTGATCGTGCGCAGTTGCTAGGTTTTTCGTCAGGTTTTTTCCAGGTTTGCTTCGCACGATCATCAGCCGATGAGTGCGCACGACCACTGATCGTGCGTCACTGATCGTGCGCTTTGTATATTTTCTTTTGCTAGGCGAATTTAGATGGTTTCGAGTGCGGGAGTTTAGATACTCAAGTGGCAGGCAACTACTCGAGTTCTGGATCTTCTGCCTTGGTCGTTCGACTGTCGTCGAGCTCCGTATTCTTTAGTGGGCTTGTGGGTAGTGGTATAATTTTGGCGGCGAGTGAGGCTAGTTCACTCAACGCCAAAGTTTAGGTAGGCACTGAGTGGGTTTCACTCAACGCCTAGTCGTGTTAGTTTATTTCAAACACTCTTCCTTTACCTTGTATTTCGTTTCCGAGTGGATTTCCAGTTGTATTTCTGGGTTTTCCTTGTCGGCCGTTTTCTTTATTTTCCTAAAGGCCGAATCGTGGGTCGTGGTTAGTAGTGGTGGTTGTAGCTCTTTATGGGGGTGGAGTTGAGTGATATAGCCAAGGCCACCTATGTTTTTCTTGCTCCAGGTACAGGCTGGGCATGTCGGGTGGAAGGTCCCTTGTGTTTTCACGTGTTGACCCTCGAGCTTTTGACTTGGACATGGTGGATTGGGGGACTGCGTTTGCCTTCGATCCGGTTCCTCGTTTTTGTTTTTGCTACTATCACTTCCCACAGTTTAGGGTGTTAGAAGTTTCTTCTTTGGTAGTTTGCAACATTCTGGCTCTTGGCAGCCTAGTAGGCCCTGCAGGATGTGGTTCCTGGGCTGGGTCGTTGCTGTTTCTTTGCACGTTGTGCATTTCTTGTGGTCCTGTTTTGGACAGTTATGACTCTTTCTACTGCATGTTTTTCTGTTACTTTGTCCTTTGGTTGACTCTTTCATGCAGTTTTTCTTTGTTTTGCTTGCTGAGGTAGGTTTTCTGTTTTCTTTTGGAATACCCCAGGTTCTGAGCTGTAGCCAGTCTGGTGGCTAGTTGGAGGTGGTGTTGTTGGTGGACTTCCGGACTTTGGAGTTCCGTTTACCTTGTTAGTGAGGTTGTTTTCAGTACTCTCTTACAGACATATATTTGTTGCTAGTGGGTTCGTGTCAGGTTGTTGGCGCCACTGGTAGTTTTTACCTTGTACTAGATATATATACTATTGCTGCTACCATTTTCTGGAGATAGTCTACTTGATCTGAGAAGGTTTTTATGCTAGGTTGCTAGTTATTTTTAAACTATAATTGTTATTATAAATAAAGCATCATGATCAGCATGTTTTATAAGCGAAATCACTATTTTTCCAAATCACGTATAAAGACCATTTTCTTATATATTACATAAATTTAATGTAGAGTCTTGCATAGCATGAGTGGTTCTCTGGGGACCCTGATGCGCTCTTTAGGGTGTCGAATCTAAGTAAAGTATTTTTCCGCAGCGTATTAAATATAGTTTTTCTTTTGTGGACTAGATGATCCACGGAGCCGAGGGATACGGACTGTAATCATAATTGATTTTCTATTCATTAAGCACATAATTTTCTTGCATAAAGATTGTAGTTGGTTTTTTTCCTGAACGTCAGCAGTTATCCCCTGCTTGACGTGGCATCACGACGCGTGTTTTCTCTTACTGTGATAATTCTTAATTCGGAGAAAATGCGGGTTGTGACAGTTGGTATCAGAGGGAGGTTGCTG